>JZKD02S1673865.1:412611-478730 GCA_000966675.3 Picea glauca
ACACCGATATCACCAATGGTTTTGAGCTGGTCTATTGATGAAATCAGAGCACGATGAAGGAAGGGAATTGTGGTTCCTTCTTCCCCCAAAGGAAGGCTCTTGAGGCCCTCACAAAATTGCTTTCCTTACAATGCAAAGAAATGAAACTGATAGTGAAAGAACTCCCGACACATCCACTCAATGGAGAGGTGAATGGCCCTAATAGATGTTGCCAATGTGCTATCGTCAAAGAATGAGCCCTTGACAATCTTAGCAGCATAACAATACCTGGAATTCCTTGCGAAAACAATGTTCCTTCATGGATTTTTATAGCAGATCACCGGGCGATTATGTAACCTCTTCAAAGTGTGAAAAGGGGCTCTTTAGGGCTTCATTAGGTCATTAACCTGCCTACCCTGCGGATTCAACTTGGATTTGGGAGTCAAATCAGATTGGGAGCTGGTATGTAAGTGGTTGAGAGGCCGACCAATTCAATAAATGCACTGTTTTAGCAGGTGCACGGGTTTTGTCGTTGACAGCCGCATGCGTGCAGAGTACGTTCTTGTCCTGCGCATGTGCGCGCGCACCAAACTACTATGAAGCGCCCTTCAATTTTTGGTTACTTTGTATAGTTTTTGACTCTTCTGGAATGCTGTGAAATTAATTCAGTGCCATGAATGACTTCATTGATGTTTTGATGATGCGGAGTTCTTGTCGCCATGTGCGGACGAAATTTCAGTGATAACATCTGTTTTGAATCTTTACTTAACCCTTTCTACTTGTGACACACACCTCTCCTTCATTTATGTCCTCCCAGGTAATTGTGTACTTTATTTATTAATGAAAGCATGAAATTTCTTGTCCTTATTACAACTTATGTCTTAACATTGTTTTATGAAATTGTTACAACTAATGGATTCTTAACTAACAAGCATATATTTATTCCAAATACATCAACAAAGCATTACATAACTTTATGCTTTTCCTCTTTATTAGCTAGAGGGGAAAATTGGGGTAGTGGTTCTAATAAACTAGTAGAATGATAATGTTTTATCTTCAGTTTTTGACACTCCTAATATCTAACACATATTATGTTGTGTCCTTATCCATGTTCAACCACACATACTACTTTCTCATGGCTGTTATGGTCTTTTAATAACTATGATGCATGCACTTCTCCCAATACTTATTATTTTTGCAATATTAATGGGCATATAAATCTTCCCCTTATATATGAGAGCATTCTTTTGATATCTAGGAGTTCTTATACTTCCTTTTTGGACACCATTTATGTCGTCCTAAATCTCTTCCAACTTAACGTTAAGTGTTAAATCTCTTGTAAGCTCTTTGATAATTTCTCGCTTTAAGGAAGCTTTGGAGGAACTCATGGCAATTACATGTCTCTTCCCATTGGGTGTCTATTGAGCACATCAATAAATCATAAATCTAATTTATTTGTGTTTTACATGCTATATATCAAAGTCATAATCAACAAGAAACTTTAGCCACATCCTTCTTTTCCTGGCATTTAGGTGCAACTGAGTAAGCAATACTTGATATTGTCGATGGTGAATGCACAATTTGAACTTGATATCTAGTTTCCTCCTTTGCATCCTTGTGGATTCTAAAATATATCCAAGAACATTAACAACTATAAGATAGAGATAAAGTGCAAGAGGGTGCCTCTACGTAATAGATTAATGAAAGTGGACCCTCTAAAATAGTACACCATTATGACAAATACCAAAGTAGAAGCATCAATAAATAATGCATAATGATATCTATAAATTTGGCACTAAAGGTAAGTCAAATTGACATATTATCAAGGATAAGGTCCCAATCAATGCTTTATCTCTTTGGCCCACTCCATGCATTCTTAAGTAGTGATAATTGTCTCTAGTATGAATCTTTCTTAAATAAAATCTATTAACTTTGACCTAAAAAAACCAGAAGAAATCTTATGAATTTTTAACACCAAGGCCTTTCCCTATATTTGATATGAAATATTTAGGAAGTACAATAAACCTGCATCTACAGATGGTGTCTCTACCAACATCCTTCAAAATAACCTTAATGAGGCCTTGACTTAAGAATTCAAAAATCCTTCTAATTCTAAAAACTTCTTAGGTCATCATAAAAGGTAATCTCCAACAACATTCCACATTGTATAAAAAATCACAAGGTTGGTTATCTAGACACATGGACTTAAAATTCTTCATCTTGGAAAGGGTGAAATAGTGCTCCTCCTTAGAGGTATCCCTTCTTATTACTTTCCTTTCAAGGGACTCACTTTGATTTGACACAATATACAACATTTCTATCTAGCCTCCTAAATTTGATTAGAAAGAGGATACACAACAAATATACTATGGAAATGAATTCAAACATTCTCCTAATATCTTCTTTGTCTTTGTCCAAAATGCCAACAAGCTTCGATAAACCCATGAAATTTTGTGGACAACTCTTTTACTAAGTTGTGTTGGAAGAGTTTCCATGATAAATCCATTTTCTCCTACAAGGATCCATTAGAGCGCCACCCTCCTAAGAGATTGAATGGATTTAATTTTGAGACATTACATTGGTATCTGGAAATATTCTAGGACCACAACTTTATATGATTTTGGCATATTTTTTTTATCAATGTTGGTTGTGGAGCCTAATTATCTTCCTGATTGATATGCAGGTAAGCCTACCCACCTTCTTCTTGGGGTTTTTCGGCTGGCCCCTGAATGAAGGGGGTCCCGAGGGGGGTGGGGGGTACCTTCCCCCTTGGCTAGGGGGCATGGGGCTAGTGGTCCCTTGAAGTTTTTTTTTGGGAAAATTTCCTTGTAAAATATTGTAATTTCGTAGTCAATATGAACAATGAACGGATCTGATGGTAGAAATTATGTTAGAGTTTTTGCCCAAGAAGACAACCCTTTTTTTGTACAAGGGCATTGTATTGTGGCTGTGTATGAGAGTGATTATTGTGTTTTGGGAGGAGACTATGAGAAAAAGGAGGAGGAAGTTACAATGAGTGTATTGTAGGTTGTATCCCTTCATTTACTGGATAATAATAAAGGAAGGACTAACAATTTCTTCATGGACGTAGCCCATATTGGGTGAACCATGTATATCTGTGTCTCTATTTTTATTATGCTCTTCTGTGTTTTATTTCCACAATATTTTATTGCTCTACAATCTAATTCCTAACAACTAGTATCAAAGCCAAAGGTTTATTTGGCTTGTAAAATTTGCAGGAAAGGAGGGTTCCTGGGTCGAGTGGGAGCAATGGCGGAAGAAGGAAAGTTTAGGGTCGATAAATTTAATGGCCAAAACTACCAGCTATGGAAGATGCAAATGGATGACTGTCTATATCAGAAGGATCTATTCCTACCATTAGGAGGAATATCAAATATGTCGATAACCATGAAAGACAAATAATGGGAGGTTCTTGACAAAAAAACACTGGGAACAATACAATTGTGCTTGGCTGCATCGATGGATTTCAAAATTTCGAAAGAAATGATAATGAAGGGTTTGATGAAGACACTGGAAAAACTGTATGAAAAACCCTCTGCCTCCAACAATGTATTTCTTATGAAGCATTTATTTAATATGAATATGTCAGAAGGTGGATTTGTTGTTTATCATTTAAATGAGTTCAACACGATTACCAATCAATTAAGTTATCTAGGAGAAAACTTTGATGATGAGGTTAGGGCTCTTTGATTTTGTGCTGATTGATGATGAGACGGTCTGATAATTTTTAGAGTTAGACAAAAGGACCACCTCACTTAAATTTAAACTACAAATTAGTAGTAGTGTATGTTTAATTCATTTAACTTTTCATAGTTTGAAAAAAAGGACCACCTCACTTAAATTTCAATCGCAAATTAATTGTATTACATGTATAATTCATCTAACTTTGATGATGTTGCATGTATTATAAAGGTTTTTGATGTCTAAGATTCAAAATGCTTATTTTGATAATTTATGTTGGAGCAAAAGATAGAGTTTCCAATAAATATAGTAATTCTTCTCATCGTTAAAGGTTTAAGTGGATTCAAAAAAAGGAATAGTAAGATAGTTTCACTATGGACAAAATTTTGACTATAGTAGAACTATAATTTAAATAGGACTTTTACCTTTAGCTGGAAAGAAAAAAGTTTGAGTGCCCCTTATCCCACAGTATTATAAACCCACTCTCCACTTAACAAATGTAATGAATCATGAAGGACCACCATAAGACTGTTAGGAAATAGAATTCCACACTAAACCCGCTAGGAAAGAAGACATAATTAAAACAAGAAAGATAAATGACAAAGCAATCACACAATACACATAGATTTTAACCTGGAAAACCAAACGAGAAAACCAACATTTCTTGAGCGTCTTGCTCTCTTGTTGTCTTATTCATTCAGTATAAAGGGTTACATGACTATCCTTGGTCTACACCTAAGACGCAATCGTCATCATACCCTCTTTATTTACACAAGAACAACCCTGCAAAAAATTTGACTTAAATCTACATGACCAACAACCTAAATTTATGATTAACTATTTTATAGTATTACAACATGCCATATTTATAGGATTTACTGTAGGAAAAACCATAAAGAATGTCACTAAAAAACAATTACAGTTCCATGCAGATCATTGGAAACAAATCCCGTGAATCTCGAGATTGTGTTACAATCGACTACTTGTTGGATTACTAGTCGATCTCCATTCGGTCTTCGGTCAATTGCCACATGACCTTCGGATGACTTCTTGTCGGTTGACCTCTCGAATTGTTGTCTTTCATTTCGACTTCAATTTTTCCTGGTCGATCACTTTGACCTTCAAATTTCACTGCAAAGAATATAACAACACAACATTCTCTTACTTGTTGTCTTCTTTGTTGAAAAAAGAGAACCTGAACTTTTGTCCAAAAACCTAGGGAAACAATGCCCATTGCCTCTCTACACCAAGATAAATTTACAACACTTACAGACTTGGTCAAAGAGTCTGCTATGTTTTCCAATGTGTCTACTTTCTCCAACAACACCTTGTTGCTTTCCACCATGTCTCTCACAAAATGGTATTGTACATCAACATGTTTTGTCCTTGAATGATACACAATGTTCTTTGCCAGAAATATTGCACTTTTATTGTTGTAATTTATCTTCATAGCTCATTGCTCAAACCCGATCCCTGAACACAACTGTTTCAGCCATACTGTTTCTTTACTTCCATGAGTGGTTGCCATGTATTCAAATTCTGTTGTTGACAAGGCTACGACCACCTATCGCTTACTCATCTAGTGGATTGCTCCACTGAAAATCTTAAACACATATGCATTGGTCGACCTTTGTCGATCCAGATCTCCAGCGTTATCGACATCGAAAAATCCATGTACATATATTTCCCTATAAACTTCAGGTTTCCCTTGGTAACATATAGAATAATCTTTTATGCCACACAAATACCTAAACACTCTCTTGACAACTGTCCATTGCTCTTTTCCAGGTCTTGACATGTATCTGCTCAACACTCCCACTGCATGAGAAATGTCTAGTTGAGTGCAGAACATTGCATACATTAAAATACCAACAACATTTGCATAGGGAACACGTGCCATGTCCTCTATTTCTTCACGTGTCTTTGGAAACTGTTAAGAAATTATATTTCCTCCCACAAGAATTGACAACTTGATAGGTTTTCAATCTTGCATGTTGAAACATTTCAAATTTGTTTCAATATACTTTTTCTGATTCAACTAGATCTTTCTAGCTGCTCGATCTCTCTTAATATCCATTCCCAAAATGGAGTTTGCTGCACTGATATCCTTCATGTCAAACTTTAAGGATAACTGCTTCTTCACCTCATTTATTGCATCGATGTTGTTTCCGATTAGCAACATGTCATCGACATATAATGCTACATTTATGAAACGCCCACCTTCTTCCTTGGAATATATGTAGTGATCAATTTTTCTTCTCACATATCCCAAACTAAGGATGTACATATGATCCAGATGGATATTGGTGGCCACCCACCTTTTCCAACTGGCTCAAAATAGTTTTCTGACAATTTTGGTAATTTACTATTTTTAGCAGTTTTCACTTTCAGAGCCGTTTTGAGGCCCTAAATGATGTTTTTTTGGGAAAAAAGGTTTGAAATATGCAAGTCCTTTCATTATTATGCCTAAAATGAATCTCCTCAATGATACCTTTCCAACAGGCTATCATACACCTAAAACGAAGATTGTATGAAAAAGTTACGACCTCGGGAAGTTGATGTACTAACTTACCCAAACGGGGCCCACATGACTTTTGGCGCTTCATCTCCCAGGGTTAGGTTTTTGGATGTCTAGGGTTTTTGACATTCCTTCTTATTGTAAAAATTCCTTCAGAGCCTCATTGTAATGATATTCTTGCGAATGAGCGCAACCGTCACATCTCTTCTCAGAGATAAGTCGCCACCATTCCAACAAGCTTGTTTCCGCTGCATTTTACAGTTTTCAACTTATTTCGTTATTGAATAGAAAAATAGTTTTACTGTATCTCTGTTATTTTGTGTTAAGCACCTGTTAATAATCTGTATTCATTTTGTTTTTCCCATAAAATCTGGATCAGTGGTATCAGAGCGATTTGCTCCTTGTCGTCTTAATGCATATCCCCAACGAGGTCGGAGTACAAAGAGTTGGGTCTCGAGCTTGTTTCTCTCGAGGAAAAAAGATCTCGCATGCCCAAGTGACCTCTCNTGTGTATGAGAGTGATTATTGTGTTTTGGGAGGAGACTATGAGAAAAAGGAGGAGGAAGTTACAATGAGTGTATTGTAGGTTGTATCCCTTCATTTACTGGATAATAATAAAGGAAGGACTAACAATTTCTTCATGGACGTAGCCCATATTGGGTGAACCATGTATATCTGTGTCTCTATTTTTATTATGCTCTTCTGTGTTTTATTTCCACAATATTTTATTGCTCTACAATCTAATTCCTAACAACTAGTATCAAAGCCAAAGGTTTATTTGGCTTGTAAAATTTGCAGGAAAGGAGGGTTCCTGGGTCGAGTGGGAGCAATGGCGGAAGAAGGAAAGTTTAGGGTCGATAAATTTAATGGCCAAAACTACCAGCTATGGAAGATGCAAATGGATGACTGTCTATATCAGAAGGATCTATTCCTACCATTAGGAGGAATATCAAATATGTCGATAACCATGAAAGACAAATAATGGGAGGTTCTTGACAAAAAAACACTGGGAACAATACAATTGTGCTTGGCTGCATCGATGGATTTCAAAATTTCGAAAGAAATGATAATGAAGGGTTTGATGAAGACACTGGAAAAACTGTATGAAAAACCCTCTGCCTCCAACAATGTATTTCTTATGAAGCATTTATTTAATATGAATATGTCAGAAGGTGGATTTGTTGTTTATCATTTAAATGAGTTCAACACGATTACCAATCAATTAAGTTATCTAGGAGAAAACTTTGATGATGAGGTTAGGGCTCTTTGATTTTGTGCTGATTGATGATGAGACGGTCTGATAATTTTTAGAGTTAGACAAAAGGACCACCTCACTTAAATTTAAACTACAAATTAGTAGTAGTGTATGTTTAATTCATTTAACTTTTCATAGTTTGAAAAAAAGGACCACCTCACTTAAATTTCAATCGCAAATTAATTGTATTACATGTATAATTCATCTAACTTTGATGATGTTGCATGTATTATAAAGGTTTTTGATGTCTAAGATTCAAAATGCTTATTTTGATAATTTATGTTGGAGCAAAAGATAGAGTTTCCAATAAATATAGTAATTCTTCTCATCGTTAAAGGTTTAAGTGGATTCAAAAAAAGGAATAGTAAGATAGTTTCACTATGGACAAAATTTTGACTATAGTAGAACTATAATTTAAATAGGACTTTTACCTTTAGCTGGAAAGAAAAAAGTTTGAGTGCCCCTTATCCCACAGTATTATAAACCCACTCTCCACTTAACAAATGTAATGAATCATGAAGGACCACCATAAGACTGTTAGGAAATAGAATTCCACACTAAACCCGCTAGGAAAGAAGACATAATTAAAACAAGAAAGATAAATGACAAAGCAATCACACAATACACATAGATTTTAACCTGGAAAACCAAACGAGAAAACCAACATTTCTTGAGCGTCTTGCTCTCTTGTTGTCTTATTCATTCAGTATAAAGGGTTACATGACTATCCTTGGTCTACACCTAAGACGCAATCGTCATCATACCCTCTTTATTTACACAAGAACAACCCTGCAAAAAATTTGACTTAAATCTACATGACCAACAACCTAAATTTATGATTAACTATTTTATAGTATTACAACATGCCATATTTATAGGATTTACTGTAGGAAAAACCATAAAGAATGTCACTAAAAAACAATTACAGTTCCATGCAGATCATTGGAAACAAATCCCGTGAATCTCGAGATTGTGTTACAATCGACTACTTGTTGGATTACTAGTCGATCTCCATTCGGTCTTCGGTCAATTGCCACATGACCTTCGGATGACTTCTTGTCGGTTGACCTCTCGAATTGTTGTCTTTCATTTCGACTTCAATTTTTCCTGGTCGATCACTTTGACCTTCAAATTTCACTGCAAAGAATATAACAACACAACATTCTCTTACTTGTTGTCTTCTTTGTTGAAAAAAGAGAACCTGAACTTTTGTCCAAAAACCTAGGGAAACAATGCCCATTGCCTCTCTACACCAAGATAAATTTACAACACTTACAGACTTGGTCAAAGAGTCTGCTATGTTTTCCAATGTGTCTACTTTCTCCAACAACACCTTGTTGCTTTCCACCATGTCTCTCACAAAATGGTATTGTACATCAACATGTTTTGTCCTTGAATGATACACAATGTTCTTTGCCAGAAATATTGCACTTTTATTGTTGTAATTTATCTTCATAGCTCATTGCTCAAACCCGATCCCTGAACACAACTGTTTCAGCCATACTGTTTCTTTACTTCCATGAGTGGTTGCCATGTATTCAAATTCTGTTGTTGACAAGGCTACGACCACCTATCGCTTACTCATCTAGTGGATTGCTCCACTGAAAATCTTAAACACATATGCATTGGTCGACCTTTGTCGATCCAGATCTCCAGCGTTATCGACATCGAAAAATCCATGTACATATATTTCCCTATAAACTTCAGGTTTCCCTTGGTAACATATAGAATAATCTTTTATGCCACACAAATACCTAAACACTCTCTTGACAACTGTCCATTGCTCTTTTCCAGGTCTTGACATGTATCTGCTCAACACTCCCACTGCATGAGAAATGTCTAGTTGAGTGCAGAACATTGCATACATTAAAATACCAACAACATTTGCATAGGGAACACGTGCCATGTCCTCTATTTCTTCACGTGTCTTTGGAAACTGTTAAGAAATTATATTTCCTCCCACAAGAATTGACAACTTGATAGGTTTTCAATCTTGCATGTTGAAACATTTCAAATTTGTTTCAATATACTTTTTCTGATTCAACTAGATCTTTCTAGCTGCCCGATCTCTCTTAATATCCATTCCCAAAATGGAGTTTGCTGCACTGATATCCTTCATGTCAAACTTTAAGGATAACTGCTTCTTCACCTCATTTATTGCATCCATGTTGTTTCCGATTAGCAACATGTCATCGACATATAATGCTACATTTATGAAACACCCACCTTCTTCCTTGGAATATATGTAGTGATCAATTTTTCTTCTCACATATCCCAAACTAAGGATGTACATATGATCCATATGGATGTTGGTGGCCACCCACCTTTTCCAACTGGCTCAAAATAGTTTTTTGACAATTTTGGTAATTTACTATTTTTAGCAGTTTTCACTTTCAGAGCCGTTTTGAGGCCCTAAATGATGTTTTTTTGGGAAAAAAGGTTTGAAATATGCAAGTCCCTTCATTATTGTGCCTAAAATGAATCTCCTCAATGATACCTTTCCAACAGGCTATCATACACCTAAAACGAATATTGTATGAAAAAGTTACGACCTCGGGAAGTTGATGTACTAACTTACCCAAACGGGGCCCACATGACTTTTGGCGCTTCATCTCCCAGGGTTAGGTTTTTGGATGTCTAGGGTTTTTGACATTCCTTCTTATTGTAAAAATTCCTTCAGAGCCTCATTGTAATGATATTCTTGCGAATGAGCGCAACCGTCACATCTCTTCTCAGAGATAAGTCGCCACCATTCCAGCAAGCTTGTTTCCGCTACATTTTATAGTTTTCAACTTATTTCGTTATTGAATAGAAAAATAGTTTTACTGTATCTCTGTTATTTTGTGTTAAGCACCTATTAATAATCTGTATTCATTTTGTTTTTCCCATAAAATCCGGATCAGTGGTATCATAGTGATTTGCTCCTTGTCGTCTTAATGCATATCCCCAACGAGGTCGGAGTACAAAGAGTTGGGTCTCGAGCTTGTTTCTCTCGAGGAAAAAAGATCTCGCATGCCCAAGTGACCTCTCNTAACTTTTCGAATAGAGAAAATATTACTTTTGCGCTCCTCAAAGCCGTTCCCCATGTCAAAGATTGGTGGGAAACTTTCTGTGAGCAAAAGGAAACAGAGGAACCCTCATTATTTTCAGTCACGACCGCTTGGGAATCCTTCAGGGATGATATTAAGGAACAATACTACCCTGTCGAAAGTTATGACGACCAGTATACCAAATGGACCACACTGCGGCAAGAAAGAGACCAAGCAGTGCCAGATTTCAGAAATATCTTCCATACCTTGAGCACCAAGCTAGGTATCAAATATTCAGAGCGACATCTGGTGCTCAAGTATCACGGTGCTCTGCATAGATACATCCAGACCGAAATGAAATTTCTGGACATATCATCCTTGGGCGTGGCCTACCGATATGCCGTCAAAATCGAGCAAAAGCTCAAACAAAAGACGCGACAATTTGGTCCTGGGAACCCCTCATAAAAAAAGCTAGGAAATGGTGGCCCCAACCCACAGAACAAAGTATAGAGAAAAGATGGACAGTATCAGGACAACCAGTCCAAGCTGCAAGCAAATAAGGACACTAGAAATACAAAGAAAGTTACCAGGAAGTGGTGAAACTTCCATAAGAGCCCTTGGCATAACACTGCTAACTTTCGCTCAAAGCAGTCGTTGGTGGCTGAAATGAAAGCTTCTGAATCAGATGCGGATTCTGACTTCGAGCTAGAACTAGAAAGGGGAAGACAGATCATTGACACAGAACCCAGTACCACCATTTCTACCAACAAGCTCCAGCCTAGTGAACTAGATGAGCCAGAAGAAGGAGAGCACCTCTTCCATTCACAGATGTGGGTAAAAGGCACCCCGCTGCATTTCATCATTGATAGCGGTAGCTAGAAGAAACCCATCTCAATAGAGGTCATCAAGTAGCTGGCCCTACCAACAACACCACACCCACAACCCTACACCATTGGATGGCTCTGCCAGGTAAGCGTTCTCCGCGTCAACCAACAGTGCTGACTGTCATATGGAATCAAGCTCTTCAAAGAAGAGGTATTGTGTGATGTTTCTCCTCTCGATGTTTGTGATGTTCTTTTGGGCCAACCTTATTTATGGAAATGTCATGCTATATATGAGTCTAGGCCTCGTAGAATTATTATTACTTTGAACATGAAATTGTATAGGATACCTGAGGCAGTCCCACCTAGTGATTGACAATGAATTTTCCATCTGAAAGTAATATATACCRTTTCTTTTCACCAGAGTATCCAATGAAGATAGACTTCATACTTTTGTTTTCTAAYTTAGTCCTCTTTTCCTTAGGAACTAAAGCATAACATGTTGAGCCAAAAACCCTAAGATGATTTACCTTGGGTTTAAAACCATACCAAGCTTCATAAGGTGTTTTTCCATCTAAATCTGATGTATGTGATTGATTTCTGAGATAAACTGCAGTATGGACTGCTTCAACCTAATATTTAACCCTTTAAAATGCATCATAGATCTTGCCATGCCCATGAGAGTTCTGTTCATCCTTTCAATAACTCCATTCTGTTGTGGAGTATAGGAATTTTTCAGTTGCCTCTTAATTCCATTGTTTCAACAATAATCATTGAATTTAGTTGAAGTGAATTCTCCTCCATTATAAGTTCTCAAAGAAGCAATCTTTTCTCTAGTTTCATTTTCAACCACGTGTTGAAAATTTACAAACTTTTCAAAAGATTCAAACTTTGCCTTTAAAAAGTACACCCATGTCATTCTAGTGTGGTCATCAATGAACAATATAAAGTATCAACATCTATCGAAAGAATATTCCATTGGACCACATATATCATTGTGAATCAACTCTAAATACTTTGTTGCTCGTCATGAGCTGGTTGGAAAAAATTCTTGCTTTTGCTTGCCAATAATACAAGCTTCACACTTGGAATTTTCTTTCTTGAAAGTTGGAAAACCCTTTACCAAATCTTGGGACTTAACTTTCAAGAGACTATCAAAGTTTAAGTGACCAAATTGAAAATGCCATCATATGAATGAAGACATTTCATAATTCACTGTTGCTGCAACCTCTTGCTTTCTTTGAATGACTTTCCCATTCATTATTAGTAACTTCCCATCTTCATATCTAGTCATTATTGTTTTCAAGTGATCCTTATCTGACTTAATGTTCATCAAACCATCTTGCATGACGATTTGATGTCCAAATTGTATGATCGTGACTAGGGATAACAATTTTTTCTTAAAAGTTGGTACATACCAAACATTTGAAATCCATTTTTCACCAATTCCAGGGAGAAAAACTTTAACTGAACCTTTTCCTTGAGGTATATGAGTTGTATCATCATCTAAATAAATGGGATTTAGTTGAACATCTTTATAATTCCAAAAATAGTCTCTGTAATAAGTCATATGCTGAGTAGCCCCTGTGTCCAATATCCAATCATTTTCAAATGAATCTACATGTTGAACTACTGAAAAAACATATTCATATTGATCATCCTGGTAATCTTGATCCTCTACATATTGAGTTGATTGTTGAGAATTTGAATTTGATGTATTCTTAAACTTTGACAATTGATCATTGCTTGTAAGACAATTTTACGAATAATGACTCATCTTTAAACATCTTTTACATCTTACTTGACTGAAATTTATGCCTCTTCCCGACTGTGCATTATTATTGGGAGGATTACTTTGAAAATTTTGTTTATGAAAATTGCTACGACCTCTACCTTGACCATGACCTCTGCCACGACCTCGATTAGAAGACTGATTATGAAAATTTCCAAAATTTGATTTTCCTCTTCCTTTAGAACTTTCAGCTTTAGTGAAAAGTAGATATTCTCCTGTTTGTTTTTGTTTTCCAAAAGGTTTACTATCTTGAGCCAATAATTCACTAAGTGAGTCAAAAGTCACAGTTGATAACTTATCAGTTATTTGCAAAGTCTTAAGAAAATGATTATAATATGGAGGCACACCATTTATTACAATGGAGACTATAAAACTATCTTCAAGTTTATGAAAAATGCCTTTGATGATTTCTTGATGAATGTTCTTAATCCTTGAAATGTATTCTAATACATCACCATTGTCTGCTAATCTTTGTTTAAGCAATTTCATTTGTAGATCAACTCTATGAGATNTTAGTCCTCTTTTCCTTAGGAACTAAAGCATAACATGTTGAGCCAAAAACCCTAAGATGATTTACCTTGGGTTTAAAACCATACCAAGCTTCATAAGGTGTTTTTCCATCTAAATCTGATGTATGTGATTGATTTCTGAGATAAACTGCAGTATGGACTGCTTCAACCTAATATTTAACCCTTTAAAATGCATCATAGATCTTGCCATGCCCATGAGAGTTCTGTTCATCCTTTCAATAACTCCATTCTGTTGTGGAGTATAGGAATTTTTCAGTTGCCTCTTAATTCCATTGTTTCAACAATAATCATTGAATTTAGTTGAAGTGAATTCTCCTCCATTATAAGTTCTCAAAGAAGCAATCTTTTCTCTAGTTTCATTTTCAACCACGTGTTGAAAATTTACAAACTTTTCAAAAGATTCAAACTTTGCCTTTAAAAAGTACACCCATGTCATTCTAGTGTGGTCATCAATGAACAATATAAAGTATCAACATCTATCGAAAGAATATTCCATTGGACCACATATATCATTGTGAATCAACTCTAAATACTTTGTTGCTCGTCATGAGCTGGTTGGAAAAAATTCTTGCTTTTGCTTGCCAATAATACAAGCTTCACACTTGGAATTTTCTTTCTTGAAAGTTGGAAAACCCTTTACCAAATCTTGGGACTTAACTTTCAAGAGACTATCAAAGTTTAAGTGACCAAATTGAAAATGCCATCATATGAATGAAGACATTTCATAATTCACTGTTGCTGCAACCTCTTGCTTTCTTTGAATGACTTTCCCATTCATTATTAGTAACTTCCCATCTTCATATCTAGTCATTATTGTTTTCAAGTGATCCTTATCTGACTTAATGTTCATCAAACCATCTTGCATGACGATTTGATGTCCAAATTGTATGATCGTGACTAGGGATAACAATTTTTTCTTAAAAGTTGGTACATACCAAACATTTGAAATCCATTTTTCACCAATTCCAGGGAGAAAAACTTTAACTGAACCTTTTCCTTGAGGTATATGAGTTGTATCATCATCTAAATAAATGGGATTTAGTTGAACATCTTTATAATTCCAAAAATAGTCTCTGTAATAAGTCATATGCTGAGTAGCCCCTGTGTCCAATATCCAATCATTTTCAAATGAATCTACATGTTGAACTACTGAAAAAACATATTCATATTGATCATCCTGGTAATCTTGATCTTCTACATATTGAGTTGATTGTTGAGAATTTGAATTTGATGTATTCTTAAACTTTGACAATTGATCATTGCTTGTAAGACAATTTTACGAATAATGACTCATCTTTAAACATCTTTTACATCTTACTTGACTGAAATTTATGCCTCTTCCCGACTGTGCATTATTATTGGGAGGATTACTTTGAAAATTTTGTTTATGAAAATTGCTACGACCTCTACCTTGACCATGACCTCTGCCACGACCTCGATTAGAAGACTGATTATGAAAATTTCCAAAATTTGATTTTCCTCTTCCTTTAGAACTTTCAGCTTTAGTGAAAAGTAGATATTCTCCTGTTTGTTTTTGTTTTCCAAAAGGTTTACTATCTTGAGCCAATAATTCACTAAGTGAGTCAAAAGTCACAGTTGATAACTTATCAGTTATTTGCAAAGTCTTAAGAAAATGATTATAATATGGAGGCACACCATTTATTACAATGGAGACTATAAAACTATCTTCAAGTTTATGAAAAATGCCTTTGATGATTTCTTGATGAATGTTCTTAATCCTTGAAATGTATTCTAATACATCACCATTGTCTGCTAATCTTTGTTTAAGCAATTTCATTTGTAGATCAACTCTATGAGATGCAACAAGAGTATCAAAAAGATTTTTTAACATATTCCAAGTAGACTATGCATCTTTGGAATTCTCAATATGATCAAACATGTGTTTAGTTACAAAAGAACGTAGCAAAGCAAGTGCTTTTTCATCTTTAAAATTCCATTTTGCTAAATAATTAGCACCAGTTGGCTTAGTTGGAGCAGTATCACCATCATAGATATCACGCCATAATTCATTATAGATCAAAGTGTTCCGCATATGCCGACTCCAATACTTGTAAATCTTGGATCCATCTAACTTATTTGATTTTGTGAATAGATTGATTAATTTAGACATGATGTTTGTTGCAATATTTGCAAGTGAATAATCCAAAAAAATCCAAAAGAGAGACACAAGGCGCCAAAAATAAAGAGTACACAATCCATGAAAAAGAGTACTTTTAAGGGCTTGGCCTTGACCCTTTAAACATCTCGTTGGAAATGGAGTTTGACAGAGTATTTTACTGGACTCTTCTCAACTTCTTAGCATTCAAGACTAGAATAAAATATTTCAAAGTTTGACCCTTTTTACAAGAAATATAGCCTTTTACAAGTAATAAAATGTGCCCCCTCTTGAACTAAAGTCACCAATGACTTAAAATATTACAACTCAAATGTCTAAAAATAAAAAACAAAACAGTTTAATCTGAAGATCAAAGTTTAAAATTATTATATCTC
Source organism: Picea glauca (assembly GCA_000966675.3). Taxonomy (NCBI): domain Eukaryota; kingdom Viridiplantae; phylum Streptophyta; class Pinopsida; order Pinales; family Pinaceae; genus Picea; species Picea glauca. Next base: position 428,749 of record JZKD02S1673865.1, read on the forward strand.
CACATCTTTATGATAAAACAATTTCCAGTTCTTCATCTGGTCCTCAATATGAACTAAGATTTTTGCAACGATTTTTGATAATTTAAAATCAGTTAAAAAACTGTCCACCAAAATCACGCAGAAGAGGCTTAAAAAACGAAGGCACACAACAATATTTTGACACGCAAAAGAGATCTGAGTGGGTGAAATCGCACCCGTAGATTCGTGCAGAAGAGGTTTGAGTGGAGATCCACATACTCATGATATTATTGTTGAGATGGTTATTGTCTCAGATATGCATTCGCCTCATATATTTTGTTTTCATATCACGAATATGCCAGAGAAATTCATGAAATTTGTGAGATATTCATTCGCCTCAGATATGAAATTTATGAAATTCGTGTTCTGGTTATGGGCACAGAGAAAATATCCTCAGATATGAAGATGGTTATTGTCTCAGATCTGTGTAAACGTTCTGGTTATGGGCCCACCACATTCAGATCAACCCTTCTTTTGCAAACAATATACAAAAAATAACAAAAACTGCAAATGGCGATGGCGATGCAACATAGAGAAATCATGGAAAAATTTGAATGAATTATATCTTTGTGCACGAGATATCCAAAGGAATTTCTTCTCCAGAGGTACCAGATCTGATCCACACAAATTCAAATCTTCCTTTTCACCGATATGACGCCAGAGATTCAATCTGATGACCTTATGCTAAATTCAGAAGCGATCCACGATCCGGTCCTTGATATGGTCCTTGATACAAACCTTGATACAGACTAGATATGAAAAATAAAAAAATATAGGATCCACAGATATGAAATTAAATTGCCAGATTTATGAACAAATCTAAAGCAATTTTTACAAAAATGATCCCTCTTAATTAATTGAAAAAACAATATTGCATCTTAAGATCATAAAACAATGCATATTTATAATAGATCTGCTATGATCTTAAGATTTACAAGTCTAACTGCTGATAAATTTGCATATTTAGAACTATAAATAGTAGAAATAGTTCTAAAAATATAATCAACAATAAAATGAAGATTAGATTTGAAATAAAATCAACAAATTGATTTGGAAAAAATCTGCAATTAAAAACTAAAATTTTCCTTACCTTAAACAACAATAAATTACCTCAGTACCGTTTCCCTTGAGTTTGAAGAGATGCTTGTTGATGTCAAGAAGTCTTCCTTGCTTCCTTGATCCATCAACAATTCTCTTCCATCACAATTTTCACCATGGATCTGATACCATGTTGACAAAGTGTCCTCAGACACGTAATTTTATTAATAAGGAAAAAGTGATTACAATCCGAAATCATAAGTCATAATCTACTCCTTAACCTCACTTGAAGAAGAAGCTAGTTTATATAGCTCAACTCTAAACTAAAAAATAGGAGAACAACCAATCACATAATCACATGAATATGATAGGTGTCCTTTACATAGAATCTAGGTTTCCTTATCCTAACAAACTAGAATAAACTAATTTCTTAAAAACATTTAATCTAGAAAATACTTAGACTATAGAACTTTAGGATTATGAGGCTAATAGATATACGTAGACTACCAATTCTAATCTAGAATTTTTGCACAATTAAATGTTATATTTATGATCAAACCAATCAATTACATATATTTCATTGTAATACCTAAAGGAACTTAGGAGGATGTTCTATCCTAGTTCACTAAACTTTTAGGATTACACTAATTCACTTTGATACTTAGAATCAATTTGAAGATGAATTGTCATGGTGCATCAACACCCTATCAATCATAACAATACCAATCGTCACACATATTGTTATTGATTGAATTAAAAATAGTTTTATTAATTAATACAACAATGTATCACATTGATTTAAAGATTACAACTTTTTAAATAAACAATGGTCAAATGTCAAATTACATGATGAGTAGTCATTTGATCTAACTAATTAACAAGATTGAAATCAATTTTGAGTTGAGTCTACGAAGAGTTATCCATACCTTCAATTAAAATATACTCAACCTTAGTTGTTGCTTAGAATTAACTCTTTAATAACTCTTGTATGTGCTTAATCAATGGTAATTTTTGCATGTTAGTAAAACACAACACCGTACAAAATGTTTACAATCTCTATTTATTCTCTCATTGATGGTCAATCAATAGTTTATACCTTTCTCTCAAGAGCTGGCTAATATATTGACTGAGTACAAAATATGTTATATGTGCCACTATATTGATTGAGTACATAATATGTTATATGTGCCACTATATTGATTGAGTACATAATATGTTAGATTGACTGAGTACATAATATGTTATATGTGCCACTGTAGTGCAATATAACTTTGAGGCTATGGTTAATATACTTGTATCTCAAGATTGAGTAATATTGAGATAATACATAATCAAAGTTTCTGTTGGCCCTTGGTTATGGGAGTAAGATAAGATCAAGGAAGAAAAGGGAGAAAGCGATCTTCATGGATGACATAGTGACTGATACTGGGTCGAAGTGATAAAAAGAGCAGAAAAGATGGAGTGAAGCCCGAAAAAGAAAGTCATTGGACGAGGAGATTGGGGATGATAGATAAGCAAGGAAGAAGGATCATGGAAAACTTAGCAAGAGGAAAAATCTACCGATGGATTCTTTGGAGCACCGCACGAAATGGAAGGAAAGACAGGTTGGCAAAGCCCTGAAAATATGGGTCAAGTTGACCTAGGGTTTTAGACACCTAGGGTTTTGGTATCTAGGGTTTTGGACACTTAGGTTTCGGCCTAAGGCTGTCGGTGAGATATTGTAATGTATAAATAGAGGTCTAAAGGGATTAGGTTGGGTTGGTACTTTGGGTTAGTAAGATAATGTTGTTATTGTTTCTGCTGGTATCGAGTGGTTGAGAGAGGAGTATTGTATGAGAGATAAGTGATGAGCACAAGAGCCTTCTGGATTGTAATATCTTCAGCTGGGTGTGAAGATCAAACCTACAGCTGGGTGCAAAGGGATGGGAGATAAATAGAGGAGAAGAGAAGATCTACTAGCTAAGAGCGCAGGTAAGAATTGTATGCTTTACCCAAATATAATATAGCACAATTCTATGGACGTAGCACTAGAGAGAGGGTGAACCACGTATATTTTGTGTTGTATGTGATTGATCGTCTGTCTCTGTCATTGATAGACTGTGATTGCATTACTGCTTTAGATATGATGAGTAGATATGCATGATAGATCTAAGTTGATAAGTGATATATGAATGCTGTGCTATTCTAGTGATAGATCCACTTGATAATCCCCTTGGTTGTAGACATCTTCGTCCTGCAACCCCCCCATAACTGCTTCGGGTGAGACTGCATATGCTTCATAGGTGTTTCTGAAATGGCCTGTAGTTAGGGCTTGTTGGTGCGCTCTTGGAGCTGAACCCTGGGTCTGCCCCTGTGCCAACAAATGGTTATGTTGCTGGGATTGGAATCTTCTTGAGGGAATGTCAAGGTGGTTTTCATCAAAGACAAAGATTCAGAAGTGGATAGAAGATCAAGAGAAGGAATTCACTAAAGCCCAAAACAAGAACCCTAATCTTAGTTCAGAGGACTGGTTGGAGAAATATATCTTTACTGATATACACAAGATCTTCTTTGGAGGAATCCACCAAGAGCTATATGAGTGGCTAGCTAGATTAGCAGATACCAAGTTTGAGATCCGATCTAGACTTCATGTGGTTTGGACGTCGGAGCTGATCAAGAAGGTCAAAAGAGTTTATAACACCGTATCACGAGCAATAGATCACTGGTTTGATAGCACCATTGGAGGGTGCATCACAAAGTTTTCTATTGATAGAGTATAATCGTATATGCAAGTGGAGAGATAATTTTTCAAGGGATCTCGAGGGAATTTTTTTCATTTTCTAAAGCTAAGAATCAAGATTCTATTGAATGAGAAGAACATATTGAAGATACAATAGATTGGTCAGATCAAGAAAGGCTAATGCTCAAAAATTTGGACAACGACAATGACACAGAAGCTGGACATATGCGCAGTGGGATAGTATTCAGAGAAGTTCATATTGAAAACCTATTTAAGAAGAACTACGGGGAAGAATGTTTCTATAGTGGAGAAGAGACAAAACTGATAGACGAAAAACATTCAGAGCCCACTAGGACAGAGGAAGGAAAAGCTGAAGAGCTTCGCCAAGGAGAACCCGAAACCTCAGAAACTGCATAGACCATCGAAGTAAGTACTCTTATCCTTCCTATTGATTCAATATTAAGCAACCAGAGTAATCCCAGTCACCAGAGTGTCCAGAGCACTGTCAACAGTAGTCCACCACATATTCAGTCAGGAACCCTAAGAAGATCTATGGCAGATGAGATGAGGCTCCCTATCTTTAGGGGATATGGATCTAAAGATTCTGATCAACATTGGTTCCTATGTGAATTCGTATGGAACATTAAGAATGTCACAAATGAAGCTGTCAAAAGAACTCAGTTCAGTACAACTCTTAGAGATCACGCACTGAGTTGGTAAATGAAACTTGTCTAAGGACTTGCACAACTTAAGCCATTGAATCATATCAAGAACGCACTAATTGCATAATTCAAAAAACCTAAGTCAGAATCCCAATGTATCACAGAGCTGAAAGAAATCAAGTAGAAGGTGGTTGAACCTGTCTGGGAGTTCGATAAGAGATTCAAGACCTTAACATGCCGATTGAATTTTCAGATCCCAGACGAATAGAACAAGGAATGGTTCATTGCTGCCCTTCTACCACACATTAGAGTTCCCTTGATGCAACATAAGATTGCTTCATAGGATGAGGCATTGGAGATCGCTATGAAGCTATAATCATCCCCTATGGGAGAATCCAGCTCAGGTATCAGTCAGATCCTGAGTCAACTAACTAGTTTGTCTCCACAAGTTGAAGATATGAAGAAAGACAAGGGAAAAGATAAAAGAGAAGACATCTGGTGTGTTAGATGTAGATCATAAGGCCATGAAAAATAACAATTCCCTCTATTCAATGAATACTCGGCTTCTGGAGTCCCGAGCCCCTTGAAGTAAGTCACCTTACCTTGGTGTGAGGTATGCAGAAACATACATCATACTGGTGAGTGCTATTTTATGAAAAAGTATGTTCAGACACCTACAAATTTGTACTGTACATTCTATAAATCTATAGGACACGATGATAGGGATTGTAGGGATTACAATCCATGCATGAAAGGTCAAGAGACATATATAATATTCAAGGTGAAGTACAACAAGAAGGAAACACTACGCAGTATAACTCTCTAGGAAGAGGAAACTTAAACCCTCATGGTGGATTCAGAGGAAGAGGACGAGGAGGATGAATGAGTTGAGGCCAAGGATAGATCATCTATTATAATTGCACACAACCAGGATACCTTGCAAGGGATTGTCAAAACCCTTGTACCACTTGTAGCTACTGCAACTCATTTGACCATGTTATAGAAGATTGTCCTGTGCTACTAGCTAAGCTTTAGGAAAGACGAGGACCTCAACAGAACCTGCAAGTGCAATTGATCTATGCTGAAACTCATGGAGAAGACCCTAGATTCATTGTTATAACTAGAGGAGGTGTTGTTACAGGAGAAGACAGACTGACCCATGGGAAGACTACAAAAGATTCAGGAATCAGGAAAGATGCAGAGAATACCCAAACTTTTGATGCAAAGAAAGAAAGAAAAATATTTGAGGAAGCAAGAATAGAGTTCAGAGGAGACCAAGGCTCTTCATCAAAGACAAAACCAGAAGAAAGAGAGTATGAAATGCCTCATGCATTTGATCAGTCTGCTTCGCCAAGAGAAGGAGAAGATGTAAGCAAGATCATGGACTTTTTGCATACTTGTATTAAGTTGATTCAAGATGAAAGAGATGTACAAGAATTACAAAATTTAATCAGACAATATGGGCAAGGAAATATAGATCCCTTACTGAATAGGGAAGTACACCAAATTGGTAATAAGAGAAGGACAAATAATAAATTACATTTGAATGCTCAAATAGGAGAGTATGAGATAGACTATGTGGTCCTTGACTTAGGATCAGAGGTCAATGTCATGACAAAGCAAACTTGGGCACTGATGGGAAAACCAAATTTGATCTATTCCCCTATCAGGCTTAGGATGGCTAACCAACAAGCTGTCATCCCATTTGGACGATTGGAGGATGTCCCTGTGGACATTGATGGAGTTAGACCATTTGCAGATTTTGAGGTAATTGAAATAGTTGATGATAGCTGTCCATACCCCGCGTTGTTAGGAATTGAGTGGGCATTCAATAACTCTACTGTTGTTGACTTAAAGAAAAGATGTATGAATTTTGAAAGAGATGGCCTTAGGGTCATAGAACCTTTAGATCCAAATGAAGGTCAATGATACATAGAGCCCATCAAAGAATAAGACTAGATATACGAATTGGAAAACATATATAAACTAACAACTAGATAATAGGATTACATTAATCCTACAACCAATGGGAATATGAGGTGGAGAAGAGACAACGTGTGCTCTTTAGACTCAGAAGAAGCACTAGAGAACTGGCAAAACCATATGTATGAGTTATCTACAAGGAGATGTGCTAGATTAACTAGAGAAGTTCGCTGGATCGACACAACAGTAAGTAACTTACCCACATTTGATGGTCTGAATCTGTTAGAAGCCTTCTTATCAGACTTTGAAGCAAGTGTACCAACACAACATAGGTTGTTGGTAATGGATGAGGTCTTGAAAGCCACACTAGAAAGATGGTGGGGGACGCATAAAAGTAATATCATAGACTAGACACAATGCCATACTTTGATGATAGCGAGGTTCTCAGCACAACTCGAAAGATACAAAGTAAGATACACAGGTCGAAGCTGCCCAAAGGACCATGTGCGAAGCTACAAAGAGGCTTGGAGTGACATTCCGCAAGAACAATGGGTACAAAAATTCATCAACACACTGGACATGACACCTATCAACTGGTACCTTCAAGCAGAGTTGCGCCTCGTCACTACAGATTGGAAAGGTATGAATCTGAATTTTGTAACCACCTTCTTATTTGAAAGTCAATATCCATCAGTATATCAAGCATTACAAATTGTGAGACATAAATTATTCGAGGAGGTATCCAGGCTTCCCTTAGAACAAGAAGAGGATGAATGGGTTGCGCCTCTCCAAAAACTACAAGGATGTTACAACATCAATACCGATGAAGACGATGATCCAAGGAAGGTGAAAATCACAAAAACATAAGGCCAGAGAGATGTGGAAGGACCATGAGTTGATCTAAAGACTACTGAAAGAGAGGGATTAGCCATGGTATATGCACTGCATAAATTTCACCACTATTTGTTGGGAGGACACTTTAAAATGTTTACTGATCACTTCGCACTGAAATACCTAGTCAACAAGCCAGTGTTGTGGGGGAGAATATGCAAATGGATTATGGTATTTCAATAATATGATTTTGAGATCATAGTAAATCCAGGGAGAATGAACAAGGGTCTTGACCACTTATCAAGGTTGGAACATGGAGAAGAGCCCACTAATTTGGAAGATACACTACCAGATGCATAACTACTAGCCATTAGAATGATCGTTGACCACTTCATAGAGATATTCCAGTTCCTATCAATAAGAATGGCACCTAGTGAGTACACAATTCCACAGAAGAAACAACTAGTAGTGCGCGCTATAGATTTCTCACTGATAGCCGGACATCTATACAATATGGGACTGAAGGAGATATTGAGAAGGTGTGTTATGGAGGTAGAACGACCGCTGATCCTTGTAGAAGCTCATGAAGGCATCGCAGGAGGACATTATGCAGGGAAATCAACTGCACAAAAGGTTCTTAGAGCTGGCCTTTGGTGGCCTACCTTACACAGAGATGCTAAAGACTATGCCATAGCTTGTGATGTATGCCAAAGAGTTAGGAAACCATCCAGAAGAGATGAAATGCCATTGGCACCACAAATGACCCTACAAGCATTTGGGAAATGGGCCATTGACTTTTTTGGATCTATAAACCCACCAGGAAAGCATACAGGAACAAGGTACATAATTACAACAATATAGTACTTGACCAGATGGGCCGAAGCAAGAGCAGTTACGGACTATAGTGCAATTACAACTGTGNTTTGATGATTTCTTGATGAATGTTCTTAATCCTTGAAATGTATTCTAATACATCACCATTGTCTGCTAATCTTTGTTTAAGCAATTTCATTTGTAGATCAACTCTATGAGATGCAACAAGAGTATCAAAAAGATTTTTTAACATATTCCAAGTAGACTATGCATCTTTGGAATTCTCAATATGATCAAACATGTGTTTAGTTACAAAAGAACGTAGCAAAGCAAGTGCTTTTTCATCTTTAAAATTCCATTTTGCTAAATAATTAGCACCAGTTGGCTTAGTTGGAGCAGTATCACCATCATAGATATCACGCCATAATTCATTATAGATCAAAGTGTTCCGCATATGCCGACTCCAATACTTGTAAATCTTGGATCCATCTAACTTATTTGATTTTGTGAATAGATTGATTAATTTAGACATGATGTTTGTTGCAATATTTGCAAGTGAATAATCCAAAAAAATCCAAAAGAGAGACACAAGGCGCCAAAAATAAAGAGTACACAATCCATGAAAAAGAGTACTTTTAAGGGCTTGGCCTTGACCCTTTAAACATCTCGTTGGAAATGGAGTTTGACAGAGTATTTTACTGGACTCTTCTCAACTTCTTAGCATTCAAGACTAGAATAAAATATTTCAAAGTTTGACCCTTTTTACAAGAAATATAGCCTTTTACAAGTAATAAAATGTGCCCCCTCTTGAACTAAAGTCACCAATGACTTAAAATATTACAACTCAAATGTCTAAAAATAAAAAACAAAACAGTTTAATCTGAAGATCAAAGTTTAAAATTATTATATCTCCACATCTTTATGATAAAACAATTTCCAGTTCTTCATCTGGTCCTCAATATGAACTAAGATTTTTGCAACGATTTTTGATAATTTAAAATCAGTTAAAAAACTGTCCACCAAAATCACGCAGAAGAGGCTTAAAAAACGAAGGCACACAACAATATTTTGACACGCAAAAGAGATCTGAGTGGGTGAAATCGCACCCGTAGATTCGTGCAGAAGAGGTTTGAGTGGAGATCCACATACTCATGATATTATTGTTGAGATGGTTATTGTCTCAGATATGCATTCGCCTCATATATTTTGTTTTCATATCACGAATATGCCAGAGAAATTCATGAAATTTGTGAGATATTCATTCGCCTCAGATATGAAATTTATGAAATTCGTGTTCTGGTTATGGGCACAGAGAAAATATCCTCAGATATGAAGATGGTTATTGTCTCAGATCTGTGTAAACGTTCTGGTTATGGGCCCACCACATTCAGATCAACCCTTCTTTTGCAAACAATATACAAAAAATAACAAAAACTGCAAATGGCGATGGCGATGCAACATAGAGAAATCATGGAAAAATTTGAATGAATTATATCTTTGTGCACGAGATATCCAAAGGAATTTCTTCTCCAGAGGTACCAGATCTGATCCACACAAATTCAAATCTTCCTTTTCACCGATATGACGCCAGAGATTCAATCTGATGACCTTATGCTAAATTCAGAAGCGATCCACGATCCGGTCCTTGATATGGTCCTTGATACAAACCTTGATACAGACTAGATATGAAAAATAAAAAAATATAGGATCCACAGATATGAAATTAAATTGCCAGATTTATGAACAAATCTAAAGCAATTTTTACAAAAATGATCCCTCTTAATTAATTGAAAAAACAATATTGCATCTTAAGATCATAAAACAATGCATATTTATAATAGATCTGCTATGATCTTAAGATTTACAAGTCTAACTGCTGATAAATTTGCATATTTAGAACTATAAATAGTAGAAATAGTTCTAAAAATATAATCAACAATAAAATGAAGATTAGATTTGAAATAAAATCAACAAATTGATTTGGAAAAAATCTGCAATTAAAAACTAAAATTTTCCTTACCTTAAACAACAATAAATTACCTCAGTACCGTTTCCCTTGAGTTTGAAGAGATGCTTGTTGATGTCAAGAAGTCTTCCTTGCTTCCTTGATCCATCAACAATTCTCTTCCATCACAATTTTCACCATGGATCTGATACCATGTTGACAAAGTGTCCTCAGACACGTAATTTTATTAATAAGGAAAAAGTGATTACAATCCGAAATCATAAGTCATAATCTACTCCTTAACCTCACTTGAAGAAGAAGCTAGTTTATATAGCTCAACTCTAAACTAAAAAATAGGAGAACAACCAATCACATAATCACATGAATATGATAGGTGTCCTTTACATAGAATCTAGGTTTCCTTATCCTAACAAACTAGAATAAACTAATTTCTTAAAAACATTTAATCTAGAAAATACTTAGACTATAGAACTTTAGGATTATGAGGCTAATAGATATACGTAGACTACCAATTCTAATCTAGAATTTTTGCACAATTAAATGTTATATTTATGATCAAACCAATCAATTACATATATTTCATTGTAATACCTAAAGGAACTTAGGAGGATGTTCTATCCTAGTTCACTAAACTTTTAGGATTACACTAATTCACTTTGATACTTAGAATCAATTTGAAGATGAATTGTCATGGTGCATCAACACCCTATCAATCATAACAATACCAATCGTCACACATATTGTTATTGATTGAATTAAAAATAGTTTTATTAATTAATACAACAATGTATCACATTGATTTAAAGATTACAACTTTTTAAATAAACAATGGTCAAATGTCAAATTACATGATGAGTAGTCATTTGATCTAACTAATTAACAAGATTGAAATCAATTTTGAGTTGAGTCTACGAAGAGTTATCCATACCTTCAATTAAAATATACTCAACCTTAGTTGTTGCTTAGAATTAACTCTTTAATAACTCTTGTATGTGCTTAATCAATGGTAATTTTTGCATGTTAGTAAAACACAACACCGTACAAAATGTTTACAATCTCTATTTATTCTCTCATTGATGGTCAATCAATAGTTTATACCTTTCTCTCAAGAGCTGGCTAATATATTGACTGAGTACAAAATATGTTATATGTGCCACTATATTGATTGAGTACATAATATGTTATATGTGCCACTATATTGATTGAGTACATAATATGTTAGATTGACTGAGTACATAATATGTTATATGTGCCACTGTAGTGCAATATAACTTTGAGGCTATGGTTAATATACTTGTATCTCAAGATTGAGTAATATTGAGATAATACATAATCAAAGTTTCTGTTGGCCCTTGGTTATGGGAGTAAGATAAGATCAAGGAAGAAAAGGGAGAAAGCGATCTTCATGGATGACATAGTGACTGATACTGGGTCGAAGTGATAAAAAGAGCAGAAAAGATGGAGTGAAGCCCGAAAAAGAAAGTCATTGGACGAGGAGATTGGGGATGATAGATAAGCAAGGAAGAAGGATCATGGAAAACTTAGCAAGAGGAAAAATCTACCGATGGATTCTTTGGAGCACCGCACGAAATGGAAGGAAAGACAGGTTGGCAAAGCCCTGAAAATATGGGTCAAGTTGACCTAGGGTTTTAGACACCTAGGGTTTTGGTATCTAGGGTTTTGGACACTTAGGTTTCGGCCTAAGGCTGTCGGTGAGATATTGTAATGTATAAATAGAGGTCTAAAGGGATTAGGTTGGGTTGGTACTTTGGGTTAGTAAGATAATGTTGTTATTGTTTCTGCTGGTATCGAGTGGTTGAGAGAGGAGTATTGTATGAGAGATAAGTGATGAGCACAAGAGCCTTCTGGATTGTAATATCTTCAGCTGGGTGTGAAGATCAAACCTACAGCTGGGTGCAAAGGGATGGGAGATAAATAGAGGAGAAGAGAAGATCTACTAGCTAAGAGCGCAGGTAAGAATTGTATGCTTTACCCAAATATAATATAGCACAATTCTATGGACGTAGCACTAGAGAGAGGGTGAACCACGTATATTTTGTGTTGTATGTGATTGATCGTCTGTCTCTGTCATTGATAGACTGTGATTGCATTACTGCTTTAGATATGATGAGTAGATATGCATGATAGATCTAAGTTGATAAGTGATATATGAATGCTGTGCTATTCTAGTGATAGATCCACTTGATAATCCCCTTGGTTGTAGACATCTTCGTCCTGCAACCCCCCCATAACTGCTTCGGGTGAGACTGCATATGCTTCATAGGTGTTTCTGAAATGGCCTGTAGTTAGGGCTTGTTGGTGCGCTCTTGGAGCTGAACCCTGGGTCTGCCCCTGTGCCAACAAATGGTTATGTTGCTGGGATTGGAATCTTCTTGAGGGAATGTCAAGGTGGTTTTCATCAAAGACAAAGATTCAGAAGTGGATAGAAGATCAAGAGAAGGAATTCACTAAAGCCCAAAACAAGAACCCTAATCTTAGTTCAGAGGACTGGTTGGAGAAATATATCTTTACTGATATACACAAGATCTTCTTTGGAGGAATCCACCAAGAGCTATATGAGTGGCTAGCTAGATTAGCAGATACCAAGTTTGAGATCCGATCTAGACTTCATGTGGTTTGGACGTCGGAGCTGATCAAGAAGGTCAAAAGAGTTTATAACACCGTATCACGAGCAATAGATCACTGGTTTGATAGCACCATTGGAGGGTGCATCACAAAGTTTTCTATTGATAGAGTATAATCGTATATGCAAGTGGAGAGATAATTTTTCAAGGGATCTCGAGGGAATTTTTTTCATTTTCTAAAGCTAAGAATCAAGATTCTATTGAATGAGAAGAACATATTGAAGATACAATAGATTGGTCAGATCAAGAAAGGCTAATGCTCAAAAATTTGGACAACGACAATGACACAGAAGCTGGACATATGCGCAGTGGGATAGTATTCAGAGAAGTTCATATTGAAAACCTATTTAAGAAGAACTACGGGGAAGAATGTTTCTATAGTGGAGAAGAGACAAAACTGATAGACGAAAAACATTCAGAGCCCACTAGGACAGAGGAAGGAAAAGCTGAAGAGCTTCGCCAAGGAGAACCCGAAACCTCAGAAACTGCATAGACCATCGAAGTAAGTACTCTTATCCTTCCTATTGATTCAATATTAAGCAACCAGAGTAATCCCAGTCACCAGAGTGTCCAGAGCACTGTCAACAGTAGTCCACCACATATTCAGTCAGGAACCCTAAGAAGATCTATGGCAGATGAGATGAGGCTCCCTATCTTTAGGGGATATGGATCTAAAGATTCTGATCAACATTGGTTCCTATGTGAATTCGTATGGAACATTAAGAATGTCACAAATGAAGCTGTCAAAAGAACTCAGTTCAGTACAACTCTTAGAGATCACGCACTGAGTTGGTAAATGAAACTTGTCTAAGGACTTGCACAACTTAAGCCATTGAATCATATCAAGAACGCACTAATTGCATAATTCAAAAAACCTAAGTCAGAATCCCAATGTATCACAGAGCTGAAAGAAATCAAGTAGAAGGTGGTTGAACCTGTCTGGGAGTTCGATAAGAGATTCAAGACCTTAACATGCCGATTGAATTTTCAGATCCCAGACGAATAGAACAAGGAATGGTTCATTGCTGCCCTTCTACCACACATTAGAGTTCCCTTGATGCAACATAAGATTGCTTCATAGGATGAGGCATTGGAGATCGCTATGAAGCTATAATCATCCCCTATGGGAGAATCCAGCTCAGGTATCAGTCAGATCCTGAGTCAACTAACTAGTTTGTCTCCACAAGTTGAAGATATGAAGAAAGACAAGGGAAAAGATAAAAGAGAAGACATCTGGTGTGTTAGATGTAGATCATAAGGCCATGAAAAATAACAATTCCCTCTATTCAATGAATACTCGGCTTCTGGAGTCCCGAGCCCCTTGAAGTAAGTCACCTTACCTTGGTGTGAGGTATGCAGAAACATACATCATACTGGTGAGTGCTATTTTATGAAAAAGTATGTTCAGACACCTACAAATTTGTACTGTACATTCTATAAATCTATAGGACACGATGATAGGGATTGTAGGGATTACAATCCATGCATGAAAGGTCAAGAGACATATATAATATTCAAGGTGAAGTACAACAAGAAGGAAACACTACGCAGTATAACTCTCTAGGAAGAGGAAACTTAAACCCTCATGGTGGATTCAGAGGAAGAGGACGAGGAGGATGAATGAGTTGAGGCCAAGGATAGATCATCTATTATAATTGCACACAACCAGGATACCTTGCAAGGGATTGTCAAAACCCTTGTACCACTTGTAGCTACTGCAACTCATTTGACCATGTTATAGAAGATTGTCCTGTGCTACTAGCTAAGCTTTAGGAAAGACGAGGACCTCAACAGAACCTGCAAGTGCAATTGATCTATGCTGAAACTCATGGAGAAGACCCTAGATTCATTGTTATAACTAGAGGAGGTGTTGTTACAGGAGAAGACAGACTGACCCATGGGAAGACTACAAAAGATTCAGGAATCAGGAAAGATGCAGAGAATACCCAAACTTTTGATGCAAAGAAAGAAAGAAAAATATTTGAGGAAGCAAGAATAGAGTTCAGAGGAGACCAAGGCTCTTCATCAAAGACAAAACCAGAAGAAAGAGAGTATGAAATGCCTCATGCATTTGATCAGTCTGCTTCGCCAAGAGAAGGAGAAGATGTAAGCAAGATCATGGACTTTTTGCATACTTGTATTAAGTTGATTCAAGATGAAAGAGATGTACAAGAATTACAAAATTTAATCAGACAATATGGGCAAGGAAATATAGATCCCTTACTGAATAGGGAAGTACACCAAATTGGTAATAAGAGAAGGACAAATAATAAATTACATTTGAATGCTCAAATAGGAGAGTATGAGATAGACTATGTGGTCCTTGACTTAGGATCAGAGGTCAATGTCATGACAAAGCAAACTTGGGCACTGATGGGAAAACCAAATTTGATCTATTCCCCTATCAGGCTTAGGATGGCTAACCAACAAGCTGTCATCCCATTTGGACGATTGGAGGATGTCCCTGTGGACATTGATGGAGTTAGACCATTTGCAGATTTTGAGGTAATTGAAATAGTTGATGATAGCTGTCCATACCCCGCGTTGTTAGGAATTGAGTGGGCATTCAATAACTCTACTGTTGTTGACTTAAAGAAAAGATGTATGAATTTTGAAAGAGATGGCCTTAGGGTCATAGAACCTTTAGATCCAAATGAAGGTCAATGATACATAGAGCCCATCAAAGAATAAGACTAGATATACGAATTGGAAAACATATATAAACTAACAACTAGATAATAGGATTACATTAATCCTACAACCAATGGGAATATGAGGTGGAGAAGAGACAACGTGTGCTCTTTAGACTCAGAAGAAGCACTAGAGAACTGGCAAAACCATATGTATGAGTTATCTACAAGGAGATGTGCTAGATTAACTAGAGAAGTTCGCTGGATCGACACAACAGTAAGTAACTTACCCACATTTGATGGTCTGAATCTGTTAGAAGCCTTCTTATCAGACTTTGAAGCAAGTGTACCAACACAACATAGGTTGTTGGTAATGGATGAGGTCTTGAAAGCCACACTAGAAAGATGGTGGGGGACGCATAAAAGTAATATCATAGACTAGACACAATGCCATACTTTGATGATAGCGAGGTTCTCAGCACAACTCGAAAGATACAAAGTAAGATACACAGGTCGAAGCTGCCCAAAGGACCATGTGCGAAGCTACAAAGAGGCTTGGAGTGACATTCCGCAAGAACAATGGGTACAAAAATTCATCAACACACTGGACATGACACCTATCAACTGGTACCTTCAAGCAGAGTTGCGCCTCGTCACTACAGATTGGAAAGGTATGAATCTGAATTTTGTAACCACCTTCTTATTTGAAAGTCAATATCCATCAGTATATCAAGCATTACAAATTGTGAGACATAAATTATTCGAGGAGGTATCCAGGCTTCCCTTAGAACAAGAAGAGGATGAATGGGTTGCGCCTCTCCAAAAACTACAAGGATGTTACAACATCAATACCGATGAAGACGATGATCCAAGGAAGGTGAAAATCACAAAAACATAAGGCCAGAGAGATGTGGAAGGACCATGAGTTGATCTAAAGACTACTGAAAGAGAGGGATTAGCCATGGTATATGCACTGCATAAATTTCACCACTATTTGTTGGGAGGACACTTTAAAATGTTTACTGATCACTTCGCACTGAAATACCTAGTCAACAAGCCAGTGTTGTGGGGGAGAATATGCAAATGGATTATGGTATTTCAATAATATGATTTTGAGATCATAGTAAATCCAGGGAGAATGAACAAGGGTCTTGACCACTTATCAAGGTTGGAACATGGAGAAGAGCCCACTAATTTGGAAGATACACTACCAGATGCATAACTACTAGCCATTAGAATGATCGTTGACCACTTCATAGAGATATTCCAGTTCCTATCAATAAGAATGGCACCTAGTGAGTACACAATTCCACAGAAGAAACAACTAGTAGTGCACGCTATAGATTTCTCACTGATATCCGGACATCTATACAATATGGGACTGAAGGAGATATTGAGAAGGTGTGTTATGGAGGTAGAACGACCGCTGATCCTTGTAGAAGCTCATGAAGGCATTGCAGGAGGACATTATGCAGGGAAATCAACTGCACAAAAGGTTCTTAGAGCTGGCCTTTGGTGGCCTACCTTACACAGAGATGCTAAAGACTATGCCATAGCTTGCGATGTATGCCAAAGAGTTAGGAAACCATCCAGAAGAGATGAAATTCCATTGGCACCACAAATGACCCTACAAGCATTTGGGAAATGGGCCATTGACTTTTTTGGATCTATAAACCCACCAGGAAAGCATACGGGAACAAGGTACATAATTACAACAATATAGTACTTGACCAGATGGGCCGAAGCAAGAGCAGTTAAGGACTATAGTGCAATTACAACTGTGTGCTTCATATTTGAGGACATCATAACCAGGTTTGGATGCCCAAAGATCCTTATGAGTGATCAAGGTACACATTTGATCAATAAGAAAGTTGCATCTCTGACTGAAGAATTTGCAGTCCACCATTAGAAGAGCACACCATACCATCCACAAGCAAATGGGACAGTTGAAGCATTCAACAAGATTTTGGAAACAACACTAACCAAGATTTATTGTGTGAACATATATGATTGGGATTTAAGAGTACCAAGAGTGTTATGGGCCTATAGAACCACTTGCAAGAAGTTGACAATGCATACCCCCTTCAAGTTGGTATATGGTCTTGAAGCTATTGTTCCAATGGAATATTTAGTACCAAGCCTACGAATTGATGCCTTTACAAATATGGATGACCCTAGCACTATTCAAGAGAGGCTTGCATAGTTGGTTGAATTGGAAGAAGACAGATTCATTGCAGGATTCCATCAACAGGTTCCGAAGGAAAGAGAGAAGGCCTATCATGATATGCAAATCAAGAAGAAGGAATTCAAACAAGGAGACCTAGTGTTGGTCTATGACAACAAGTTCATAAAACATCCTGGGAAGTTCAGAATGCATTGGCTAGGGCCATACGAGATCATTTATATTACAGAAGGAGTAGCTGTGCAACTGAAAACGTTGAATGGAGAATGGAAGGAAGGATTAGTGAATGGGAGCCAGCTGAAGTTGTACTATGACAACCAACTGCCTCGTAGCTCTCAGTGAAAGAATGAAGAAAATGGTCTAAGTACTAGGTGGAGTTGAAACTGGGTACCACATATAGAAAAGACAGTCTGCACAAGGGAGGAAAAGGAGGCATCAAGAAGAAAGCAAAGATTGCACTGCGCAATCTGGAGTCAAAGTAAAACATGAAGCTCAGATATGAAGTGCCTTGGGATGCGTCATAGGTGAGTGTTGAGGGCCTATTGGCCCTTGGTTATGGGAGCAAGTGAAGATCAAGGAATAAAAGGGATAAAGTGAGATTTGCGGATGACACAATGGTTGATACTGGGTCGAAGTGAGAAAAAGAGTAGAAAAGATGGAGCGAAGCTCGAAAAAGAAATCTATTGGAAGAGGAGATCGGGGACGACCGATAAGAAAGGAAGAAGGATCATGGAAAACTCAACAAGAGGAAAAATCTATCGATGGATGCTTTGGAGCACCGCGTGAAAAGGAAGGAAAGACAGGTTGGCGAATCCCTGAAAATATGGGTCAAGTTGACCTAGGGTTTTAGATACCTAGGGTTTTAGATACCTAGGGTTTTGGTATCTAGGGTTTTGGACACCTAGGTTTCAGCCTAAGGATGTCAGTGAGCTATTGTAATGTATAAATAGAGGTCTAAAGAGTCTAGGTTGGGTTGGTAAGATAATGTTGTTATTGTTGCTGCTGGTATCGAGTGGTTGAGAGAGGAGTATTGTATGAGAGAGAAGTGTTGAGTACAATATCCTTCTGGATTGTAAGATATTTAGTTGGGTGTGAAGATCAACCCTGCAACTGGGTGCTCAGGGAGGGGAGAGAAATAGAGGAGAAGAGAGGATTTGCTAGCTAAGAGCATAGATAAGAAATGTATGCTTTACCCAAATATAATATAGCACAGTTCTGTGGACGTAGCCCTAAAGAGAGGGTGAACCACATATATTTTGTCTTGTGTATGATTGATCATTGGTCTCTATCATTGATAGACTGTGATTGCATTACTACTTTAGATCTGATGAGTATATGTGCAGGATAGATCTAAGTTGATAAGTGATATATGAATGCTGTGCTGTTCCTGTGATAGATTCACTTGATATTTCCCTTGGTTGTAGACATCTCTGTCCTGCAACCCCCCCATAATTTCTTTAGGTGAGACTGCATCTGCTTCGTAGGTGTTGTCGAAAGGGATAGTAGTTAGGGTTTGTTGGTGCGCTCTTGGAGCTGAAACCTAGGTCTACCCCTGTGCCAACAGTTTCTATTTAGTTTTTATCACACACACACACACACACACATATATATAATTGACCCAAAACATCAACCAATTATTGTTTATTCAACAATATTGATATAATGAATTACTATGTTGTAATTTACAATCTACATGCATACTGTATACATATCTAAATATAAATGATATAATGAATTTAAATATACAAATTCTATCCAATTCATAAGAGTTTATCTATAGGTCCATTGATCAATGTTTTTGTTCTTTGGTCTATACTTAGTCATTTTGTGTTTCTCTTTTTTATCCCATACTTAGTCATTTTTTTTAAAATGCAGGTTGCAGGAAGAATATCAATCAACCCACAATCTTATAGGTCCACAGGTTCGCAAATCCGCAAGTCGACAAGTACCAAACTTAATTTCTTTTTCATTTTTCACTACTCAACAACCCCTAAACTTAGCCATTTATTTAGTTGCAGGAGTCATGTTGTGGAGGTCCAAGACATTCCCATCTCGCAATCCCACAAACCCACAACACCCCAATAGTGCTCCCTACTTTGACACCACTCATGATGAGCTGCTTTCAATACTTGGCCGATTTTGTTGATTGCGGATGCAAGAGTATTTTCTTCATCTCCACCTTTCGTTCCCTACCCCACATCCCACATTTCCGCGTCCTCCAAAAAGGACCTTCACGTTACTCATTTTTCACTCCCATAAACTATTTCACGTTATCACAACACGATATCACCTTCCCCTATGACATTTATTTCCCCATCGCCACAACAAATGTCACTTGTATGAATTGAATACCATGATTAAGTGTTGCGATTTTCATAAAATATCCACCTTAAATATTAAATCAAACCGTGCAATTGAAAACTTTAAACTAAGAGCTACAACATTTGATAGCAAGGCAATACATGGTAAATTAAATAAGGAATTAAATCCCCACTATAAAAATATTGTATTGAAAAAAGTGCCACCTATTCACGCAAAATAACCTTTGCCAAAATATGTCAAGTAAGAGGAAAGAGATATATTGCGGGGATACTATCAACACCTTGGGATAAGAACACCACTAGTTTCAATAGTAAGAAGCCTTCAAATGGTGCAAATATTCCAACTCTGGAAAAGAAGTTGAACAAAGTTTGGACATCCAGTATTTCATTAGCTGGATGTGTTCCAAAAGTATTTGATTTCAAAAAATTAGTTCTCTGGTGCACTGATAAATTTGATAGTGAGAGAAGAGTAATCCAGATACAGGGAAAGTCACCAATATCTTTGGAACCTTCAGTTTTCAGAAGAATGTTGAGACTGCCAGAACTCACTTTGACATTCAAGAGCTTTGAAACTGATGACTTTCAAAGGACAAAAATGACGGAATGAAACTCTTGGAAATATTTCTTGTAAATACGATTAGTGATTCTAGAAATTATACACAAATTGAGGTATGTTCTTTTAAATACCCATACAAAGAATTTGCATGGATATTCGATAGGATCATTGGATAGGATTCCACAAATCTTGTTCCAAAATATATTGTATTTATTTTATATCATTTCATTATTGAAGTTTCTATATTTAATTGGACGTAAATCATTTCGAACGAAACTTTTCGTTCAAGTTGGGAAGTATAAGGAAAACCAGGAAATTCTACATGATGTCTTATCTAGTCTATGTTATAGTCTACTGCCACATTTTTGAGGACCTACCCCGAGCCATGAATATAGAATTAAAAAATGATCCAGTTTCATTCTGGTATCCAATGTTATGGAAGCACAATGATCCATACAATTTTTATGAAGTAAAAAAAACCTTCTTGTCCTCTTTCAAAAAGTTGATTCACAGTCCTGCCATGTCCATATTGTTAGTAGAAGCTGCATCCTTTATGTCATAGAAATGAATTTTTGAGACTATGGAGGATTTTAGTTTTATCAGACTTTATGGATTTAAGGGGAAACCCTATTTGATGCTTTTCTATGTTTCCAACAAACTCTTCACTATCAAAGTGTGTAGACAATACAAATATTGGGCTCACTTTTTTAATGAGAAAGAAAAAAAAGTGATTCATCCCATTTTTGTGAAAATTGGAGAAATTTCTGTAAAGAACATTTCTCACTTGGATGAATTCACCACTCATATTGATCAAATTCAAGTTAAATAAAGTTCATGCAATTCATGGTTTTGACCCTAATAATTTATTTTCAACACACATGTTTACAATTGGGTATGGCTCATCATTTAATAATTCTATTCAATTGGAAGAAGGAGGGGGAGACAATTGAAACCCTCCAGAAGTCTCGCTTGAAACAAGCCTGTAATACATTAACACATTGGTTAGCACCAATGACCATTATAAGAAATGGGGGAAATACAATAGGTAGAAACCCAGGATCACCCAATGTGTCTCAAAAGAGTTCTTATGCTTCAATGAGAGGAAAACCTTGTGACAATAGTCAAGAATAGAGGAAATATTCTATGGGAGCTTTAGATGATGGAGGAGATAAATACCCTTCCAAAAGGGTAATTGAAGAAACACACACTGTTCCCATGTATGTAAAAATAAAAAGAGAATTTCAGAAAGAAGGCCAGGAGGTACCTGCAAATGAAATTATCCCCAAAGATATGGAAGTTGACTACATAATAAAAGAACCTAACTAGGATCAACATGGAATGATTGAGAGCAAAATTATAGCTGAATAATTAGCTTCTCAGGAGATAGAAGTATTTGAGGAGGAATTTATCACCTTGCACAACACAACCTAAAACAAAAATCCTAAGAAGTTGTTAATTCAAAAAGTAAATTTGAAAAATAAAAAGGCTTATGAAAAGTGGAAATTAGAGATTGATTTTCAAGGGGTAAAACCCTTGAAATTCATGGAGTTTCATGAAGAAACCAATGAAACTTCAAAGCATTCCATTTATGAGATAAAGAAGGAAAACCCAATCCTAAAAGAAAAAGTGAAAGAATTGGAAAACACTCTGCTTCCAAGACCCTTCTTTGCTGATCCCATTGCTGCTATATAGCCATTTCATAGTCTAGAGGATGTACCAAAAACAAGCTCCAAATTAAAAGGTTCATAAATCTTATTGACGCCTATTAGGAAATATATTTGAGATATTATTAAAAAAATAATAAATTTGATCCTTGAAATATGGGAGTTAGCAACAAGTTCAACTACTCTCTCAACAAGGGTCTTACATTTTAAAAAGTATCTCTTAAAGGACCTAGAAAATGATGAAAGTTGTTATAAATAATTTGTGGGTACATTTTCTACAAAGGTCTTAAGTTTAAATGATATTCATAGAAGAGAGAAAAAACTTCCTTCTAAGACTCGATTGAAACAAATACATGATTGTTGGTTAAAAATAATTAAATGTTTGTAGGAAATGCTTTCTAAATGTGACATTATCATTTTTTTTTTACTTGGAATAGAGCTTGGGGAAACCCATCAATCACTTCCCCTCATTTTGAGGATGTAATGTGGTATCATCAATACAAAAAGAGGTGATCTATTTATAAATCTTGTTTATCTAACCAAAGAGCTAGAGGGCCCACATTTAATCATGGAGTCAATACTCCTATCAAAAGAACAATTACAAGAACGACTGGACGCCCTAAATATTTCACGGGCCAATGAGTTTAGTGACTCAATTGATTATTCTGAAGAATAAATGGATAAGTGGCTAATCTAGTATGTAAATAAAAATGGATATATTGAAGACATGCTTCACCCATTGATATTTGATCTTAGAGATCCAAAAAATGAATTGTTCGAAACCAAGACTAGGAAATAAATAATGATTTCTTCCATGCAAAAGTATATTGAACATTGGTTAAGGAAGGCCTTGGTTAAGATACCTAAAACAAATCAACAAGAAGTTGGTAACATCGTTTAACCAACTCCAACCCAAAATCCTATAAAGGAGACATCAAAAAAAAGATAATGTTACTCTGATCTTCCATCATAGTAAGTCAAGTAGTCATTTTGTTAGGCTTTCAACTTTCTTTATTTCTCAATTAGTAGTCATCCAACCTTTCTTTTTATGATCTGTGAATATTGAAGGTCGATTCCTAACTATATTTTTCTCTCTTCTTCCAGGTATTTTCATTTATTGGTCAATGGGAGCCCCATCCCAGTCTGTTTAGGGAAAACACATTTACTTTCAATTGTTAAAAACTTTTACAAACATCCATTATTTTTTTGAGGTTCCCAGAGAACTATTCAGGAGATTACATTAGTGAGTTCTCATACTTCCAATTTTAAGCATGATATTTCAAATGTGTGTGTAACAAAATATTTTTTAGTCTTAATTGAATGATAATTTAAAGTTATCTGCCATATGTGGTCCTCATATTTCCCTTCTGCTAAATGATGTGTTCTACTTTACTTTACACTATGATGGAAATGTCATTGTGTGAGACTATTTATTCTCTTGGTTTATAATCTTGTATCAAATTGTGAATATTTATTTTCTAAGGGATGCATGGTCCTTTCACAAATATTCTATGCATGTGAATATTGACTTCAAGAATAAGTCTGGTCCTCTCTCATGCACTTTTATATTCTTGAATTTTATTAAAACAAAGAAGTGTACCACCTCTCTAAAAATGCAGGGGAATTTGTCCTCATGATGTTATCTTAAAGACCTTAAACAATCTTTTAGATCAACAAAGTCATAATATTTTTGTGGCTACAACTTCCTTCAATTGATAAGCTTTCGAAGGAAGGATTGACACTTCCAGTGTGTTCTCTTCATATTTGGTCCAACTTGGGGGATCGAGATTCTATATATAGAGATCCGCTTTTTTGATATTGTTCGAGTTAATGATATAGATGGTTTTTTTTTGTTTTGTTTTACTGAATCATTGATATGAATATTTAATGTGATCCAAAGTAAAGATCAGTAGAAGTAAGAGGGGATTTGTTCAGTTGTTGATCTCTTTAGAAAAGTAATTTCAGTTACATATGGAGGAGCCGAAAGGCTAGATATAACATGGTTTTAAGTGCGGTGCACCCAAAGACAATGCTTTTATGAAATAAAAAAGTAATTTTTTTCCATAGAAGAAAAAAAGGTCATATTATTTTTTGTTTTAAAACAATTCCTATGAGCATAATTGCTATCACCATTCTCACAATGTTGCTATTATTAATCAAAATTTATAGTAGATGCAAAATAATATCCTAAGGTGATTTAGGTATAATTGTATCCCAATCCAAACAATTGGTTACAATATATCAAAATCATCAATCATGATTTCATGAATCCAAATTTGATCTACAAAACCAAGATTAATACAATCTAATGAAAATTAATTATCATACATAAATCCTCAATCCATGGTTACGACTGATCATACAAGTATGTATGAAATTAAGGATTTAGAGGAATATATATTAAAGTATGTATTATATATAATCTTGAACTATGGCAAGGACAAATACTTCCACATTATCATGAATTCAAATTTGATCTACAATACCAATATTAATACAATATAATGAAAATTAATTCACATACATAAATCCTCAATCCATGGTTACGGTTGATCATACAAGTATGTATGAAATTAAGGATTTGGAGGAATGTATATTGAACTATGTATTATATAAAATCTTGACCTATGGCAAGGCCTAATACTTCCACATTAACAAACAAAAGTTAAAAAAAATACAAACATTGTGTATTAAGTATGTATACTCGGTTTGTAGATAAGTTTGAGTTATTTTGATTTGCAAACAAGTTTAAAAACAACTCTTAAAATATAAAATCATATCATTTACATGTAAGGTCGGCCTAGTCTCCTTAGGTATGCACACAGGATCCAAATGCATATGGTGTAGTTTAAATTATATACTCAGCCTATAAATAAGGTTGATATGCCTCATGTGTGCACACATGAATCCATATGTATATGTATCTGACACTATTTTAATTATATACTCAACCTGTAATAAGGATGAGTTGACTAAATTATGTGCATGTTAGAGCAAGATTTGCCTCACCCTATGCAATCTTGCAAAGAGGGCCTTACTCCATTTCCCTATGTAGACTTACTTTCCTTGATTGATGAATCCAGAGACAAAAATAAATATTTTTCCACTTGTACGCACCTTGCAAGATATACAACAAGTGTATACGCAGGCTGCTCCACTACAACCCGCGTACATCGGGATTTGTGCAAGAAAATCAAAATTAAATGTTAGGTTTCCATGTCACGGAAGGAGATCTCTGATCCTTGGCCTTCTATATATTGGAAACATTTTGACTCTACCCTTAAGTTGCTTTTTTAAGGCTATAAAGAAGCCAATTCCGGTCTATGGAAAAAGGGAGAGAGAATTCAACTTTGAGAGCAAAGTTACTCTGGGGAATTTATTACTTCATTATTGAGTCTGCATCCCTTTGTCCTTTAAGTCTAAACACAACGTTCATCCCCCAAGATCTTCCCTTATTTATGGAGAACCTCTTTGTCTCCCTTATATGAGCTTGACTTTGGTGGAGGACTGAAGTGGTGGAGGCCCAGTTGGAAGGAACTCGGTTTCTTGGTCCTGAACTGTGCTGATACAAAAGTATGTAATGTTTTCGCTTCTGCTGATCATTTGTTAATAGAAATACTCCTTTCCCATCCAATTGATATCTTGAAAATATATGTATTATGATCAATGGGCATGTTTGTTTTGTATATTAATGGATTATGCTATCTAATGTGATAACATTTTATATTATCACTATATGCCTGCTTTGCTTGTTTGTTGAGAACTTGTTGCAGGTATATAGATTTGGGTCTAAGTGCTCAACGGTGGACATCATCAAATGTTTGGACGAGGTAGGACTCTTTATTACCTCCTTTTCAGATTGTTTTATATAGTATATGCTGGAATTGAGTTGATTTCTACAGTCACTGATGTCTGTTGTGGTTCACCCTAGCCATAGAGAGATTTTCCTCATAACAGAATTGGCGACCATAATAGGGATATATCTTCTTTATTAGGGTTTGAAGCACTTTTCTCCTTATATTTCTCTTGTTTATATTGTGGTTCTTGTCGTGTCATTACTCGACAACTCTTGTTCACTCTCGGTCTGAGTTTTCAACCTTTCTCTCTTGCCTAGCCTTTTTTCAAATCATATGTACGCGCCTTTTCTACTTGACAATCATGTACACACCCATACTGCCTCACTGCAAGCTGTGTATATACACACTATTTGCCCAAACAGTCACGTACACCCTTTTTCCTTTCCTTTTTGCTTGGTCTGGTGTTTTCTAGGTGGGATTTGATGCTTTTTGAGCCTTCTTAGGTCTCTGTAGTGCCTGTGGGAGGATGACAGGAAACCCTCTTTTGGTTGAATTTTTGGGAGAAGTTTTTCTCTTCATATTTTCATTTTTATTGTCCTTGTACATTGGGCTGGGTGCTTTGTTTCTTGATATCCTACTTGAGTTATCTCTCTTTTATACACAATAGGTCTATATATCAAGTTACTTTTCAGTCCATGCATTTTTGGTTTTGATATATTGAAAATACACAAAAAAATAGGCATTTTGCATTGCTTGTATTTTTTTGTCTTTTAAGTTTCTGTCATTAGCTTAGTGCATATAGTGAAAGATTGCATTTTACTTCTGAATCACAGATTTGAATTTGAAAATTTCATCATCTTTAGGAGCATATCATCCATCAAAAGTTGAAAGTTAGAATTTGCATTACTTTCATATTTACTTTTCTTGCGGAGTCATAACACCATTGGTTTCATCACCATATACCCTTTTGAGTAATCATGACCATAAAATCAACGCTATAATTTAAAATTTCTTAGTAACGATTTTATTTTCTAGGGTGCACAAACTAACCTAGGATTTAGTGACTTGGAATAGGATTTTGTGAGTAAAATTCTCCAAGGAAATTAAATCGACATATGTGTCCGAGTCAGGGAGTGGAGAAATCCATTGTATAATTGGTAAGATAAAGAGGCTCCACTCACAGTAGATTTAATCACAAGGTCGTGCAAATTTGGTTGAAGGGATATCCCCCGGATACTCACCTAGTTCCAGAGATATT
This sequence comes from Picea glauca, assembly GCA_000966675.3. Taxonomy (NCBI): domain Eukaryota; kingdom Viridiplantae; phylum Streptophyta; class Pinopsida; order Pinales; family Pinaceae; genus Picea; species Picea glauca. The sequence continues at coordinate 455,772 of JZKD02S1673865.1, forward strand.
TATGTGGATTTTTTCATATTTGGGGATCTTGCTAGTGTCCATACCTTCATGAGAGGCGGTTCTTTCAAGGTTTCAGGCTTTGCTACCGTTCCCATATGGTGATCTAGACTTACAACTACTCACCTGTGCATTGATTATATAGTGGTTTATTAGTTGCTTGACTTAGGTATCTCATAGGTTATTTGCAGAGGTTATTCTGCAAGTAACCTGGGTCAGATAGGGGTCAGACAAAACACAACCTTTATGGAGGATTTCCTCTCCGGGGGGATCTGACCGACTGGTTGTTAATCCCATGAGGGCCCCTATAACTGATTCTGTTACCTCCGATCTTTAGCAGGGAGTCTCTGGTCCCTCTTGGATGAGACATACCTTCTTTAGAAAGGGAGGCCACTCAACCACTTTAGCCCGTTTACATGCATATTGGCCATTTGAATTTTGGTGTGCTCTTTTCTTACTAGTTGGCCTTAGGCTATATTTTATCTTTAGAGTCTTAAGTCATCGTGGAGTCGGACCAATCGCCCTGTCAGTCCCGTTTCTTATTACAATTACCACCGGATTTCATGTCCTTTCCTTCTAAAAGGCATAGAGTCATTACACATGGTACACACACATCCACCGCTCAGACTTGTGATTCTACAAGGATGAGTATTGAACCTGGTCTTCAGAATTGTGGGAGCCCTTTGACTCCCATAGCCACTGTAGTTAATGGCACCCCTTCGATTCTTGCAACCTCCATGGTTGTATTACCGAAGGCACCTATCATTACTATGGCCCAACCTATAGTTAATGTGCATGTTACCACCTCGAACCCCTTTGGGTCTCTTGGCCACTCACTGGGCTACAATTTTCAGTCCATACCTATGGCTTCTAGTCCATTTTCTTATGGTATGCCTAATTTCACCTCGCAGTTTTTGAACCCCATCCCAACTGCTGGCCCTAATGCTAGCGTTGGTCTTGGGGAAGTACACCTCCTTACACTCCTTTTTCATTTGGCAGATCTCAAATCCCTCAAATGACTCCTAATATGGGAGGCATGCCTGCTTTTAACCCTGGGTCCAATCTTCCTACTTCTGGGTGGAATAATCAACCTGGAGGATAAGTTTCAACTCAAGTTCCTCTCTACAATCCTACCTCCTCAGCGTAGATTCTGACCAATACATTTGGCATGATGAATCCACCTCTATACTCTGGTTTTCAACCTGGGGGAGGTCAGTTTCACACTTTGGGAAACCCCCAACCTAGATCTAATCTAGCTGGGGATAGTTTCTATAATCCTCAACAGAACATTCCAGCTAGAATGATGCCCAACCCACCTTATATGAATCAGCCTGGAGGAGGGCCTTATAATGCTGGACAGAGCCATGGTTTTTACCAGAACCTTGGATGGCCTTCAAATCCACAAGAACAATCTTTCCTGGGAGGTTGGGGTCAGATGTCACAACCTTGTCTCCCTTTTCTGTCCACGCTTAATCTTTCATATTTGTCTAAGTTAATGAATGAACCTGTGAGTCATGATCCTACATGGCCTCCATTCCCCACCAAACTTCCTTCGGACATCCCAAAGTTTGAGGGTAAGAATGGAGAGGATCTTGGTGATAACGTCACTACCTTTCACCTTTGGTGCTCATCAAACTCCCTTAATGAAAATTCTATTCATTTGAGATTATTTCAATACACCTTTATCAAGGTTGTTGTGAAATGGTATATTGAGCTACCAAGGGGGGCATACGAGACTTTTAGTCAGTTGGTGATGGTCTTTCTTAACCACTTCTAGTTGCCCATTCGTTACGATGCTAGTTTAGAATTGTTGTCTACTTTACACCAGGATATCGCCACTCATATCTCAGACCATATCCACACGTGGCATAGACAAAAGAGGTTGATTAAGACCCCTTTACCCCTAGCCTTTCTTTTATAATGGTTTCTTAATTCTTTGCACACTCCTATATCAAAGGACGTTGCTACTTCCGAGGCTACCATTGAAGAAGAAGCTATCTTTAGAGCCCAACAGTTAGATTTGATATATGTTTAGTCTGGGATGTTATGCCATCTTCTTCCTGATGCACCATGGTCTACTTACGACCCTACAAAAAATCCCAGACCTCATGTCGATGGAATTGTAGGTTCCACCAATGCAAAGTCCACAGACTCAGTGACGAACTAGTTGAAAGAGTCATATTTAAGCCAATCTGCAGGAGGACCAACCTTGTCTGTGTCTTCCAACTCCACCCAGTTGACAGATGTACATTTAATGAAAATCATCGACCAACCTGAATGGTATCTAGAAACCAAGAGGGAATAAGAAGAAAGAACGTAATAGCTGCAAGGGTGGAAAAAATGGTAATAAATCCAAGGAAAATAATGAGAAGATAGGTAGTAATGTTGGAGAGGGAAAACACAAAAAATATAAGGTGAAGTTTCCCTGTAAGCTTTGCACAGATGATAACCTTACCCATTTGTGTCCCAAACTTGCAGAAGCTGTGAGGCTTTTAGCTCAACCACCCGCCATGCTGATGAATCCATTCACACATAATAAACACTTAGACTTGAGCTCCTCCAATGCCAGAAATGCGGCTAGTGGAGGTCAAAACCAACAGTCGCAAGATGGCGACTGTTTATGTATCAATATGGTCGATGCAAAAATTAATGTAGCCACTTGATCTCGAGACTATAGTTCTAAAAAAAATATTCCTGGTCTAGAATCTCCTCCTCCTCCCCCGGAGATGACTTTACAGATTGAGAAACCAGAGCCAAAACCTTGTATTTCGAAAGGAGTACTCAAGTGCTCTACCCATAATCCAAATTCTAGAGCTGCCCAAAACTACTCTATTGTTGAAGACCTGGGCCAAACCCCTTGTGCAATGTCGACTTTGGATGTACTCCATATATGTCCTTCATAGAGGAATGCCTTACTCTTTGCTCTAGGATCTCTAGAACCCATTAGCTCAAAGGTTATCAAGTTTTACGTCAAAGATGTTAAGCCTCACTTGCCTTACCGTATGGCTTTCCAAATCCATGCAGAGTATTCAAAGTATACCATCAAACATGTGGTTGTTGATGAAGGCACTGCTACGTGTGTGATGTCCCTAGTTTGTTGGAAAGCTCTCGGTTCTCTGACTCTTTCCAACTCATCGAACATGTTGACTACTTTCAACAGTCATTCCTTCCGCCCTCACAATATTCTCCCTGCCTTTTCGGTCCAGTTAGGTCGGAAGACGATAGAGGTGGAAGTAGAGGTAGTGGATGCACCTCTTGATTATAACCTATTACTAGGTCGCAATTGGACTTATGCTATGATCGTTGTTGTGTCATCCGTCTTCTGTATTCTTTGTTTTCCTCATGAAGGGAAGATTGTGATGATCGATCAATTATCCTTTGCATACTCTAGTCCTAATGCATCTCTTGGACAGTCGATCCTTGTGATCAACAATTCTCGGCCGACAACTGAGAATATAAGTGTTGGAATGTATTATTCCCTTATGGGTACTTTTTAATTCTCAACACCGAACCATCAAGTTTATTCCATGTCTAGTAGGTCCGTCTCGACTGGAAGGTCCATTCCTTTCTGCACATCTTATTTTGATGATCTGTGGACCCTACCTTCCCCGAATTCATCTTGTGAATATCAGTCACATGTTGGGATGGCCATGCCACTATCGACAATAGAGATTGCGTATCAAGATGTTCTTGACTCTTCCGTCGTTTCTCATCTTTTTACCTCATCTACGGAGGAGAAGGATCTCGTATCTAGGCCCATGTGGGCCACCTAGTTGTCTTGTTCACATGATTTCCTAGATTGGACTTTTCCTTCGGATGAAGCAATCATCGAATCCATGAATGGTTCCAACAAACCTTGGGATGATATGCATCGCCGCTCTTATTTTCTCCTAGAGCTTGAAAGAATTGAACAAGANACTTAGTCATTTTGTGTTTCTCTTTTTTATCCCATACTTAGTCATTTTTTTTAAAATGCAGGTTGCAGGAAGAATATCAATCAACCCACAATCTTATAGGTCCACAGGTTCGCAAATCCGCAAGTCGACAAGTACCAAACTTAATTTCTTTTTCATTTTTCACTACTCAACAACCCCTAAACTTAGCCATTTATTTAGTTGCAGGAGTCATGTTGTGGAGGTCCAAGACATTCCCATCTCGCAATCCCACAAACCCACAACACCCCAATAGTGCTCCCTACTTTGACACCACTCATGATGAGCTGCTTTCAATACTTGGCCGATTTTGTTGATTGCGGATGCAAGAGTATTTTCTTCATCTCCACCTTTCGTTCCCTACCCCACATCCCACATTTCCGCGTCCTCCAAAAAGGACCTTCACGTTACTCATTTTTCACTCCCATAAACTATTTCACGTTATCACAACACGATATCACCTTCCCCTATGACATTTATTTCCCCATCGCCACAACAAATGTCACTTGTATGAATTGAATACCATGATTAAGTGTTGCGATTTTCATAAAATATCCACCTTAAATATTAAATCAAACCGTGCAATTGAAAACTTTAAACTAAGAGCTACAACATTTGATAGCAAGGCAATACATGGTAAATTAAATAAGGAATTAAATCCCCACTATAAAAATATTGTATTGAAAAAAGTGCCACCTATTCACGCAAAATAACCTTTGCCAAAATATGTCAAGTAAGAGGAAAGAGATATATTGCGGGGATACTATCAACACCTTGGGATAAGAACACCACTAGTTTCAATAGTAAGAAGCCTTCAAATGGTGCAAATATTCCAACTCTGGAAAAGAAGTTGAACAAAGTTTGGACATCCAGTATTTCATTAGCTGGATGTGTTCCAAAAGTATTTGATTTCAAAAAATTAGTTCTCTGGTGCACTGATAAATTTGATAGTGAGAGAAGAGTAATCCAGATACAGGGAAAGTCACCAATATCTTTGGAACCTTCAGTTTTCAGAAGAATGTTGAGACTGCCAGAACTCACTTTGACATTCAAGAGCTTTGAAACTGATGACTTTCAAAGGACAAAAATGACGGAATGAAACTCTTGGAAATATTTCTTGTAAATACGATTAGTGATTCTAGAAATTATACACAAATTGAGGTATGTTCTTTTAAATACCCATACAAAGAATTTGCATGGATATTCGATAGGATCATTGGATAGGATTCCACAAATCTTGTTCCAAAATATATTGTATTTATTTTATATCATTTCATTATTGAAGTTTCTATATTTAATTGGACGTAAATCATTTCGAACGAAACTTTTCGTTCAAGTTGGGAAGTATAAGGAAAACCAGGAAATTCTACATGATGTCTTATCTAGTCTATGTTATAGTCTACTGCCACATTTTTGAGGACCTACCCCGAGCCATGAATATAGAATTAAAAAATGATCCAGTTTCATTCTGGTATCCAATGTTATGGAAGCACAATGATCCATACAATTTTTATGAAGTAAAAAAAACCTTCTTGTCCTCTTTCAAAAAGTTGATTCACAGTCCTGCCATGTCCATATTGTTAGTAGAAGCTGCATCCTTTATGTCATAGAAATGAATTTTTGAGACTATGGAGGATTTTAGTTTTATCAGACTTTATGGATTTAAGGGGAAACCCTATTTGATGCTTTTCTATGTTTCCAACAAACTCTTCACTATCAAAGTGTGTAGACAATACAAATATTGGGCTCACTTTTTTAATGAGAAAGAAAAAAAAGTGATTCATCCCATTTTTGTGAAAATTGGAGAAATTTCTGTAAAGAACATTTCTCACTTGGATGAATTCACCACTCATATTGATCAAATTCAAGTTAAATAAAGTTCATGCAATTCATGGTTTTGACCCTAATAATTTATTTTCAACACACATGTTTACAATTGGGTATGGCTCATCATTTAATAATTCTATTCAATTGGAAGAAGGAGGGGGAGACAATTGAAACCCTCCAGAAGTCTCGCTTGAAACAAGCCTGTAATACATTAACACATTGGTTAGCACCAATGACCATTATAAGAAATGGGGGAAATACAATAGGTAGAAACCCAGGATCACCCAATGTGTCTCAAAAGAGTTCTTATGCTTCAATGAGAGGAAAACCTTGTGACAATAGTCAAGAATAGAGGAAATATTCTATGGGAGCTTTAGATGATGGAGGAGATAAATACCCTTCCAAAAGGGTAATTGAAGAAACACACACTGTTCCCATGTATGTAAAAATAAAAAGAGAATTTCAGAAAGAAGGCCAGGAGGTACCTGCAAATGAAATTATCCCCAAAGATATGGAAGTTGACTACATAATAAAAGAACCTAACTAGGATCAACATGGAATGATTGAGAGCAAAATTATAGCTGAATAATTAGCTTCTCAGGAGATAGAAGTATTTGAGGAGGAATTTATCACCTTGCACAACACAACCTAAAACAAAAATCCTAAGAAGTTGTTAATTCAAAAAGTAAATTTGAAAAATAAAAAGGCTTATGAAAAGTGGAAATTAGAGATTGATTTTCAAGGGGTAAAACCCTTGAAATTCATGGAGTTTCATGAAGAAACCAATGAAACTTCAAAGCATTCCATTTATGAGATAAAGAAGGAAAACCCAATCCTAAAAGAAAAAGTGAAAGAATTGGAAAACACTCTGCTTCCAAGACCCTTCTTTGCTGATCCCATTGCTGCTATATAGCCATTTCATAGTCTAGAGGATGTACCAAAAACAAGCTCCAAATTAAAAGGTTCATAAATCTTATTGACGCCTATTAGGAAATATATTTGAGATATTATTAAAAAAATAATAAATTTGATCCTTGAAATATGGGAGTTAGCAACAAGTTCAACTACTCTCTCAACAAGGGTCTTACATTTTAAAAAGTATCTCTTAAAGGACCTAGAAAATGATGAAAGTTGTTATAAATAATTTGTGGGTACATTTTCTACAAAGGTCTTAAGTTTAAATGATATTCATAGAAGAGAGAAAAAACTTCCTTCTAAGACTCGATTGAAACAAATACATGATTGTTGGTTAAAAATAATTAAATGTTTGTAGGAAATGCTTTCTAAATGTGACATTATCATTTTTTTTTTACTTGGAATAGAGCTTGGGGAAACCCATCAATCACTTCCCCTCATTTTGAGGATGTAATGTGGTATCATCAATACAAAAAGAGGTGATCTATTTATAAATCTTGTTTATCTAACCAAAGAGCTAGAGGGCCCACATTTAATCATGGAGTCAATACTCCTATCAAAAGAACAATTACAAGAACGACTGGACGCCCTAAATATTTCACGGGCCAATGAGTTTAGTGACTCAATTGATTATTCTGAAGAATAAATGGATAAGTGGCTAATCTAGTATGTAAATAAAAATGGATATATTGAAGACATGCTTCACCCATTGATATTTGATCTTAGAGATCCAAAAAATGAATTGTTCGAAACCAAGACTAGGAAATAAATAATGATTTCTTCCATGCAAAAGTATATTGAACATTGGTTAAGGAAGGCCTTGGTTAAGATACCTAAAACAAATCAACAAGAAGTTGGTAACATCGTTTAACCAACTCCAACCCAAAATCCTATAAAGGAGACATCAAAAAAAAGATAATGTTACTCTGATCTTCCATCATAGTAAGTCAAGTAGTCATTTTGTTAGGCTTTCAACTTTCTTTATTTCTCAATTAGTAGTCATCCAACCTTTCTTTTTATGATCTGTGAATATTGAAGGTCGATTCCTAACTATATTTTTCTCTCTTCTTCCAGGTATTTTCATTTATTGGTCAATGGGAGCCCCATCCCAGTCTGTTTAGGGAAAACACATTTACTTTCAATTGTTAAAAACTTTTACAAACATCCATTATTTTTTTGAGGTTCCCAGAGAACTATTCAGGAGATTACATTAGTGAGTTCTCATACTTCCAATTTTAAGCATGATATTTCAAATGTGTGTGTAACAAAATATTTTTTAGTCTTAATTGAATGATAATTTAAAGTTATCTGCCATATGTGGTCCTCATATTTCCCTTCTGCTAAATGATGTGTTCTACTTTACTTTACACTATGATGGAAATGTCATTGTGTGAGACTATTTATTCTCTTGGTTTATAATCTTGTATCAAATTGTGAATATTTATTTTCTAAGGGATGCATGGTCCTTTCACAAATATTCTATGCATGTGAATATTGACTTCAAGAATAAGTCTGGTCCTCTCTCATGCACTTTTATATTCTTGAATTTTATTAAAACAAAGAAGTGTACCACCTCTCTAAAAATGCAGGGGAATTTGTCCTCATGATGTTATCTTAAAGACCTTAAACAATCTTTTAGATCAACAAAGTCATAATATTTTTGTGGCTACAACTTCCTTCAATTGATAAGCTTTCGAAGGAAGGATTGACACTTCCAGTGTGTTCTCTTCATATTTGGTCCAACTTGGGGGATCGAGATTCTATATATAGAGATCCGCTTTTTTGATATTGTTCGAGTTAATGATATAGATGGTTTTTTTTTGTTTTGTTTTACTGAATCATTGATATGAATATTTAATGTGATCCAAAGTAAAGATCAGTAGAAGTAAGAGGGGATTTGTTCAGTTGTTGATCTCTTTAGAAAAGTAATTTCAGTTACATATGGAGGAGCCGAAAGGCTAGATATAACATGGTTTTAAGTGCGGTGCACCCAAAGACAATGCTTTTATGAAATAAAAAAGTAATTTTTTTCCATAGAAGAAAAAAAGGTCATATTATTTTTTGTTTTAAAACAATTCCTATGAGCATAATTGCTATCACCATTCTCACAATGTTGCTATTATTAATCAAAATTTATAGTAGATGCAAAATAATATCCTAAGGTGATTTAGGTATAATTGTATCCCAATCCAAACAATTGGTTACAATATATCAAAATCATCAATCATGATTTCATGAATCCAAATTTGATCTACAAAACCAAGATTAATACAATCTAATGAAAATTAATTATCATACATAAATCCTCAATCCATGGTTACGACTGATCATACAAGTATGTATGAAATTAAGGATTTAGAGGAATATATATTAAAGTATGTATTATATATAATCTTGAACTATGGCAAGGACAAATACTTCCACATTATCATGAATTCAAATTTGATCTACAATACCAATATTAATACAATATAATGAAAATTAATTCACATACATAAATCCTCAATCCATGGTTACGGTTGATCATACAAGTATGTATGAAATTAAGGATTTGGAGGAATGTATATTGAACTATGTATTATATAAAATCTTGACCTATGGCAAGGCCTAATACTTCCACATTAACAAACAAAAGTTAAAAAAAATACAAACATTGTGTATTAAGTATGTATACTCGGTTTGTAGATAAGTTTGAGTTATTTTGATTTGCAAACAAGTTTAAAAACAACTCTTAAAATATAAAATCATATCATTTACATGTAAGGTCGGCCTAGTCTCCTTAGGTATGCACACAGGATCCAAATGCATATGGTGTAGTTTAAATTATATACTCAGCCTATAAATAAGGTTGATATGCCTCATGTGTGCACACATGAATCCATATGTATATGTATCTGACACTATTTTAATTATATACTCAACCTGTAATAAGGATGAGTTGACTAAATTATGTGCATGTTAGAGCAAGATTTGCCTCACCCTATGCAATCTTGCAAAGAGGGCCTTACTCCATTTCCCTATGTAGACTTACTTTCCTTGATTGATGAATCCAGAGACAAAAATAAATATTTTTCCACTTGTACGCACCTTGCAAGATATACAACAAGTGTATACGCAGGCTGCTCCACTACAACCCGCGTACATCGGGATTTGTGCAAGAAAATCAAAATTAAATGTTAGGTTTCCATGTCACGGAAGGAGATCTCTGATCCTTGGCCTTCTATATATTGGAAACATTTTGACTCTACCCTTAAGTTGCTTTTTTAAGGCTATAAAGAAGCCAATTCCGGTCTATGGAAAAAGGGAGAGAGAATTCAACTTTGAGAGCAAAGTTACTCTGGGGAATTTATTACTTCATTATTGAGTCTGCATCCCTTTGTCCTTTAAGTCTAAACACAACGTTCATCCCCCAAGATCTTCCCTTATTTATGGAGAACCTCTTTGTCTCCCTTATATGAGCTTGACTTTGGTGGAGGACTGAAGTGGTGGAGGCCCAGTTGGAAGGAACTCGGTTTCTTGGTCCTGAACTGTGCTGATACAAAAGTATGTAATGTTTTCGCTTCTGCTGATCATTTGTTAATAGAAATACTCCTTTCCCATCCAATTGATATCTTGAAAATATATGTATTATGATCAATGGGCATGTTTGTTTTGTATATTAATGGATTATGCTATCTAATGTGATAACATTTTATATTATCACTATATGCCTGCTTTGCTTGTTTGTTGAGAACTTGTTGCAGGTATATAGATTTGGGTCTAAGTGCTCAACGGTGGACATCATCAAATGTTTGGACGAGGTAGGACTCTTTATTACCTCCTTTTCAGATTGTTTTATATAGTATATGCTGGAATTGAGTTGATTTCTACAGTCACTGATGTCTGTTGTGGTTCACCCTAGCCATAGAGAGATTTTCCTCATAACAGAATTGGCGACCATAATAGGGATATATCTTCTTTATTAGGGTTTGAAGCACTTTTCTCCTTATATTTCTCTTGTTTATATTGTGGTTCTTGTCGTGTCATTACTCGACAACTCTTGTTCACTCTCGGTCTGAGTTTTCAACCTTTCTCTCTTGCCTAGCCTTTTTTCAAATCATATGTACGCGCCTTTTCTACTTGACAATCATGTACACACCCATACTGCCTCACTGCAAGCTGTGTATATACACACTATTTGCCCAAACAGTCACGTACACCCTTTTTCCTTTCCTTTTTGCTTGGTCTGGTGTTTTCTAGGTGGGATTTGATGCTTTTTGAGCCTTCTTAGGTCTCTGTAGTGCCTGTGGGAGGATGACAGGAAACCCTCTTTTGGTTGAATTTTTGGGAGAAGTTTTTCTCTTCATATTTTCATTTTTATTGTCCTTGTACATTGGGCTGGGTGCTTTGTTTCTTGATATCCTACTTGAGTTATCTCTCTTTTATACACAATAGGTCTATATATCAAGTTACTTTTCAGTCCATGCATTTTTGGTTTTGATATATTGAAAATACACAAAAAAATAGGCATTTTGCATTGCTTGTATTTTTTTGTCTTTTAAGTTTCTGTCATTAGCTTAGTGCATATAGTGAAAGATTGCATTTTACTTCTGAATCACAGATTTGAATTTGAAAATTTCATCATCTTTAGGAGCATATCATCCATCAAAAGTTGAAAGTTAGAATTTGCATTACTTTCATATTTACTTTTCTTGCGGAGTCATAACACCATTGGTTTCATCACCATATACCCTTTTGAGTAATCATGACCATAAAATCAACGCTATAATTTAAAATTTCTTAGTAACGATTTTATTTTCTAGGGTGCACAAACTAACCTAGGATTTAGTGACTTGGAATAGGATTTTGTGAGTAAAATTCTCCAAGGAAATTAAATCGACATATGTGTCCGAGTCAGGGAGTGGAGAAATCCATTGTATAATTGGTAAGATAAAGAGGCTCCACTCACAGTAGATTTAATCACAAGGTCGTGCAAATTTGGTTGAAGGGATATCCCCCGGATACTCACCTAGTTCCAGAGATATTTATGTGGATTTTTTCATATTTGGGGATCTTGCTAGTGTCCATACCTTCATGAGAGGCGGTTCTTTCAAGGTTTCAGGCTTTGCTACCGTTCCCATATGGTGATCTAGACTTACAACTACTCACCTGTGCATTGATTATATAGTGGTTTATTAGTTGCTTGACTTAGGTATCTCATAGGTTATTTGCAGAGGTTATTCTGCAAGTAACCTGGGTCAGATAGGGGTCAGACAAAACACAACCTTTATGGAGGATTTCCTCTCCGGGGGGATCTGACCGACTGGTTGTTAATCCCATGAGGGCCCCTATAACTGATTCTGTTACCTCCGATCTTTAGCAGGGAGTCTCTGGTCCCTCTTGGATGAGACATACCTTCTTTAGAAAGGGAGGCCACTCAACCACTTTAGCCCGTTTACATGCATATTGGCCATTTGAATTTTGGTGTGCTCTTTTCTTACTAGTTGGCCTTAGGCTATATTTTATCTTTAGAGTCTTAAGTCATCGTGGAGTCGGACCAATCGCCCTGTCAGTCCCGTTTCTTATTACAATTACCACCGGATTTCATGTCCTTTCCTTCTAAAAGGCATAGAGTCATTACACATGGTACACACACATCCACCGCTCAGACTTGTGATTCTACAAGGATGAGTATTGAACCTGGTCTTCAGAATTGTGGGAGCCCTTTGACTCCCATAGCCACTGTAGTTAATGGCACCCCTTCGATTCTTGCAACCTCCATGGTTGTATTACCGAAGGCACCTATCATTACTATGGCCCAACCTATAGTTAATGTGCATGTTACCACCTCGAACCCCTTTGGGTCTCTTGGCCACTCACTGGGCTACAATTTTCAGTCCATACCTATGGCTTCTAGTCCATTTTCTTATGGTATGCCTAATTTCACCTCGCAGTTTTTGAACCCCATCCCAACTGCTGGCCCTAATGCTAGCGTTGGTCTTGGGGAAGTACACCTCCTTACACTCCTTTTTCATTTGGCAGATCTCAAATCCCTCAAATGACTCCTAATATGGGAGGCATGCCTGCTTTTAACCCTGGGTCCAATCTTCCTACTTCTGGGTGGAATAATCAACCTGGAGGATAAGTTTCAACTCAAGTTCCTCTCTACAATCCTACCTCCTCAGCGTAGATTCTGACCAATACATTTGGCATGATGAATCCACCTCTATACTCTGGTTTTCAACCTGGGGGAGGTCAGTTTCACACTTTGGGAAACCCCCAACCTAGATCTAATCTAGCTGGGGATAGTTTCTATAATCCTCAACAGAACATTCCAGCTAGAATGATGCCCAACCCACCTTATATGAATCAGCCTGGAGGAGGGCCTTATAATGCTGGACAGAGCCATGGTTTTTACCAGAACCTTGGATGGCCTTCAAATCCACAAGAACAATCTTTCCTGGGAGGTTGGGGTCAGATGTCACAACCTTGTCTCCCTTTTCTGTCCACGCTTAATCTTTCATATTTGTCTAAGTTAATGAATGAACCTGTGAGTCATGATCCTACATGGCCTCCATTCCCCACCAAACTTCCTTCGGACATCCCAAAGTTTGAGGGTAAGAATGGAGAGGATCTTGGTGATAACGTCACTACCTTTCACCTTTGGTGCTCATCAAACTCCCTTAATGAAAATTCTATTCATTTGAGATTATTTCAATACACCTTTATCAAGGTTGTTGTGAAATGGTATATTGAGCTACCAAGGGGGGCATACGAGACTTTTAGTCAGTTGGTGATGGTCTTTCTTAACCACTTCTAGTTGCCCATTCGTTACGATGCTAGTTTAGAATTGTTGTCTACTTTACACCAGGATATCGCCACTCATATCTCAGACCATATCCACACGTGGCATAGACAAAAGAGGTTGATTAAGACCCCTTTACCCCTAGCCTTTCTTTTATAATGGTTTCTTAATTCTTTGCACACTCCTATATCAAAGGACGTTGCTACTTCCGAGGCTACCATTGAAGAAGAAGCTATCTTTAGAGCCCAACAGTTAGATTTGATATATGTTTAGTCTGGGATGTTATGCCATCTTCTTCCTGATGCACCATGGTCTACTTACGACCCTACAAAAAATCCCAGACCTCATGTCGATGGAATTGTAGGTTCCACCAATGCAAAGTCCACAGACTCAGTGACGAACTAGTTGAAAGAGTCATATTTAAGCCAATCTGCAGGAGGACCAACCTTGTCTGTGTCTTCCAACTCCACCCAGTTGACAGATGTACATTTAATGAAAATCATCGACCAACCTGAATGGTATCTAGAAACCAAGAGGGAATAAGAAGAAAGAACGTAATAGCTGCAAGGGTGGAAAAAATGGTAATAAATCCAAGGAAAATAATGAGAAGATAGGTAGTAATGTTGGAGAGGGAAAACACAAAAAATATAAGGTGAAGTTTCCCTGTAAGCTTTGCACAGATGATAACCTTACCCATTTGTGTCCCAAACTTGCAGAAGCTGTGAGGCTTTTAGCTCAACCACCCGCCATGCTGATGAATCCATTCACACATAATAAACACTTAGACTTGAGCTCCTCCAATGCCAGAAATGCGGCTAGTGGAGGTCAAAACCAACAGTCGCAAGATGGCGACTGTTTATGTATCAATATGGTCGATGCAAAAATTAATGTAGCCACTTGATCTCGAGACTATAGTTCTAAAAAAAATATTCCTGGTCTAGAATCTCCTCCTCCTCCCCCGGAGATGACTTTACAGATTGAGAAACCAGAGCCAAAACCTTGTATTTCGAAAGGAGTACTCAAGTGCTCTACCCATAATCCAAATTCTAGAGCTGCCCAAAACTACTCTATTGTTGAAGACCTGGGCCAAACCCCTTGTGCAATGTCGACTTTGGATGTACTCCATATATGTCCTTCATAGAGGAATGCCTTACTCTTTGCTCTAGGATCTCTAGAACCCATTAGCTCAAAGGTTATCAAGTTTTACGTCAAAGATGTTAAGCCTCACTTGCCTTACCGTATGGCTTTCCAAATCCATGCAGAGTATTCAAAGTATACCATCAAACATGTGGTTGTTGATGAAGGCACTGCTACGTGTGTGATGTCCCTAGTTTGTTGGAAAGCTCTCGGTTCTCTGACTCTTTCCAACTCATCGAACATGTTGACTACTTTCAACAGTCATTCCTTCCGCCCTCACAATATTCTCCCTGCCTTTTCGGTCCAGTTAGGTCGGAAGACGATAGAGGTGGAAGTAGAGGTAGTGGATGCACCTCTTGATTATAACCTATTACTAGGTCGCAATTGGACTTATGCTATGATCGTTGTTGTGTCATCCGTCTTCTGTATTCTTTGTTTTCCTCATGAAGGGAAGATTGTGATGATCGATCAATTATCCTTTGCATACTCTAGTCCTAATGCATCTCTTGGACAGTTGATCCTTGTGATCAACAATTCTCGGCTGACAACTGAGAATATAAGTGTTGGAATGTATTATTCCCTTATGGGTACTTTTTAATTCTCAACACCGAACCATCAAGTTTATGCCATGTCTAGTAGGTCCGTCTCGACTGGAAGGTCCATTCCTTTCTGCACATCTTATTTTGATGATCTGTGGACCCTACCTTCCTCGAATTCATCTTGTGAATATCAGTCACATGTTGGGATGGCCATGCCACTATCGACAATAGAGATTGCGTATCAAGATGTTCTCGACTCTTCCGTCGATCCTGATCTTGTTCCCTCATCGACGGATGAGGAGGATCTCGTATCTAGGCCCATGTGGGCCACCTCGTTGTCTTGTTCACATGATTTCCTAGATGGGACTTTTCCTTCGGACGAAGCAATCATCGAATCCATGAATGGTTCCAACAAACCTTGGGATGATATGCATTGCCGCTCTTATTTTCTCCTAGAGCTTGAAAGAATTGAACAAGATGGCTTTCGATCTACTTTGAGTGAGATAGTCAGTCATGTTGTAGTTACACTTGATACACATGACATTTATGCCGAAGGAAATATGGTCAACATCTCTCCTACTATCCATATCGACATCTCTCTTACCCCTCATAAGGTTTAAAATATAAATATCGATACAGATTGTTCGCTAGAAGAAATCCTGATCTACACCGAGCTCTTCAAGGAATTCCGAGACATATTTTATTGGTCCTATGAAGATATTCCATGGATATACCCTTGTATTGTCGAACATGATATTAAAACGTTTCCATATGGTAAACCTGTTCGACAACGTCTTAGAGTTGTCAACCCTCGAAAGGCCCCTGGTATTAAGGCAGAAGTAGAGAAGCTGCTTAATGTTGGCTTCATCTACCCGGTTCCTTTAATCGAATGGGTATCCAAACCCTCTCCTGTAGATAAGAAGCAAGGAAACATCCATGTATGTATCGATTTCTGTGACCTAAACAAGGCCTGTTCGAAAGACAACTTCCCCACACCTTTCTTTGATCATATTCTCGACGAGTGTGCCAGAAGTGAAGTATTTTCTTTTATGGATGGATTTTCAAGATATAATCAAATTCAAATTAATCCCAAGGATCAACATGAGATGATATTTATTTGTCCTTGGGGTACTTTTGCGTACTGGAAGATGCCTTTCAACTTTAAAAACACTGGAGAAACCTGTTAGCGTGCCATGAATTTTGTGTTTCACGATCTTAAGCACATAGTCAAAGCTTTCCTTGATGATCTTGCTACTCACTTTTGCAAGAGAGTGGATCACATTACTCACCTTCGACTTGTTTTCGAAAGATGCCATTATTATAGAATCCGGCTGAACCCTCAAAAGTGAATCTTTTGCATTAAGTCTGGTCATATTTTAGGTTTTCTAGTTTCTGAGACTAGGATCATGGTAGATCCACTTAAGGTTGAGGAAATACTTCAGTTGCCTTCCCTGCGCATGATTATACAACTTCAAGGTATATAGGGGAAAGATAACTTTCTTCGTAGGTTTATAGTGAACTATGCTACTATCACTAAAGGTTTCATGCGTCTTTTGAATAAGGACACCCCTTTTATCTGGGATGATCAAGCCTAGGAGTCCTTAGATGCTTTGAAGAAATATTTGGTGTCAGCGCCTCTACTGAAGCCTCCCAACTACAATATATATTACTTGATTTATATCACCGCATCCGAGGATATGATTGGTATGGTTCTAGTTTAGGAGGATGATGAGCTCCATGAGAACGTAATTTACTATCTCAGTTGAACTTTGCTCAGTCTTGAACTTAATTACACCCACGTCGAAAAACTAGCTTTGGCCGTCGTTCAAGTAGTCCAGTGTTTGCATCATTATATATTACTTTGAAAGACTACAATGGTTGCTGATGTCAATCCATTTCAATATGTCCTTACCTGACGTATCATAGGAGGAAAATATAATAAATGGATTGTCATTTTATAGGAGTAAGATCTCGATTTCGCTTCCGCAAAATCCAAGAAATCCCTAGTCTTTGCGTAGTTGATATCCAATTTTCCACGATTAGAGGAGGATGCTATCCATGTTGATTCATTTGCGGATTAACACATTTTTCTTGTCTCTTCGTCTGATCCATGGTATGGGGACATTGTTCTCTATATTTAGACTTTGAAGTTCCCTCAACATCTCTCACGAAATGATCGACGACGTATAATATACCAAGCTAAGAAATATACTATCATCGGTGACACTTTGTATCGCCGAGGAATAGATAATATCTTGCATCGTTTCTTAACTTACGAAGAAGGCAAGTCTGTCCTAAATTATTGCCACAGTGGGGCTTGTGGTGATCATCTATCCGGGCTTGCGACAACCCAAATTTTTTTGCGAGCTGGTTATTTCTGGCCTACTATATTTAAGGATTGTATTGAAGCAATTAAGAAGTTTCACCCCTGCCAGGTGTTCATTCGGAAAACATGCTCACATCCATCCCCTCTTCAACCAATCATTACCATCAGTCCCTTCACCAAGTGGAGGGTGGAATTCATCGATTGCAACCCAACTTTGGCTGGGGGGAATCGACAAATTATCGTGGCCATAGACTAATTTACTAAGTGGGCTGAGGCCATCTCTACATTTAATTCCAATGGGAATACTGCGACCTTCTTCGTATTCAATCAAATTATCACCCAGTTCGGTATCCCGAGTGAGATTGTCACTGACCATGGAAGTCACTTTCAGAATGAGATGATGGAATAATTAGCAGCTAGGATGGGGTTTAAACATGGTCACTCTTTATCTTATTATCCCCAGGAAAAAGGTAAAGTGGAGGCTGTCAACAAGTCTCTCAAGACCATTTTGCAAAAAACTGTCAGTCAGATTAAATTCGACTGGCACATCATGCTATATCCTGCACTCTGGGCATACCGAACCTCGATTAAGACTACCATTGGATTTTCCCCTTTCCAGTTAGTACACGGCGTGGATTCAATATTACCCATTGAATGCGAAATATCTTCTCTTAAGTTGGCAGTCGCACTCCTACCTGACACTTATGACCTCAAGAAACACCTTGTATAACTAGAAAGTCTTGATGAGCAACGTCGAGATGCCTCTGCGACTATCGAGGCAAACAAACGATGTGTCAAGGTCTAGTACGATAAGTTTGTCTGTCCTTGGTTGTATGTTGAGGGTGACTTGGTTCTGTTGTATGATAAAGCTAAAGAACCGCTGGGGGAAGGAAAGTTTAAACCCATGTGGCATGGTGTAAGGTAGATAGAGAGGTAGTGGGGGGGCTNGAATACTGCGACCTTCTTCGTATTCAATCAAATTATCACCCAGTTCGGTATCCCGAGTGAGATTGTCACTGACCATGGAAGTCACTTTCAGAATGAGATGATGGAATAATTAGCAACTAAGATGGGGTTTAAACATGGTCACTCTTTATCTTATTATCCCCAGGAAAATGGTAAAGTGGAGGCTGTCAACAAGTCTCTCAAGACCATTTTGCAAAAAACTGTCAGTCAGATTAAATTCGACTGGCACATCATGCTATATCCTGTACTCTGGGCATACCGAACCTCGATTAAGACTACCACTGGATTTTCCCCTTTCCAGTTAGTACACGGTGTGGATTCGATATTACCCATTGAATGCGAAATATCTTCTCTTAAGTTGGCAGTCGCGCTCCTACCTGACACTTATGACCTCAAGAAACGCCTTGTATAACTAGAAAGTCTTGATGAGGAACGTCGAGATGCCTCTACGACTATCGAGGCAAACAAACGATGTGTCAAGGTCTAGTACAATAAGTTTGTCTGTCCTTGGTTATATGTTGAGGGTGACTTGGTTCTGTTGTATGATAAAGCTAAAGAACCGCTGGGGGAAGGAAAGTTTAAACCCATGTGGCATGGTGTAAGGTAGATAGAGAGGTAGTGGGGGGGCTNGGTTGCTAATCGAGATTTCACTTGGTTGACAGCTGTCAACGGAGTCGTCAGTCTACCTAGGATTCACAGACGGGGCTAGTCGTCACACACGAAACTTGGCTTCTGCCACTTGGGTGGTTTATTTACCCGAGGGTCTACTAGTGTCTTCAGGAGGCATATGCCTAGGGCCATCCACAAATAATGTGGCCGAATATAGCATTATTATAGAAATTTTACATGATGCTATCTCACATGGAATCCATTCATTAGAAGTTCGTCTGGATTCCCAGTTAGTAGTACGTCAGTTGAACGATCGTTACCATGTGCGTGATCCTACTTTACTTCGACGAATCCTACGGGTGTGTATTTTAGAACGACAATTTTATTTTATTACATATTATCATATTCCTAGGAGTTGTAATCATGTATTCGATGCTTATGCTAACAATGTTTTAGATTGGCATTTGTCACATAATTAAAAGCAAAGAAAACATCTAACCAATGTACACATTGTAAAATATAAGTAAAGTCGAAGATCCTTTTTTATATATTTAAAAAAATATGGTGTTTATAGTACAAAATGGGGCTAACACCCTGAATATACATATACAATCAGTATCATAATATTTCACAAAATATACACCATTGAAGCTGAATGTGTGTCATGGTATCAAACCACGACGTTTGCGAGATGCCGAAAGAGTCGTACCCATGCCCTGGGTACACCAACCACCTGTCGCTACATGGCTTCATGAAGATCCTCTACCTAAACCATGGGTATCCTATGAGTCAGACATGACAGGTTTCCTTGCATGTTTTTTAGCACCCTCTTAGCTTCTCCTCCCGTCGCTTCATCTCCTTGGTTCCTCCTTCGATGTCGAGGGAAACCCTCTGGCCGTCGTGGACCCACGTCTGCGACACAAAAATATCTAGTCAATACTTAAACACCATCCAAAAATATTTTTTGTCCTAATTATGCAAAAATACAAAAAAAATGAAATATGTAAAAACATTTTGACATACCTATGTCACCATAAGCGGATCTTGGTTGAAGTGGCATGTCTGGATTTCCTCTGAAGTCGATCCCCTCGTATGGATAGTCATCCAGAGCGATGACCTGCTGCGGCCGCCAGTAGAAAAAGTCCTCATTGTAGGGTGTCGGTACCCTACCTCCTCTCTGCTGCCTCATCACCTCGGTCCACCATGCCATGGCTGGATCGCGAGGTCCTCTCGCGAGAATCTAAACTCTAGGTCCCAAACCTAGAACCCGCTCAAAAAATAAATTGCACAAGATGGAAGCAAACCCAAAATTCCTTTTACCCCCTTGTTTACACTCCGTCAACTGGCTCTTCATATTGGCCGGTAGTGAGGTACACCAGTCATACACTGTGGGTCTCATGCATTGCACTGCATAAAACATGAGCGACCTCTATGCCTAATCCAACGAGGCCGAACCTGTGATCCTGGTCAAAACTAGGACAATGATATTTGGATTGAGGTTGTTCATTGCCTGGATAGGGACTTGAATCCCTACCTTAGGGGTCCCATCTACACAACAGGCATCGATATATTCTTCTATATTCATCCCACTACCTACCCCCCATGATTTTAGGTTCACAACCTCCCCTCAGTGCAATAAACTAGTCAGAAAGTAAATGTTCTATACTTCAATTCTCAATGGTTTCCCATCAAGATTGAAGCTCTCGCTATCAGGGTCCCAGTAACCCACCAACATCTCCAACAACTTCACTTGGGCTCTCATCCCCTTGAGAGCCCAAAAATTATACAAACCACATCGCTTTAAGGCCATTTGGGCCCCTAGATCTCAATCTAGAATGACATCAATCTCCTCATGTTCCCTTTCTCGCCATTCAAGAACCATCCTATAAAAAACAAACATAATTTTGAGTTAGAACCCTCCATTTTGGTCATTTTCATGCGTGTACGTGGATTCCTTTGCACAAAGTCACGTGGAGGTCTCAATATACGCATCCTTTAGTTAATACAGGTGCATATACCTCATCGTATATGCGACCTAATCACGGGAAGCCCACGTACACCGAAAACTCTACTTTGCAATTTAAATAACTATTTTTTTTAATCCTAATTAAAAAATGTAATCCATTGAACTTGAAGGGGAAGAGATCAATAATTACCTGATCCAGATGGCTCGTGATTTCATTGTCGGATGCTACCACAATTGTCATTTAAATCTTGGAAGAATTTTGGTCCAATTTGCACTAGTTGGGTAAAAAATCAAAATGGTATAGTAATTTTTGATTTTATTACTATTTATAAATCAATTTTACCCACTTTCTATAGTTTAAACCATTTTTTGCACCTAATGGACTAATACAAAGTGTATTGAGTTGGTTTTTGTAGTTTTAACATGGGTTTCTTGCAGATTTCAGTACCTTGTCGACTGTTTGTCACCTTGGGAAGGTATATTCATTACTTAACATATAGGATAGGTATCCATTCCATTATGCATCTTTGCATTATCCTATGACTGCCACTCTTTATTCCCTAGGTACGAAACCACTTGTTGCGACACAAAACCTTCCATTTGCTATAAAGTCATGTCGTTATCAAGTGGTAGAGACTTACCAAACATGGGTGCCCTAGTTAGATCCCCTACTGCATTTGGTGCCCATGCAGAGATTTTTTCATTAGGATCGAGAGTCCCTCACAACTCGTACTTGACTTTATGCTGAGCCTCATTTCTCATTCATAAACAGACAACCCTTTAACTCATGGAATCCCAAAAGAGTTAATTTAATCTCTTTTCCATCTCGTCTTTAAAAAGCGAAATGATTGTCGAGTGATTTGTCCCTTTCACACTCGTTAAATTGGATTTAAAAGATCACGATTCCTAGTTAAGCTCTTTTCCGACTTGTTATCAAAAATAGAAAATATTGCCGAGTGAACTTGTCATTTTCACACTCGCAAATTGGATTTGAAAAGACGTCTACTTGGCACAAGTTTACCCCTTTTTCATGCCAAGTAGACTAAAAGACATAAAAAAGGAAATTTTTTGGCGTTATGTTGTGATTGCATCTCATGCTCTTTCTTGTAGTACTGAGCCTATAGTCGGTTCTCTCTTTGCGTTATAAACCGTTTTCCTTAGTAGTTTTTCATCCTCAACCAAGTAGAGCCTTGTTTATATCCTTCACAATTTGACACCCTATTCCTAGGAGGGAACATCCCTCGTGTGTCCATCTCTCGCATGAACTTCCTTGCATTGAGCATAGGTACGTTCCAGTGCTGGAACTAGTTTTTCTCACTTGCGACACTCGTTTCCTCCTCTGTATCATAGAATTCATTTGTTATGAAAAAAAAAAAAAAGATGGGAAGGAAGGGAGTACTATATTATATTTTTCAGCAGTCATGTCGCCTTTGAACAGATAACAAAGTTATTTGAGTCCATTCATCATAATTTTGGGATTAGCATGGACTTAGGAAGATGAGCTCATTACTGAGTCTTCTCTACCGACTGGTTACTCTTCCAGTCCCTATAGAGAACTTCATCAATGCCTCCTGCATCTCATGATTTATCATTGGGTCTATGCTACTGGAGTCCACCACATGTCTCATGCTCTTGTTCAAAGAAAGTCTATCAACCTGTGTCAGCCACTCCTTAGAACTCTTGACTTTGCATGTCAACCATACCCTTAGTTTGTCTTATAATCACATGATACTTTAGTCCTATCATGCACCCTGGTCCTAATTTCATCATTGGTAGGTAACCTTGAACCCCACAATCTAGATTTCATCATTGGTCGCTGACTGGGTGGTTTCCCTTGTGTTTGACAACAAGACATCTATTCACACATTTAGATTCGTGCAGTGTCTTGGATTCCATTAGCCTTATTGGTGGTTTCCTCACCTTTGTCAACAAATTTCATCATTGGCTGCTATTCAGAGGGT
>JZKD02S1673865.1:492024-507659 GCA_000966675.3 Picea glauca
CATTACCTATGTGTGGATCAATTGGTAAGAATGTTCTCTATGCATGCACATACTACATCAATGCATCAATAATTTTAATAATCCAAATCAAATATTACATATCTAAATAATGTTTACTATTTCCTGGCTCAATCTTGAGTCCAATAACATATCAATGCAATTCCATGTCAATGTACCCTTATGATTTCTTGTCACACTAGGAAAATCATCAATAATATATGCTAATTAATGTATCCATATTTCATTTATAATTATCTAAATCATAAATATTATTATCATTCATTACATCAGATTAATTCATAATTGATTCATTTTGACATTATATAGATTTATAATTAAAGAATTAAATAATATCATTTTAAACTCAACTCTATAATAAAAGTTCATGTTCCATCATTATAATAATAATGAAATAATCAGGTCATTTGTAAACACATACCCTCAAATAATAAGTATACTTTGTCATAACAATCAGATAAAACAAGGCACTACAATAAATTGTATAGAAGTTAATTTGGAATGGATCATTATACAATTTTTAATCTACCTTGGTGGAAACATTGGAGGAATTGGCTTGTAGGGCCCATTTTAGTAGCATGTCCCAGTTTTGAGATTTGGGGTTTAAAACCTTCTAGATCCATTTTGAGGCATCAAATGACATTTTTTGGGTCAAAATTTTGTGACAATAGTCCACATACCATTGAATCTATTTTGGATAGAGAGACCTTTCCAACCGTGCAAAAATCACCTCAATCAGAGCTTGTATGCAAAATTTATGCCTTCTACAAGTTGACCTACCTTGTTGACCACCATGGTACAAGTGGATGCCATGTCAACCCCCATTACTCACACATGTATGGATAACCATGCGTGGAATTTCAAGTTCACTAATTATAGAAGGTCCAAAAATTTATCATTAATTGAGCGTTGAGGATGCAAAAACCCTAACCCTAGATGGATATCAAGTTGTTTTAAATACCWGGATGGTAGGAGGAGAAGGGGTTCCATTTTTTTGCATTGTACTTATTCCATAGTTGAGAAGAGAATATAGGAATGGTATTTTGAGAACACAATAGAGGAGGTAGGAGATTCTTTARTAKCCATTCAATCCATAGTGTCAAAGTCAACTCCGTAGTGAGTGCCCCTTTCTTTGTACTTGATCATTTATGTGGATGGTGTGTTCTTTTTCTTATTATTTCATTTTTGTATTCACTTATTTTTTGTAATATGATATTTAAGGAAATAAACCCACATTAATAAAATATTTTAGTTTAATACAATATTTATTGTAATGAACTATTCCACTGGAACATCCATAGTAGATTGCAAATTATATTGGTATCAGAGTAGTTTTTTTTGAGGTATTTGTGGAAAGTTACAGGATCTAGGAATTGGTTTAAGAAGGAATTCATAGTAACCTCTCCATGGTGTATGAGTCTATTCAAAACAATACTCAGGATGCAATGGAAGAGATATTTTTGAGGTTGAAAGAGAAAATTGTCGATATCTTTTGCAACATGTCCCTCTTCATGGTGGCTCTAGAAAACAAGTTTGGACATTTCAAGGAGGTTGGTGGCTCTAACACAGAAGTTGGATATGATGAGAAACTAGGAGATAATGAAGACCTACAAAAGGAGTCAAGAAAATAGATTGAGGAAGAGAAACCAAGTTCCAGTGCCACCACTCCCTCACAACCTCTATTTAAAATGGAAGTGAAATCAAACCCTAACAAGGTGAGATATATGTTGTTAAGTTGAATCATTGATTGAAATAGTTAGAATTATATTTCAGTGTCCATAATATAGATGAAGATCATAAAATTTCATTTTCTCGACTAAAACTAGAGAGCCATGCACTAACCTGGTGGAAAATCCACAGAGAGACACGTAGGTTGGAGGGTGATCCACTAGTAACTAAGTGTGAGTATTTAAAAATCCTCATCAAGTCCTATTTCTACCCTATTGGGTATGCAGAGGACTAATGGATACATTGGAATCACTTAGACAAAGGCAAGGGAAGAGTGTGAAAGAGTACACTACCAAATTCAGGAAGATGGTGATCATGTTGTGTATCTATCCCAATGACCAAGATGTACTCCTCAAGTATTTGAGGGGTCTACGCGGTCATTTTCAAAAGAAAGTGATGCTCTTCAAACCCGAGACTATTGATGAAGCTTGTGTGCAAGAAAAATATCTAGATAACATAATCCATAAGAAAGTAAATCCAAGTGGTTGTAAATATAAATACAACCAAGATTCTTCCAAGGAAGGAAAGAAGAAGGAAAATACAAGAAGAAGACAACCGCTACACATCAATGCAAGGATCCAAACAACCATTGCACATCAATTTAAGGATCCAAAAAACTACTTCAACCATCATAATATTGATGGTCACATATAAGACAAGTGTTGGAAGCTACATCTAGAGTTGAATCCAAAGAACCACAAGAAGGATGCCAAGAAAAATAACTTACTAGGCACAAATTTGGGAAACCAAGTAGAGAGCAACTTAGATGTGGATGTGAATATTTTTTGCACTTCAGTGAAGAAGGATGTGAATCTAAGTATCCTTCATCACAAGGAAGATAAGGAAATGACAAAATTATTTCATATTAAGATCCAGGTCAAAAATACCAAGGTATATTCTCTATTTGATTTTGGCTCACATGACAACCTCATAGTAGATGATTTGATTAGAAATATTAGGTTGGAGGTTCATGGTCATCTAAGCCCATATACATTGGGATGGGTGAATAAGGATGCATAGATCAAATTCACTAAACAATGTAAAATCAAGTTTTCTATAAGTGCATATTTTATTTTTGAAATGTAATACCCCTTGACATGTGTGGTGTGGTGTTTGGAAGATCGTATATGTATATGAAGGATGTGATATTCATGCAAAGATAAAAATAATAACAGTTGATCAAGGATGATAAGTTTTTCATCATCAATTCACATAAGGGAAAGTCAAAGATCTCTCTAGTAAGTGCTAAGAAAGACAAAAATGTTGATCAGTTCTAGTAAGAAGTATGTATTGCTTTTCTTAAGAGAGACTCAACCAGGGAGGAATCAATTAGGTTAAAGGAATCAATGGAGGGATGTAGAAAATAATAGAAACAATAATTGAAGGAGATTTTGTAGGTGTACAAAGGAACTCTGTTAGAGGAGCCTAAAAGGATGCCACATAAGAGGGTTAGATGGATCATGCGATATAGTTTTTGTTTGACTCCCCATTACCAAATATTGGGTTGTATAGATAGTCTTTTCTGGAAGCAAAAAAAGTGAGGAAACAATTACAATAACTATTGGAGAAATGAGTAATTCGACCAAACACTTCACCTTGTGGGTCACCTTTCATAATAGTACCCAAGAAGGATGGGACTTGGTGAATGTGTATCGACTACAAAACTTTGAACAAGATTACACTAAAGAACCAATATTATTTGTACATGATTAGTGATTTTTTATATTAGTTGTATCATACCAAGTACTACACCAAGTTGGATCTTGAATCATGATACCACCATGTATGAATTAAATAAGAATATACATGAAATACCACCTTCAAGACAAGGAAAGGTCTATAGGAATGGTTGGTCATGCCTTTTGGGTTTTGTAATGCACCAACTACATTTATGCGATTGATGAATGATGTATTGCATCCCTATTTAGATTCATTTGTAATAGTGTATTTGGATGGAATATTGGTTTATAGATCTACTTGGGAGGATAATATCTCACATCTCATGCAGGTGTTAGATGGAGTCCATCTTGAAGTGGCCAATTCCTACTAATGTCACTAAAGTTAGGAGATTTGTTGGGGAAACACAGTACCTATACAAGATCATATCATCCTTTTCAGCATTAGATGCACCACTCCAAGCTATAATATCCAATGGTAAGAGTTTCCAATGGGTAAAGAATAAACATAAATATTTCAATGAGATAAAATGAAATATCAGTCAAGCACTAGTTCTCACATTACCTAACTTGTAGAAGCCTTTTGAAGTGGAGATAGATGCAAGTGTATATGCTATGGGAGAAATCTCATTGCAGGGAGGTAAGCGAGTATGCTATCATTCTAAAATGTTTCATGGGGGAGTCCTAAACTACCCTACCTATTGTTGAGGAAAATATATGAAATGATCTTACTCAAGCATTTTCAGATTTTGCTTGGCTAAAGAAAAATATACGGGAATATCACTCTATATTTATAGCCAATAAAAATAACATCCTAACTCACAAGTATTAATTACAAGTTCTTAGGCTAGTCTTTTAACAACAAAAAGCTTGCTAGAAATTCACTCTTTATGTAATTTTATGAACATATCAGTTGCTGAAATAAATGTAAAGATAGAATAAAAGTCACCAAGATGATAATCATGACAGATGCGACATAAAGCAATCCTTTATTTCATTGAAATTCACCAAAGAGTCATTTTGTTTACAAAATCTCATGTGGAAATTTTGGACTAAAGTCAAACTTAGATATCCCCAATGGAACATACAAAAGGACCTCTGAGAAAAAACCAAAACTGAACTCTAAAAGATGGATTAGCTTGCCACAGATTGCTTCCCACTCGACTCTGCATAATAGCCTTTTTCAGTCATGAAAATTAATTAAAAAATAGACAAGTCTATAGAAAATATCAAAGATAGATCAACACCTCTTAAAAACAAGTGTCTTAATGATGTGGGTCATCCATGAATATTTCTATCTACAATAAGACCCTGCTATCATAAAAGAGAATTAGGCTTGTGATGAATAAATGAATGAATTAAAACTGAACTACCTCAACATAAACTCAAAGAGCAAACCTTAGTATGCTTCAACTTCTATCCCCCTCTTGTTCCTCCCTTTCCTTTTGCTTTTAACAAATTAGAATTGGTTGAAGTAGTTGAACCAATTCATTAGTTAAGTTAATTAAAAGACTCAACTAACTTTAGTTAGGGGGAACAATAATAATTATAATAAGGGTCATAAATAAATAATAACTAGTAGGTGGGACCCTTTGTGACTCCCATCAACAAATTCACTGTGGGAAATTTTAGCTCATGAAATTTGAAATTATTTAAAAAATAATACTCATATATCCAAAATAAAACATGTTTTCCAAATATCCCTGAAGTCAACTGTCATAAAACAATAGATAAAATAAAAACTCAAAAGCCATATTTTCCAGTCTACGATGCAACCCTTCCTTGATTGCTATTGTCACCTCTTGATTTTCCTAAATTTTCCTTTGGCTGTGCAGAGCCTTTAAGAATAATATTGTTGATCACGTGGGAACAATTGCCCTCAAATGCATCTGGGAAGACATGGATCTGTCAGAGCCATTGGAGGGTGAGGAAGGGGCAATAGTGGCTTTTCCTTTATCAAGGGCATGGTGGGCCTCAGTTTTCAATCTCTTTCTAGCATGGGAGGATTGAACTGGAGAATGGTCATGGGAAACTTGGGCAATGGGGTTAATAGGTGGAGGAGTAGACAAGGACATGTTGGGCCAGCCACAATGTTGGGAGATTGCCGGCTGGACAATCTCCTACCGGCTGGACAATCTCCTGCCATACATCATTTTCAGGGACCTCGGGATGTAATGATACATGAGGAGGTACAGGGATACCAGAGGCTTGCTGGGCTTGGAAAGGAGGCCTTTTAGGCCTAGGTTGGACTATTCCTTGCCCAATCCAATTGAATAATCTGACATGAAACAATTGGCCAAGCTCTTGTGATTAAAAATCAAAATGTATGGAGAACGTGGGCCTTCTTGGGCCTCAGTTCCAATTACCTCTACCTCTATTTCCTTGGCCATGGCTACCTCGACTGAAAAAACTCATTCTGCATGCGTGATCGATTAGAAAATAGTCTTTTAAATAACCATACATGAAAACTCTTAAAAATATGAAATATATTTGGTTGATCAATGTATCAGACTCATGCAATCCAATCCATACAAATTGTTTTACTATTAATCAATGAGAAGTGGGTGAAAAAGGGTTCTGGGATATGTGAGGGGTTTGTATTGAGAGAAAATATGATATAATTAGGGGGGTGAAATACACGACCACTGCTCAATGACAACAACAATCAACTGAATAGAAAATCAATAAAACATCATTGTAATCCACACAAGACTGCCACTTTCAACTGCCTTAACATCAAAATTCTCTTGACTGTAATCAATCTCAGAACAAGGAGTGAAAAAATGAAATGGGAAGGTGATGGGATTTTTAATTAGCAGAAAATGAAATCATGGAAGGGAAGAAAGACAATTACTTTTCATGAAATTAATTAAGTGATCCATAAAACATTCAATGAAAAGAGATGCATCAACCATCAATCATTTTGACAAAATAATGATTTCTATGCATTTAACTAGTTCTCTGTTCATAATCAAATATCCAATATCGTGCCATCACAAGACAATATGCATTTCACACAATCTATAAAGAGGATTTTGTTCCTTTCTTTGCATCTTATAACAATTTCCAAACAGTAACCATTCCACCATGTCAACCATCAAAATCAACCACTTCCCTTACATTACTTCAATCAACAAGTATACTCAAATTCATGCTTCCAAAATTAACAATGAAGTCACAATATCACTGCAATCGGGTCTGTCATTTTAAATGCAATGATATTTGTTAAACATGTATAGGCAGTAACCAAATAATCAAGATCAAATTGCCAAGAATCGAATTGATAATTAAATAGATAACAACCACCATTCCAACACAAGCTATGTGGTGAATAGTTCAATCATGCAAGTGTAACTGCATCACTGTGAAAGCCCAATTTAAAGTGACTCAAAAAAGCTGGGCCACTCATCTAAAATGGTGAGGTATCAACAACAAGCTTGTCTCAACAAATGATTGGGTTTCAACAGAACATGCTCAAAACTCTGTGAGTATCCCTAAGTGTGAGAACCCAAGACATCTATGTTATACCCAGTGCGCAACCAACAAAACACCATGATGCAACAATTCCACTTTAACAAAAACAAATACACTATCATGGTAATAACTCAACACATCGTGCTGAGCCATCAGTTTATTACAATATTGCTTTGATTTAGTCACACTGTAATCGACTATGTTGTGTGCACTTGGCTCATACAATTAGACATTTATAAGTATGTAGTGGATGTCATTCATAACATCTTCCTGGTTGCAATAACCAATTGGCCCCAAAAGAAACCAAAAATTGTCATGATAGAAACACCATACATACAACGCGGTATGTGTGAGCAACATCAATCATTTGTAATTAATGCCAACTAATAATCCAAACAATCCTTAGTGAAAAATACCAGTGACTGTGTATCAACCAACCAATTCAACATTGTCGTAAACATCAATAGACCTAACAAGCTGTGGCAACCATGCATACCCACTCATCAATTCGAATTGGGGCAATGACCTTCTCCATTAAACCATACTGATTTATTAAACATAAGGAGAGCAACTGTGTAATTTGAGTTATGACAATAACAATGCAAGATTCGTCACTATTATCATAGAAGCAATAACTAAATATCAAACCAATATGATTGGCATATGACCAACTAGGCGAGTCTGTATTCAAAGTAATCAACCATACATTAGATCCACAATAAGCCATAACAAACTTGACAGGCCTGTCACTATTCTCTATAAAACTCCAGATTGGGGGGTAAGGGTTTGTTCTGCAGCGGACATAGGGAGAGCAAAGCCAATTCATTGTAGTGGTGAAAAATATGAGGCCAATGGTGTACACACAAAGAGAGCCATGATTTATCGTGGACAGGTGAAAATCCATGGCAGGAGGCCATGACAAAAGGGTGAGGCTCCCATTCGAACCGACAATATCAGGGTATAACCCTCATGTTATTCATTCAAATTACCACAGTACTGAGGTGCAGATAGGTTCGAGTTAAGAAAAAAACACCCACTTTGTGACCCTTAGTGGTGGAATCAATCAATTCCCAGGTGAAAAAAACACAGTGAGGCAGGAAACCTCCAACCACTAAACCATAAGAACCAGAGACTTGACATAGCTACGAATGCATGAGGGAAGCCAGTCAACCCAAGAACAACAAAACCCTCCAACTATACCAACAAGGATAACAGAGGGCTAGCACCCAGGATGACCAATAACTTTTACGAAGTCAATATTATTGCAGGAAGAACCATTCAATTCAAGAACACAATTTTACACAGTTGCACTACTTAGGAAAACAAAAACCAATACACCTGAGCCAGTAATGATTTCATAACCAGAGTAGAGTCACGAATGGCCAAAAAAGACATACCTGTAATCAAATTCCTTTAAAATGTGCGTTGGTAGAGTGGTTCCTCTCTACTAAGAAATCAAAGGATAACCACAACAACAAGATCGAACAATAGCCCGACTAGAGTGGTGGCTAACGGGAGGAGTAAAGGTGACGTGCAGTAAATGCACATCGCCTCCACCCACAATGCATTAATTCATTAGTACATGCCAACAAGTTCTTCATTAACACCATCAATCAACCCATGTATCGAAACCATCACCCATTAAAACCAACAGCATGGCCATATCACCTTTCTAACTCATAACATAATTCCACCAAGTTCCATATAGTTCAACAATTCACATAACCATTAGCACTATTACTTTGCCAAATGGGCCACCAACATTTCATACCATATGCGTATTAACCATATAACTCAATCACAATTGCATATCCATTTACTTTGCTATATAGGATTTAACAATAATCGTTAAGTATTTAATGCATGTAATATAGTATATAGGATATCTTGAAATTCTTCCCCTTTGCAATTGTTTCTCATTTCCTTCCAATTGTTCACATGTAGTATAGTAAAAACGCAGAATTAGATCCCTTTTCTTTGCACTTGTTATAGTATTTTTTCCTTTCTCAAAACTGCCCTTCATGCAATTTCACTAACATGTTTGTTGTGAAGGTGTGATAAGAACAGATAGCAATGACATTAATGAATAACATACGCTGTAGTAACATAAGGAATCAATATTTTATAAAATTAAACCATAACCAATAACAAAAGATCTCATCAACCATGTAAGCCCTGTTGCACATCACCACAACATAAAAAATGAACAGATCTGATCTTCAATAGTTCAAGGGGTTCCCACCTACTAGTATTATTTAGTTTTTTATAATAATAGGCTCTAGCAACACTTTGCGAGAAAAACTTCGTTGACAATTTTAATTGTCAACAAATTGGCAACTCCACAGGAAAATTTGTTTCCAATAGATTTAGAACTCAGAACTCATGGTTTCATAGACCAAGAACAGTAATTTTAGAAGACATAATCAAAATAATTATGCAATAGGGGGAAGTGAGCGGATTTAATGGAAAGATGACTGTGAATTTGGGAATAATTGATGAAAAGTGTTAAGTATGGAGGGGTTTTACCACTGTATGCATAATCATTCAACTGGAATATTATCTTAACTTTCAAGGAGGAAAACTTATAGACTTTCTCTTAAGATCTCAATGGGTGAAGGAATGGCAAGAGGAAGCGGGAAATAACTGATTCCTTATAAGACATCAGTGGAAATATGTAACAATTTCAAGGGTCCTTTAGAGGAGACATCATAACAGTTGTGTAAGCTTGATTGTTATCGGCTAAAAATGCTTTGCAGGAGTGTCACTATAGAAGAATTGATCTAACATCCTATCTTGACCAAACACTAAAAGATGATAAGGAAAAAAATCACAACAAAAGTAATAATGCATAAATTAAAACAACAACAGTAAAAGACTCAATTGAAAACAACAAGGAAAGAAAACTTAACGTAGAAGGAAGAAATCAAGGTACTTTAAGCATAGAAACAAAGCACAAAAATTGAAAGCATAGCTAGGCTACTAGTATACAAAAAATCCAATCAACATTAGAACCTTTCATGTTGGTCCCTCACAATACTTCAAGCAAGGACTGTTAGTGCTATAGGAAAACAATTATCTTTGTAATTCCTTTAAAATGTCTGAGTTAGTGTCCAAGAAAAAAGTAATCTGGAAATGACCCAACACTTGGAATTCTAATGTAATCATTAGCCCTTTGATGCACATGATTAAATCATCAAGATAATCATGGAGACTGACCAATTCATTGAAGGTTGTGTGTATAGGCCTTTCAAAGGCGGTACTTGCATCAAATAATCCAAAAGGCAGGCATTTGTAAGGCATAGTATCACAATTAATAATAAAAGTGGTTTTGTGAACATTTTCCCCTTTTACTTTGATTCTCTTGTAACCCAACAAACTTCCAAGTAAGGGCCCTAACTGTGACTCTACAACCTGTTAAAAAAATATTCCCATATTTAGAGGAGGGAAGGGATTTATTATAATCACTTGCCTGAAAGTTCGAAGACTAATACATGTTCTAATATTATCAGTGATCCTCGAGGACGGTTCCCAATTTGAAACCCACTCAGGTTGGACTGCAAAAAACATTCCAGCCCTTAAGAAATCTCTCAGCTCCCTTCGAAAGGGTGCTTCCATTACATAATTAACAAGTTCTTGTTTTTGCCTAGCTAGTTTCATAATATACTAAACAAGACCAGGATCAAAACCACGAAGATCCTCATAAGACCAAGCAAAAACCTTTTGAGATTCACCAAGTAGCCCGATGGACCCCATATCTTTTCTAACAGAACATTGGACATTTATTTTAATATCCGTTGAAGATTCATGTGTCCTAATGTTCAGGAGGATGGTTTCAACCACATTCTTTTATAACTCGTCTTCTTTTTATTTTTATTTGCTACCTACAACACTCCATGAAAACAAACTCTCAAGAGGAGTGAAGCCCTGATGAATCTCATTATTTTCCATGGATATAATCTCCTTGAGATTAAGAGGTTCATTTTGAATGACAACCCAAATTATCTCATTGTTAGGGATGGCCTTCCAAGATCCTTCCTTTTCGTGAATGTATGGACGATGTAGAGATTGAAAAGCACAATCAATCCTGTGAGGAAAAAGTTGTTGATTAGAAGAGGCTACAAAGACAGCTAACCGATCAACCATTGAATTCAAATCCTTTTTAACATGATTGATTTGGAAAGATACAAGGTTTGAGACAAGTGCCCAAACAGTTTGGGAGTATCGTTCCATCAACTTGTCGCTAGGAGAGCATGTCTTACGTATAAGGTTCACAACAAGCTTAGAATTTACCAAAACTGAAAGGTGACCACAACCAAGATGAAGGGTGTTCTCAATGCCTAATAATAGAGCTCAAAATTTGGCAACATTGTTTAAGCAAGCAAAATCTAACCTGTAAGACAGGTTATGAATTTTCCCTACAGGAGAAACCAAGATAACGCCAACCCCATTACCTTCACTAGAGCATGAACCATAAAAGTGCATATGCCATATCTCATCATCTAAATCAATTTTTTCCACAGGAATATTATCCTCTTTAGCAAAGATGGAATACACTCCTAGGTATTCTTCGATATAGTTAACGATAGGCTGCATAACACTCTTTATGTAGGGTGAAATTCTTCCTTCTCTAAGGACTATAATATTCTTACCATTCCGAGGAATAGATAAATGTGTCTCGTCGATCAAGAGGTATCCACCTATTAAGGTTTGCCAATCTTTCCCCAAGATAATTGAGTAATTTCTTACATGCATATCAACCACCTGAATGCTAAGAGTTATCTTTATCTTAGGACAAATCGCCTATGGTTGTTTGTTGTAGACTATTATAGGAGAGCATGCTTTTGGAATTTTCATTTGTACAAGACAATCATAGCTCTTCCATAATAATCTTCAACATGACACTTGGGACTGAACCACCATCGATGAGGCAACAATGGGCAATATTATCCATGATATTTACATAAATATAAAAAGGGGGGTTTTTACAAGGTATCTAAAGTTATGTACACCTACTTTATTTATAGAAGAATCCTCTTCATCCACCTCTTCGGAAAGATTGGCTACAAAAAAAGATTTTCCTTCCATGAATTGTTTCAGATGCATCTGTTTTTCAGGGATGAAAACCACGTATAGGAGGGTTGCATTTGCTTTGATGTTGGCCAATTTATTCAATATATTGTATTTATACGAGGGAAGAGGGGGAGTGATTCTTTTACTCTCAGGAATTTTAGGGACCTGGGGCATAGCAATGGTTGAGGATGAGCTCGGGCTAGAAGAAATGTGAGGAGGGTCAAATTTACCCTTGGGAGCATAGGATTTGTTAATAGTATTAATAACCATGACATCCTCTGGCTTCGCAAATCCTAGGACAATGATAGTAGATTCTGGTCTCTTACCAAAGATCTTATCTCTGGCACTATTCTTTACCTCACATGTGGTTTCTTTGTGGTGCTCCTCACAAAATTTACACCAACTCCAAGGTAGAATAAATTTAAGCTGGAAATTGTTTTCAACCGGATTTATAAAAGGGGGTGCAGAAGAGGATGAAGCTCCAGGTATGAGAGGGGAGACAATACCCTTCTACTGAAATGTTATCATATGATTGTTCATATATTGTATTAGGTGTAAGAAGGCATACATGTTTGTCTGTCTAACTGATTCTACCTGGGGAAGACCAGTTCTTTCAAGATGTTCTTCATACTCAAAGCAAGTATGCAGAGCAGAACCGAGATTATCAATGGCCTTTTCCTCAAGCCTATGATGGTAGGGAGAAGGTAATGCATTTTAGTAATGCATGAAAGAGGCTTGGTTCTAAGGGCAGATAAGTTCAGGGATTTGATTGTACAACTTGGTGAAATGCAAGTTGAAAGACCTGATGGTATCACAATATTTATAAGTGACGTTATTGTATTCCCTTAATTTCTCGGTAGGGATTTTGGATTTCCCATAAGTGGATCAGAACTAATAGATTAATGCCTCCCAAGTAGACATGATCTTAGGAGGAAGGTCAAAGAAGTAGGCCACAACCTTTCCTTCCAAGGAATTTGTTATCACACTAAATTGCCTTGGGTCTTTTAGTTTGTTTTAATCCTTTTTTAAGACTTATATTTTAATTTTTTAAGTTTCATCCCTTTCAAGTTATCTTTGTTAGGTCCCCTTAGATAAATAAACTTTTAAGTCATAGCTCATGTTTGATCCTCAAATTGATTTATTGGACTTAGAACCTTTAGTTCATGATTTAAATTTTTGGTCCCCTTTATGATTTGTCACTAGGATCGATCCCTCCCATTACTAGACTGATGTGATACACCTTTCTCCTCACTCATGACCTCATAGGCATGCCTCGCTATCCTTGCTTACATGTCCAATCATTTTTTGAATTGGAGTGTTGCCCACTCATCAGGCAGTTCCATAGCGGCTTTCCCGTTCATCATACTTCCACTAGGAGTCATGATTTCCATGGCTGATGTCAAGTTCCTTGTTTTCAGTGCTAGTAGTTGGTTAAACATACCTCAAAGATCTCATATTTACAAGCCCTGATAACGGTTTATGATTTGAAAATTAAAGAATGCTGTGCTGCTTAAACTCATAGTTTTGACTAGGTGACAACAATGCGACTAAATCTGATGTTGAGGAATATTCGAGGGCCGAAATGTTCGTAACTTCATCCTG
This sequence comes from Picea glauca, assembly GCA_000966675.3. Classification (NCBI taxonomy): domain Eukaryota; kingdom Viridiplantae; phylum Streptophyta; class Pinopsida; order Pinales; family Pinaceae; genus Picea; species Picea glauca. The sequence continues at coordinate 505,593 of JZKD02S1673865.1, forward strand.
ATATTTCTCTAAAGATTCCAATAGGTGTTTACTCCATAGGTATCCCGTGTTGCCTCCTCTGCACATTAATTTTCACAAAGAATTAATGCTAAGGTTTTGGTTTATCAAGCTTACACAGTTGTAAGGGACTCATCTTCGCATGATAGACTTGTCTCCTCTCTTTTCAAACCGGTGAACTCCATTGTCTATATCTAGGTTCGATTACTTTTGTATGCCATAGCCATTGAGGTTGCAAGCACCTAAATATCCTATCCTTTGCATACGCATCGCGCTATCTAGAGGCATTGATTAACCCCTCTGTGTCTCCCCTACTTCCTTTTATTTTGGAGTTAAGCGTTTTTACTTAGTTACAAAGGGCCAATTACATATTACCCCCTCATTGTCTACACTCAAAAATACCTGTACAAATCTAAGGGTGTAATTCCCACAGTCAAGCTTGGCTTACTAGCACCAGTCTATTTTAAAAGGTCAACCTTATACATTTGAAGTCTAATTTTAAGTCTTCCTGGTTATTACTATCCCATAAGCCTTTAAAATATCTCATTCAAAGCCATGGAGACTCCTCAATAGAAGAATATACACAAAGGGGGCAAGGTGGTTAAGACAGAACCTGTGGACATGCATATTTTTGATACAGAGCCTATCGCAATAGAAGTTTTTCAAAGAGTGGGATGCCTCTCTTTCTGCCAATATATGCAGAGAGGCCATCCAGAGGTAACAAGACAGTTTTCATTACATTTTGATGGCAGTAGAACCAAGGTTGGGGATTTGGAATTTGAGGTTACTGAAGCCTCTATCTCAGCTGCAACAGGAATCCCTATTACAGGTGAAAAGTGGTTCAAAGCCATGGCTTTGAGTTCAGCCTATGCCAAAGATATCTTTAAACTTGAACATCAAGCCAATGATTTGTCTAAAAGTGTAACAAGGAGTCAGTTGATTGAATAGTTTGACAAGATATTGAATATCATCCAAAGATATTTTACATGTGAAGGTATATTTAACACATTGTACCAGTACCATATAAGGATCTTGCTTCATTTTACCGGTAAAGTTGAAATGAATATCCCTTATTATTTGTTAAGGAGCATAGGTAAGATGTCATACAGGATTCAATCCAAGTCTAAGGATGTGTATTCTATCCTTTTCCACTCTGGATTGATCAGAATGCTAGTCTCTGAGGAATTGGGTAAGAAAGAGATTTCATGGGAGAATTTTGTGGTTACTTCTCACTTCAAGTTGGATCTAGAATCTACTCCTCAATGACTGAATGCAATTCCTTTATCACCCACCAGTACTGTTAAAGAAGGGAGTAGTAGGAAGAGAAAGGGTAGAGCCCCTGTTCAAGTTTCAGAGGTCATCAAGTAGGTCACAAGAGATGAGGAGGAAGCTTGTCCTTCCCCAGAAATATATTTTTCACCACCTCCTCCACCAGGGTTAGAAGAGGTTCCTTCTTCTACCAAAATTAAATCTAAGAAAGGGAAGAAGCTACACTTCCCCTCTTCTCCTCTAGCAACCAATACCAAGGGCATAATACCTTTCATAAGATCATAAATTTCTAGGGATTTTTTTGAAGAACAGTCTCTACCATAAATCCATGTACAAAAGAAGAAGGGTAAAGGCATTGGAAATCCTATGGAAAGAAAAGAGGAAACCCTTGTGCAAGAGAAGAAAGATAAAAGAAAAGCCACCAATAAGCCTGATGAAGTAGACAAGGAAATTCCTATGCAGATGGAAGAGGAGAATGAGAAAAAACCTATTGAGACCGTGCATGTCACTACTCCACTTGACAGTCATACCTTCAAAAGACTTATCAGGAAACTTAGGGATGCAAGAAAAGAGGTGGCTGAGTTGAAAACAGAGGCCATGTCTGACAAGGTGAAAATGAAAGAGCTCATGGATGGCTATAGCCATACCCTTGACCTGGCAAGGTTTATAGGAAGAAAGGCCCAACCCCTTCATAGGTAGCTCCAAAACCTCTATAGGAAGAATAGAGGTTTTCAATCCCAGAACAGGAAACTCAAGGCAGAGTTGCAACATTTTCAAGATGAAGTAGCTCAAAGAAACTTG
>JZKD02S1673867.1:21527-58923 GCA_000966675.3 Picea glauca
TGGTGTGCGATGTTGATCTTGAATTGAATAATGGCACTGATACTTTTCCTCTACTATCTTGTCTTGATGATATCTCATGTGAAGATGCAAGATTCCCTCTGTTAAAAGATCACTGAAGCATCCTCTTTACTGCACTATTGGCACTCCAGTTTACTCGTTACTTCTTCTTCAAGACCATAATGCTCACTGGCATTATTCTCAATATTCATGCAAGGGTCTTCAATGCTTTCTTCGCTTCTTTCTCTATAGGTTTCCTCTTCTTTATGACCTCCAATAGATAATAACAAAAGGAAATTTTTGGTGAACAATAATGAATAAACCCAATCTATTCCAACAACGCAAGAGAAGAACCAAACTTTAGAACTTTAAAACTCTTTCGAGACGTCTAGTACAACAATTTTTGCAAGGGCAATAACATTTACCGTCACCCTTTTCAGCCTCTTTAATTCTTTTCCCAACTCTAACGTTTTCTGACATTCTTCCCCATAGACTTATACTAAAACAAATATCTATTTTTTGTTCGTCGAGAAGACTTGCAAACCCTTTTTTTGGCGTCATTATTATAGGAAACTTGAAGCAACATCTGTCAAATGCAACATATTTATAGATTTTGTAACCTCGCAATTCCGACGTAAAAAAGTCCTAAGTGACCGTTGGTATTTTGACTTGGTGAACATACTAAGGTGACAGTTGGAGGGGAAAACCTAGTTTCCAAAATGTCGCAATTGCGACATTTATCTTCACAAACGTGGCAAGAGACACGTTCCAGTGGAAAACATGGCAAGAGAGAGGTTCCAGTGGAAAACGTGGCAAGAGAGATGTTAACGTGGCAAGAGAGACGTTAGCGTGGCAAGAGAGACGTCAGCGTGGAAAGAGAGATGTTAGCGTGGAAAGAGAGATGTCAACGTGGCAAGACCGACGTTATCGGGAAACATGATTTTTTTTTTTTTATAAATTTCCTGTATTTTGCGACAATATGGACAATTTTGTCCATAACGCCGCAAATAAAACGTCGGAATTTTTACAATATGTACTAGTGTTGAGAGGATTCAAGACATCCGCTAACAGTTCTATGATATTTTACATAAAGCCAATGCTAAGTACAAGCAATGCCATGATCAACACCGGCTACAACACAAGTTTCAGGTGGGAGACAAGGTCTGGTTAGATTTGCAGAAAGAGTGCCTTACAGGGCCCCATCGGAAGCTACGTCCACTTCACTATTGGCCTTACACTATCACCAAGTATGTGGGTGTTAGCGTCAGAAGTCACTCCTAGATTTCTTGCAGTAGCAGAGCCTGACACCCATCAAGTTAATGTCACAATTTGTTTTAAAGGGTGATCAAATGGAGGTAAAGACTCAAGGAAATATCATTCTAACTTAGGGACTGGGTCTGGTATGTAAAGAACAAGGGAGGTCTGGAATCCTAACTTCTGCCAGTGGGTTGATTAAATGATGATAAGGTGGAAGACTTAGGAGAGGATGAACAAACAACTTTGGGCAACAGGCTTGCAACGATTTGTAGAGGAAAAGCTCTGAATGCAGGATCCTCCTGATTCAGGGCTTCAAGGAGCTGAATAAAGGACTTGACTGGATCCTCCAATTCCAAGTCATTCAGCGTCAAAGAAATCACAAGAACTGAATAGAGGCTCCGTAACTATTACAATGATCCATTACAACATCATCCTATAATATCTACAGCTTGACTGGATCCTCCAATTCCGAGCTGCTCTAACACAGTGTAAACAAAGACATGAAAGAAACTGGCATTCATAAGGCAAGAAGTCTCCAAAGCTCATACACAATCAGATTAACATTGCTTCATAAAAACTTTACAACCCAGGAGCTCTACTCAACCATCGATGCCTACAACAATACAAAGACTGAGTCTATATACTCAGGAAAATTTGCCTCACAGAGGCGTGCCTAGTCAACCCAAGGCTTGGTGTCTCTTCAATCAAACTCGTACCCGTATCTTTCTTTAAATGCCACCTTGACCATGCATGGCTTCTGTAAGGAGGGTAGCTGAGCCATTAAGAACTTGATTAGCGTGCGTAGACTTCTCCATCGAGCTGAGGTCCTCGGCATGGCCTCTTTTAGAAAATCGGTATACAAGACCTCTGTGAGAAGACGTCTTGCCAGACTCTCCATTCCCTCATTAAATGAATGAAAGGAGGCTTCAACTACTCTTTCTTATCTTTATTTACTTCAAACGAAAACCATGAGCGAAATTGCTTCTGACGACATCTGGAAATCGTGACGATGCTTTCAGCGACTGGACACTACACCTTTAGGATCCCTTTTGCTTATCCCTTTAATGTCTCAAGTGACCATGGGCCATGACCCTGCTTTTATCCCCATCGAGGCTTTCGGCGTTTGTGAATAAGGATGACTGCTCTTTGTGCCTTTGAAGTCGCGAGAGGTGAAACGCCGAGATGGATTAATCCTGCGCCAGGTGTCCTTCTAGATCCGACGGTTCTTAATTCTCCCGACGATACCATGGGCCCAGGTCACTGACTTTCCCGTCACCTCACACATCGGAATATAATCAAGCTACCCTTTGCGTTTTGGAGTCGCGAGGGGCAAAACGCCGACGTAGTTTAATCACGCACCATGTGTCTATCCAGATCGGACGGCCCGGATAATCTCATCATTGTTGTGGGCCCTGCCTTATTATGTTGTGCGCATTGGCACCTTTCCTCAGGCATGTCCCTCTATGACCGGGTACCAAGATCGTGGGCCCAATCTCAAAGGCTCTCGCAACTCGCAACCTCGCGATTTGGGAGGTAGAGCCTTGGTGCTCCCCTTTCACGAAGTCCCGAGACGCGAGGGGGGGATATAAGTATATCCCTTTGCATTATCAGCCCCCTCCATATGTAACCGTTGGCTATCTCTTAAGTGATAGCGCCTTTCATAGCTCGTGGCCTCACAAGTTGGAGTGTGGAATTTTCGTATTCTTCCCTCGTGAAGTCCCAAGACGCGATGGTCAGCGAAGGTTGACCCCCGAGGAAATCTGATTGCTCACTTCTTTGAAAACCTTTGTGCTATACTCGGCGTGACTATGATTACCCACCGACCGTTGATCTGATTCATCGATGAATCCTTGCCGCCGAAAAAAAAATGCCCGCTCGCTTGATTTTAAGTCTGAAAAGGACTTCTTCTGTGAACTGCGCTTGGGCGCTTCTTGTGCAACCTGCAGACCCGAATTCTCTAGAGCTCGTGACAAGAATTATCGGTAAGATTAGGCTCCATGGGGGATAGAGTCATCCCTGCGATGCTCTAAGAACTCCATCTGCAGTTCCAGTCGCCGTTCTGTTGGGCTAAGGAGTCACTTATTAGGCCAAAAACATACAAAAAGAAACGAAACAAAGAACAAAAGACAATATTTACAAACAAAGGAGTTGTTTAAGGCTCAAATAAAACATTTTTTTAGGAAATGCCCATTCACCGGGCTATTGAAAACCTCTTCACCCTCCAGATCCTGCAACCTGTAAGTGTTGTTTGAAAATACTTCAAGGATCTTGAAAGGCCCAAACCAGAGGGAATCAAACTTGTTGTGCTTTCCTTTATCTTGTCTGGGTGCGTCCCACTTGAGCACTAGATCACCCAGCTCGAATTCTTTCTTCCTGCCCCTCTTGTGAAAAGCCTTCTTGATCTTCTACTGATGATCGCAAGCCCTGTTCATGACCTACTCCCTAATATGTTGTATTTCCACCATCTGGTGAATCCTTCTGATCATATTGCCAGGCTCTCCTTCGAGTTATTAGAGGAACTTCACCACAGATAAAGCGATATGAGTAGGGAAAACAACTTCCATCCCGTAAACAAGCTGGAAAGGTGAGATTCCCAGGGAATTCTTTGTTGTTACCCGATCAGCCCAAAGAGCAAATTTGAGCTTTGAGTCCCAGGCCCTTTTATTGTCCTGCAGTAGCTTCTTGATGAGATTTATTAGGCTTTTATTGGAGGACTCTACCAGTCCATTTCCTTGAGGATAATAGAGAATAGAGTGAATCAGTGAAATCTCAAACTGTTCACAGAACTTGACCAGAGGCTTAGACCGAAAGGGGGAGGCATTGTCAGTGACAATTCTGTTGGGACAACCAAATCTGGCTATAATATCTTCCAGGAAGCCGATAATCACCTTGTGAGAAGTGCTTCTGGTAGGGACAACTTCTATCCATTTGGTGAAATAGTCGGTCGCAGTCAGAATCCATCTGTGGTGGCCACTTGAGGGGGGATGAATTTCTCCAATGAAGTCCAATCACCATTGTTGAAAGGGTGTTGAAACTACTATAGGCTTTAACGACAGAGATCTGAGTTGTTGCTTCCCTGAAAACTTCTGGCATTTGATGCAATATCTGATCTCTCTGCAGACGTCAGGAAATAAGGTGGGCTAGTAATACCCATCCCGAAGAATCTTGTGGGCTGTGGTCTTCCAAAAATAATGACCTCCGCAGAGACCGCTATGGAAATCGAATATCACCTTCTGGGCTTGTTACGGGTCCAGACACCTTAGTAATACCCCCAGAGGGTCTTTCCAATACAAGACTTGGTCGATGAGGCAATATCTGACTGCTTTGAGCTTTAAAGCTCTAGCCTTACTTTTTCCCAATCCATCAGGGGGCTTTAATTCTTGTAGAAAATACAAGATATCCTTGTACCAGGGGCATGATGCTAGTGATAGGGTGCCTTGGAAATGCTTGTTGGATGACTCAGCTTGCTCATTGATGAAGTTAATTCCCAAGGCCTTGCAATTGGATTCAGCCAACAACTTGGCCAAACCTTGCCCCTTTATCAACTTGGTGGGCTTAATATCCAGATCAAACTCTAGGATCTTGGCGATCCATTTACCTCTCCTCCCGTCTATGTCAGGTTGTATAAGAATGTCCTTCACAGAAGTTGAAGGGACATATGCATTGATCTTTGAGTGAAAGACATAGATCCTGAAAGCTTTGAGAGATTTCACCAATGCATAGGCCTGCTTTTCCATGATTTCGTACCGGATCTCTGCATCTCTTAACGCCCTGCTGTAGAAGGAAATAGGTTGCTCTTTCCCTTGATCATTTTTCTGCAACAACACTGCTGCTACTGTATCATAGGAAGCAAAAGAAAATATCAGAAAATCTTTGGAATAATTGGGGCTGATTAGCACAAGTGCCTCGGTCAACGCCTTCTTTATTTGGATAAAAGAGTCCCTGGGTTCAGTGGTCCATTTTATTTCATTTCCCTTCCTGAGCATGGTCGTGATGTGTTTCACCAGCTCGGCAAAGTTTGAGACAAATCTCCTCAGAAAATTTAACTTCCCCAAGAAGGCCCGCACTTCTTTCTTAGATCTGGGAAGTGACAGGGTTTGGAGTGCTTCTACCCTATTGGGGTCAATACTTACTCCCTCTGCTGACACTATATGGCCTAATAGCTTCCCCTTCTTCATAGCAAATAAAGACTTATTAGGGTTCAAGGATAGGCCAAACCTCTGACACTTCAGGAAAACTTTCTTTAGGTGGCAGTAGTGCTCCTTGTCCGTCCTGGAGAAGACCGTGATGTCATCCAGATAAATTACCACAAACTAGTCCTTTTCGCCTATGAAGGCTATGTCCATGGCTTGCTGAAACGTTTCTCCTGCATTCATGAGTCCGAAAGGCATTTTGGCATACATGAATGTGCCCCAAGGAGTGGTGAAGGTCATTTTTTCTCTATCCTCAGGCATAACTGATATCTGATTGTAGCCAGAGAAACTGTCAATCATAGATATCCTAGATGCACCAGTGACCTTCTGCAATATATGTTCCATGTTGGGCAGTGTATAATTGTCCTTCCTGGAGCTTCTGTTCAGGTTCCTGAAATCAACGCAGAGTCTGATCTCCCCACTTTTCTTTCTTACCGGAACCAAATTGGCCACCCAATCGGAATATCTCAGGGGGACAATGATTTGGGCATCCAACAATTTCTTCACCTCTTTCTCCATGACAGGTAGCAACATGGGGTTTATCTATCTCAGCTTATGTTTGAATGGCTTGGCTTCTTCTTTTAGTGGGATCTTGTGCTCAATGACTAATGTGTCATATGTCTTGAGGTCTTCGTAGGTCCATGCAAACACATCAGCAAACTCTCTCAGCAACTCCGTATATTCGGCCCTTTGCTCCTTGGTTAAACTCCTTGACATCCTGACAAACCTAGGCTCCTCTTGTGTGCCAATGTTGCACTTAGTTGTTTCAACATCATCACCTGAAACTCTCCCCTTTACTGCCATATTATTCCCATCAAACAATCTTTCTAATGGGACCAGTCCCCTCGGAATGTGATTGCTAGGCAATTGAATAATGTCATGCTTTGCTATTTTACTTAGCAACTCACCCCCATCCAACCTTTCTTCAAGGGCATAATCTTGATCAATATGCAGCTCTGAAAACTCCTCGATCGCGTCCAAGAATTTCTTGATCTCAAGATCGTCCTCAAACACCTTCCAATGCTTAACATTGTCGGGTATGGAGGGCCTGTATTTTACTTCTACATCATACCTCAGTTTGGGCGGCAAGGGTACTTTGAAAAGGCTTGCAGATGTAGCCAAGGAATCTGCCACTGTGTTTTCTTCTCTCGGGATGAAAGAAATGTTAAATGCTGAGAAGAAACTATCAATTAGATCCCATACCTCGTTCTTGTAACTCCTGAGTCGAGGATGCTTGGCCTGATAGGCGTTTCTAATCTGTTGGACCACCAACTCTGCATCTCCGAACACTGCTACCTCCTGTATTCCGATTTCCCTCGCAACTCTTAATCCCAGGATAAGAGCTTCATATTCTGCCACATTGTTGGTAGCTTCAAATTCTAGTTTGTATGACAAAGATATGGTTTCCTGAGCTGGTGACACAAAAACGACTCCAGCTCTAGCGCCTTCCTTGGAGGAGGCTCCATCAAATAACATTTTCCAGACGGGAGTGATGGAGGGAGGAGATTTATGGGAAATGGTGGGTCACTTTCTGAGTTTGAGAGGAGGCTCGGGGGCATGGGTGAGTTGTAGCAAACTGGAGCCTAAATCAGTGTCCAAGGCAAAGATGGGATGATTGGTAGGGTTGGCTTCGTCGCTGATTATATAGGCCAGCTGGGCTTCCCTATATAGTCTTCTATGCTCTCCTCCGAACACTGGGATAGTGGAATACGTGAGGTCCATCTGCAAGGTTCCCCCTAGTCTTTTTATCCAAGATCTTGATAACAACATACCGAACTTGGGGGGAAAATCGACCACTACGATATCCATGACCACACTTTTCATAGGCAGTTGAAACAAGGTCACAACCAGGTCCTTAATAACTCCAAGACACTGAACTCTCCTGGAGTCTAAAGAATAGAGGTCATGATAGGCTCGGGTGAATTCTAGTCCTAATTCCTCCATGACAGTTTTAGGCATGAGATTGTGAGAAGCCCCCAAATCCATCAAGCAATTGTGCAACACTTTATCGTGTATGTTCAGGGAGGTGTAGAAAGGAGGGGATGAATCATCTCTGTCTTCTACCATGGGTCCTAGGACAACTGCTGGATTTTTGTCTTGGAGGTTTATGGAGTCTGTGGGAGGGCATGAGGCTTCAGACTGTAAAATCTCAGAGAAGCATTTTTTAAACTCTCCATGTTTAATTATCTCAGTGAGGGGCACATGGATTCGAAACTTTTGAATCTCATGCTCAAAATTGAAAGAAGGTGTAAGCTTTGGAATCTCTCTTATTTCAGGGGCATGAGTGTGGACAATGGGAGAGAGGGGTTGAGCTTTCTTACCTCAGTGAGCGTCCGTTACTTGATTAGCAGGTTTCTCTGTTCCGGCGGACTGCTCAGGAATATCAGGTGTTGCTATCCTTTTATCGGACATTAGGTTGTACCTGCCTCGGCCACCACTAGCTTTATCTCCTTTTCTCAATTCATTCAGTTGACTATCCATGAGAGACTCCTCGTAAACTATTTGAGTGAGATGAGGAAAAGGAGGAGTGTCCTCTAAGTAGTGGATTTCAGGATCCAGCTCACCTGTTCCTTCTTGTTCCTCCTTGGCCACAAAATTGTTTTGGAAAGGGGCCTGAATTTTCTGGTCTTCTCTATCTCTTCCCCTCTCTCTTTGCACATTCGTGGGAGTAAAATTGTTTGGCCTCCTGAAACCTCCTTTATTTTCGGCGATCTGAGGGCCTTTATATGATTTCCTCCCTTCCACCTTCATTCTCTCCATCTTTGCAGACAGAGACCTCACCATCTTAGTCAGTTCATCCACTTGAGGGTGAGGCACCGATGGGTCAGAAGTTGAGGCTTCCGACCTTCCCTTTCTCCTGTCTGCATCGACCTTGTTCCTCATTCTGTTAGCTACTAACACATTGGATTCCACTTCTATGGTCACATCTTGCATTTGATCCAAGGTGGTGGCTCTTCTTTCTCTCAGCAACAGACAGAAATCGGGGCCGAACGCACTAGCATAAGAAATCTTGGCTGAGGCTTCTGAAGGATTTATCTCGGCAGGGATTTTGTTACACATCTTATTTCATCTTTTGGAGAAGTCAGAGACAGATTCTCCATCCATCTTCTTCAGAGACCTAAACTCTGTCATGTAATACATGAAATCTTTCCTATCGCCCCATTGCCTCAGGAAAGCACTATCTAGAGCTTCAATCCCAACAATAGATCCAGGAGCCAATCCTCTAAACCACTTCCTCACTTCACCATCCAAGCTCTGGACGAAGACTCTCATCTAGACATCTTCATTCTCGATGTTGAGGTTATCTGCATAAGTGTAGAAAGCATCCAGGTGCTCTTCGGCCATTATGTCTCCTTCCCCAGTGAACTTGGGCATATACTTCAAGTAGTCTCCAACAGGGAGAGGATTCATAGGATGGGGTAGGATTAAGGGAGCATATCTGGCAGCAACTATGGAGTCCATTCTATTCAGAGGGGGATTAGCACCATCCATAGGGATATTAGGTGGAGGAGAACTCGGAGGAGAAGGAGTTCGCGAAGGGGCTACTAGGAATGAGCTTCAGAGTGGAGTGGGAAACAAAAGGGGATCTAAGAAGAAGGCTAACGAGCTCAAGTCAGCAGGTGCTTCTCTCTGCACAGGAGTAGTAAAGATAGGAGCGGGAATATCTTCAGTGGTCCTGGCCCAACGCCAAGGTACAGTTTCAGGGGAGAGGGGAGTGACAAGGTCTCGTCCCTCTGGTACCAGACTAGGAGGGGAAAATTCAACAGGAACACTCCCGAAATTAATGAAACAGGAAACTGCAGAAACAGGCCGGTCAAGAATATGAGGAGGAGAAAACGAAGTTCTTACGAAAGGAGAGGGCGAATTACCTAGTTCGGCGATGAAAAATCCTTCTTCGGGGGATTTTCCCTTCCTGAGCACCGCTTCTGGATCAAATTCAGGTGTAGCTAGAGGTAGCTGTGGATGAGACCACGTATGTCTGCCTATGAAAGACACAATTAATAAAGCAGGTTGTCCCCAGTGGAGTCGTCACAGTGGAGTTGCCAGGTGCACAGTAGCAATCTCAATAGTTTTGATATCTGATGCACCTTCAGAATCAGCTGATCATTGTCGTTCTGCCCAGGGAAAATCTTCAACTTCGTCCCCGGAAACAGTGCCATAAATGTTAGCGTCGAAAGTCACTCCTGGATTGCTTGTAGGAGCAGAGCCCGGCACCCATCAGATTAATCTCACGGTTTGTTTTATAGGGTGATCAAATGGAGGTAAAGACTCAAGGAAATATCATTCTAACTCAGGGACTGGGTCTGGTATGTAAAGAACAAGGGAGGTCTGGAATCCTAACTTCCGCCAGTGGGTTGATTAAACGATGAGCAGGTGGAAGACTTAGGAGAGGATGAACAAACAACTTTGGGCAACAGGCTTGCAGCGATTTGTAGAGGAAAAGCTCTGAATGCAGGATCCTCCTGATTCAGGGCTTCAAGGAGATGAATAAAGGACTTGACTGGATCCTCCAATTCCAAGTCATTCAGCGTCAAAGAAATCACAAGAACTGAATAGAGGCTCTGTAACTATTACAGTGATCCATTACAACATCATCCTATAATAGCTACAGCTCGACTAGATCCTCCAATTCTGAGATGCTCTAACACAGTGTAAACAAAGACATGAAAGAAACTGGCATTCATAAGGCAAGAAGTCTCCAAAGATCATACACAATCAGATTAACAGTGCTTCATAAAAACTTTACAACCTGAGAGCTCTGCTCAACCATCGATGCCTACAAAAATACAAATACTGAGTCTATATACTCAGGAAAATTCTCCTCACAGAGGTGTGCCTAGTCAACCCAAGTCTTGGTGTCTCTTCAATCAAATTCGTACCCGTATCTTTCTTTAAATGCCACCTTGACCATGCATGGCTTCTGTAAGGAGGGTAGCTGAGTCATTAAGTGCTCGGTTAGCGTGTGCAGACTTCTCTGTCGAGCTGAGGTCCTCGGCATGGCCTCTTTGAGAAAATTGGTACACAGGACCTCTGTGAGCGGACGTCTTGCCAGACTCTCCATTCCCTCATTAAATGAATGAAAGGAGGCTTCAACTACTCTTTCTTATCTTTATTTACTTCAAACGAAAACCATGAGCGAAATTGCTTCTGACGGCATCTGGAAATTGTGACGATGCTTTCGGCAACTGGACACTACACCTTTAGGCTCCATTTTGCTTAGCCTTTTAATGTCTCAATTGACCGTGGGCCGTGAACCTGCTTTTATCCCCATCAAGGCTTTCGACGTTCGCGAATAAGGATGACTGCTCTTTGTGCCTTTGAAGTCGCAAGAGGCGAAACGCCGAGATGGCTTAATCCTGCGCCAGGTGTCCTTCTAGATCCGACGGTTCTTAATTCTCCCGACGATACCGTGGGCCTGGGTCACGGAATTTCCCGTCACCTCGCGCATCGAAACATAACGAAGCTACCCTTTGCATTTTGGAGTCACGAGGGGAGAAACGCCGATGCAACTTAATCGCGCACCAAGTGTCTATCTAGATCGGACGACCCGAATAATCTCATCAGTGTTGTGGGCCCTGCCTTATTACATTTTGCGCATTGGCGCCTTTCCTCAGGCATGTCCCTTCGTGACTGGGTACCAAGACCGTGGGCCCAATCTCAAAGGCTCTCGCAACTCACAACCTCGCGAGTTGGGAGGTAGAGCCTTGGTGCTCCCCTTTCACGAAGTCCCGAGACGCAAGGGGGTAGTATAAGTATAGCCCTTTTCATTGTCATCCCCCTACACATGTAATTGTCGGCTAGCGCTTAAGTGCTAGCACCTTTCGCAGCTCGTGGCCTTGCGAGTTGGAGTGTGGAATTTTGGCATTCTCCCCTCGCGAAGTCCCGAGACGCGATGGTCAGCGAAGGTTGACCCCTAAGGAAATTCGATTGCTCACTTCTTTGAAAACCTTTGCGCCATACTCGGCGTGACTACGATTACCCACCGACTGCTGATCTGCTTCGTCGATGAATCCTTTTCGCCGAAAACAAAATGCCCGCTCGCTTGATTTTAAGTCTGAAAAGGACTTCTTCTGTGCACTACGCTTGGGCGCTTCTTGTGCAACTTGCAGACCCGAATGCTCTAGAGCCCGTGACAAGAATTATCGCTAATAGTGGGTGACAATGATTTTGAGCTGAACACTCCCCCCCTTCCTTGGCTTGCACCCAGTGTTCAATGTGGACCTCCTTCGACCACATTTTCCACTTTTATTGGACACCTCAGAGATTACAGAACAATTGACACCAACAAAGCTCAACCCTGACTGCATGGAACATATATTACCTCATTGATGTTGACATATTCAATATTCAAGGATTCTATAAGGTCTCACTTACGACACCATGAGAATTACACATACCAAATGTTTGTACATTGCATGAAGGAATAATATAGAAAGGAAACACTTAGCTCATAGATGCACATTACATTCTATGCATTCATATTGACATTTATATCAAATGGGTCCCATGCTTCCAATCATTAATAACAAATAAATGTTTAGATACATAAGAGGTCGTAGCCAACTTAAAGACTCATTAAGCTTGAACTAGAGATCTAATATTTAGATCTCGATCTACTTTCTCTCTCATATTACAAATCCATCCTCAACAATATAATGAATAACTCAACTAAGACCCAAAAAAAAAAGAATAACAAAAGGTAATGATTACTAGTCCATGTGCATTCCTTTTATCTCTACAGAAGCATGGAAATCGTAGAAAATCTACTAGGTCACTAACAACCTCAAGCATGCCTAATCGATCGATTACAAATCATTATAATTGATGCACACATTATTTCTTACAAGTGTTTGTGCGAAAATCGAGTCAGTGTGCATGCTACAAAATGGTTGGCACTACACGATACAAAATTGGTGGCGCACACGGTGCAAAACTTGTGGTGCACGCATGGTCTACCAACACTTAGGCTGTCAACATGCTCCCAACACTATTAGTTGGCTCTTCCTTGATCCAACAAACTTCTTTATGGTGCAACAGAGGTGATGGATGACACCTTTTGCATGATATCGGTGATGAAGTTTTGGAACTTAGAGTCGAATTCATAAGAAATATCTAGTAGTTCCTTCATATCGTGGAAACATTTGTCGACTGTCAATGTGGTCAACCCAGACTTGATCTGTGTGCCCAGTGCTATCACTACAGATACCTTTACATGCACATTTGTGAGTGCATAGTGGTGGTGTTGGGCCTACTATTGTGCTTCCAACACAATGTATGAAAATATTTGTTGCTCAACATGGGTAGATGCAATATGTCGGTGAAGGCAATATATCTCTGTTATGGCTTCCTTGCACACTACAGGTTGAAGGGAGGTTAGTGCCTAGTTCTTGATGTTGATTTGAGCCTCACTTACGTGTATATGGTCTTCTATTATGTTTATTTCAGGAGAGTTCTGTAGGTGGGTCCAGAGTTGGAAGATGTAGTCAACTACCCTTGAGAATCCTTCCACATGTGCTTTTCCTTGGTGGAATATCTTTTCTGTGACAATAATATTTTCATGCAACTCCACCTAATCTGATGGTGGGGTGCTCTTGATCATTTTTTCTTGAAGCTCCTCATTTTGGGCCTGGATTTGTTGGAAAACCTCCTACACCTTGCTAAGTTTGTTTGGCATAGGGAGGTAAAAAACTTCATTATATCAAATGGGACTGATTTCATATACTTCCTCCACTACGCTAATTAGCAAGGTGTGCACATCCACCTCTTCCACATAGAATTCTTGGACTTCCTTGTGTGTAGCTATCTTTCGTGCATGTCTTTTTTAGATTTCGTACATGTATCTATTGTAGCTTTGTATATGATTGGCTCAATTCACACTTCTTGTCTCCCAATTCATTCATTATCTTTTCCATGAATACTTGCAGGTCTTGTGAAGGTACCTGCACCAATTCTGGCTCTGTATACAATAATGGTGGAGGCTCTAAACTAGTATATGCCTCAAAGGCTATCACAACTAATGGGTTTAGCGGCAAGACCCGCTTTTGCGTACTGAGGCACAATGATGTAGCGCCAATAATGCTACCTAATAATGATACAAGAGGATCTCCACACAAGGAATTGTTATTTTGCATACGCTGGAGAAGATCATTAAAATATGGCAAAGAATAATTAATGCTCATGAATGAATTAATTAAATTGTAAAAACTGATTAATACTTAAAATAAGTATGAGAAACTCATGTATTAGTCACGCACATTGGAAAAATGATTAATACTTGAATTGAGTTGGAAAATTTCATGTATTATTCATTTAATTGTAAAAACAGGAAATTAGGTGTGAGAATCCAACTCACAAATTAGTTTCCTAATTTTAAGGGGAAAACAGAGGAATACTTGGAGTGAGTGGAAATCTCACGTATTATTTGTAAAAATGGGAAATTAGTTTTATGTGAGAATCCAACTCAAAAATTAGTTTCCTAATTTTAAGAGGAAATTAGTTTCCTTGTCTTAAGGAGGAAGTTAAGGGTCTCCTGAGTTGGGTTGGACTCTTTCTCACTTTATTACAAGTGGATTCCCAGTCTTAAAGAGGAAGTTAAGGGTCTTGAACTCATTTTTGTCCTTGGGTAGGTACTAGAGCCTAACTTCATGGATCTTTTCTTTATGGATTATAGAGCTAGGAAAAATTATTTAAACCCCTTTATTGGGAGAAATGGAAAAGGGAGTCTTGAGGAGATAATCAAGCAATCATGCTTGTAATTTGTAGGCCCCTTAATTGGGAGAGTTGAGCCCCTTATTAGGAGAGTATTTGAGCCCCTACATTGGGAGAATTATGCCTCTTCATGGGAGAATGTAGCCCTTGTGCAAAGGAGAATCAACCCCACATTGGGAGAAGCAATGAAGAGATTCGTATTGCAACGGATCCAGAGACGTAGCCATACCAGTGAACTCCATTAACAATGGTGATCTATTTCCATGTGTTGTTCTTTCATCTCAAGTTTCCTTATGCATGCTTTACTTACACAATATTGTTTTATTAAATGCATTAAGTAATGGATTATGAGACAAACAACATATTTCACCAAGTTATATTCCAGTCTTCATAAGCACTTCAATTTCACCTTTAATGAAATCAGTTCAATAAAATGATATTAAATATCACCTTTAATGGAGTGGCCTAGAACCTACTAAAGATTGGTAACAAGGTCACCCTGGACTCAGATCAAGTGGTATAAGAGTAGGATTGACAAGAATTGTAGGTGTTGAATACAATATGGGAAAAGCATCGAAGAATGCATCGCTTTGTGAGCTTGATGAAATCAACTAGAGCATTCAAGCAAAGAATGTCAAGTTGAGGAAGATGCTACAAGATGCAGAAGAAGATAGTCAAAGATTATGAATTCAATCACAAGCCATGGAACATGATTTGACAAAGTTGCAAAGTGATGAAGGCTTAGCAAATCCATCCCCCACACCTGATCTAGGATTGAAAACTAAGGTAAACAATACTTATCCAGTTTCATGTTCTTCTCATTATGATGATCATTTTGGTGCTTTTTAAAAGAAATCTACAGGCATTGTCTTGAAACTAATGAAGAAGATGGGGTACAAAGGAAGAGGCCTTGGAGCCAATGGCTAATTTGTTGTGAAGCCCATTGCAGTGGTGGAACTACCACGATATGCATGATTGGGCTATGTTAGAGAGGAAGATGGAGCATTCTCCAAGACTGTTGATGAAAGGAACTCCAAAGAAACATAAGCAAGACAGTCCTCAAGTGACGAATCAATGCAGGGTGAGAGAACATCATGCCATTATGATGACCATGATTGTGAGTCATATCCAAAGGGATGTGAAAATTTCGAGGAAAGAGCAAAGGAAATTTCTCCTTGCCAGGACTGCACCAAAGACAACCAAGCACGGTATACAAGTCTCATTATTCAATTGTTCCTTTTGATTATAAGGAAAATGGTAATGATAAACAAAGTCTATGGAATAGAAAACCATGTACATTTTGTGGTATGAATAACCATGCTATTTTCAAGTGTTGGAAAAGAACGAATTTGTACAGGAAGGTTATGACAACCAGGAAGAAGCCATGACATGAAGACCTTTCTACATGACAGTTTAAAAAGAAGGGAATGAAAACATGGATCAAGAAGAATCATTGTGCCCATTGCAACAAGGGTGGACATAAGGAAGCCACATGTTGGGAACTCCATCTAGAGTTTCATCCAAACAAGGAAAAGAAGCCAATGAAGTAACTCACAAAGGAGGCTAGCTATAGGAAGAAGATTCAGTACCGAAAAAGAAACAACTTAGAAGGAGGATATATTCATCTTTATGACTGAAAGGATGAATAAAATATTTGAGTTAGTAGATAAGGGTAGTCTATTTTGAGTAATTGAGCCATGGGGCTCCAAAATACCTCAAAAATCGAAGTGCCCAAAATTCAATGAAAACACATCAGATCGAAGAGATTGACGAGAGATTTTTGGTGGTGCAAACAAATAATCAAATAGAGTCATAGATCAAAATATATCGCAATCTAAAGTTTTCCGGAAACAAACAAAACTAGTGAATTCCATATAGTGTTGACGTGGTGACACGAGAGGCTGGCACATCTGATTCGTACAGATGACATGGTAGGGTGCAAAAACTCCACATGGTTGACCGTATAAATGACAACACAGCTGACGGGTGATCGTATAGGCTGATGTGGTATTCCATACATGCCGACACGACAATGACCATATAGATGAATGGGCTAATAACATGGAATTCATACTGCCTGGCGTGGCGACGGTCGTGAAAATGAATGGATAGATGATGTGGCATCCTTACAACTAACTGGGATGATGACATGGTAGGTCATATGCCGATGTGGCGCAGACGCAGTAGGTGATGTTGCACTGACACAATAGGGATACATGGAAGCCCTAGAGCGTGCCATGTGTCACTCATTTTTGGCACGTTTGGGCTGCCAAATGGCCCAATAGGAAAGTGCCACGTAGCATATCCAACAAGCGCCACGTGGTACCATCAAGAGACCGCCATGTGGTACCGTACGTTATAGTCAATAGGAGAATGAAGTGGCAGATGGTGACGTCAGCATGATGAGTTGTCAACACTGCAGAGCAACATGTGTATTGCTAACATCTACAGGATGACGTGTGCCACATACCCCACCCCCTTCTCTTCTCCTTCAGGGCTGCGCGACCTCCTGGTCTAGGATCGTTCTCAAACACCTGAGTCGGATTGACTCTTCGGATCCCTATTGGAACCCAACAAACTCTATCACATATCCTTCTTTCCCCAAAGTGTGGGCCATTTTAACCCTGCGACTCTCTTCTTGTCCCTTTGAAGAAGGTTGGCTATGACACTCACTCTCCATGCCAGGCCCTTTCTATCACATGACCTTGGGTTGTGTCCCAGGTCTCAACCACACAAAGGGCTTTGGGCTTCAGGCTTCGACTCTTTCCATGAAAACCAACTCTTATGTTCCCGAACTTCGAATCGGTGAACTCAAATGGCACGAGGATCAATGATCCCCATCCTTCCTTTCGATCGACGACTATGATATCCTTGGACTCCAGACTTCGGGACTCTCTCGTATCTACCTCAGATATTTCCTGAAGTAATAACTCTCTAACTTGTGTGGATTTCTTTCACGCGTCCCTTCCAGATCCAACGGTCTAGATTCAAATCGCTCTTTGTGACTTCATGAAGATCTTTGTTTGCTCCTAGAAAACCTTCTGGAGTTCCAACTCCCGGATCTCTCAATCTACTGCCACCTATCTCCTCCCGATGATCAACGATTTCACGGTCTTCGGGACTTCGGGAAGTCCTTGACCTTCTTGCACACTTAGTGCAATTTCTTCTCGAGACTTAGACTGTTCTCAGCCTTCTTCTGCACTCCTTGTAGATTCCTACGCAAATTCTTTTGAAACTTTTCTCGGATTGAAACCTTCGAGGTTCTCAGTTCCTCTACATCCTTCAGTGGACCTTCTGGTGCCCTCCTGGCAACTTAACACTCTTCCTCCTAAGATTGTAAAATGAACTTACTGTATACTTCCAATGCTTCCAACACTTCAGAATGTGTTTCTCTTGTACACACTCATACTTGCTCTATTCCCTCCTGGCAAAGTCTTACAGAGTATTCAGTAACTCTGCATTGTGCTTCCTCCCACATAGTCTTTCTTTCCAAGGCACCCAACCACCTTGAAATTTACCTCTGATTGTGTGAATTATCCTAGTGTGCCCTCCTCGAAGATTCTCTTCTGACTCAACCGAGTTCAGATATGCACTCCTTGCATCGGCTCACAGAGTTTCCACTCTCTGTCGCACACTCCTTTCACTTAGCCTTGAGAACCAAACTTAATCCAACACACTCACAGATAGAATATTATAATTCTATCCATGCAGATGATACCTAACATACATATACAACATACACACATACAAATGACATTCATAACCAAATATCCCATAGACAGAAATTGATAAACAAGAAAAATTGTTATTTTTCTATTAATGGTGGAATGTCCATTACAATATGTAAGTTTGGACTACAAATGATTCTAGACTCTCTCTCTCTTATTCCTTGTGTATGATCTACTGGAAACAATACAAGATTTTATACAAGAGGGGCTCGATGAGTTTCCCTCCAAGCTAAGTTAGTGGTGTCTAATCACCAATCAAAACGTTGGACTAATAAGGCAAATTACAATGATGAAAATCTGATCCGAATCGGATGTTGATCCCTCCTATCGTCAACCACTTAATGGTGACCTCATCTACAGCTTGTGCGAAGGCACAACTTGGATCTACCAACCTGTCAGCATTCATTTCCTTAATCATGATTTAGATTCTCGAAGGAAAAATAGGAGGGTTCCACCTCTCACTTCTTTGAATGTGCACCACTCGTGCTAATCATCTGGCACATGCTGAGGTAGAGTGATGTTCTTGCATAATACTCCATGGCTACCAAAATTCATGAGATCCTGTTCATGAGCTTCCCATCTCTGTTGAAATCCTCTTGGATCCCAAACTTTCTCCTGGAGTTGATCTTCCGTTCCTTTGCTTTGCTTCTGCATCTTCATCCTCCCTACTGCTCGTGCAGGTTCCTTCCTGTCCAACTTCTCCTTGCCAGCTGCTTCTTCTGTTGACCTTAACATTAGCCTCCTTATCTCCTCTATGGATTCTTCCAGCTGCTTCATCAGCTAGTTCAGATTCATTGACTACAAATCTTCATGATTCTCTATGGGTAGGTCTTCTTGATATCCCATGCTACTTTCATCCCTTGTGACACTGACTGGCCACTCTTCTGCAGACTCCAATTCCACAATCTCACCACTGAACTATTGTTCAACTACTTCCTATGAAAGACTAACCCCTGCCAATTCTTCTTCTGGTTCCATTCCAACCCTCTCCAATTGCAACATGTGTTGGCATGTCTCTTCTGGCATGGCTATCTCATGGTAGCCACCTTTTGGTTCTGGACTGTCTAACTAATTCTCCAGTGCGTTTAAGTCCATCTCCCACTGAGCAAGTAACTCAACTGGGTGCTCCTCCTCTGTTGGGAAATACTTCATTATCTACTCCTTCTCCTCCATGACAATCTCATCTTGATGTCCTTCTGTTGCGTTTGCAACAGCTATGCTATCCTCTCCTTGGCTGCTTGGAAGGAATATCTCAACTACTCCAATGACCAGATTGCACCTTTGATCCTTATCCACTGTGATGAAAGTTTCCAAATTGTCATCATCTTCATTCACATGGCTTGCAGTTCTGCATGAATCTTCATATGGATGAGGCCTTTCTTCCTCCTCTCCATATGTCAACACCCTCTGCTGACGTGAACTCTTAGCTGAGCTCATCTCTTCTCCCTTGCCCACTTGGTAATTCGAGATGTCTCCTCTGCCCTCTTGGTAATTAGAGATGTCTCCTCTGCCCTCTTGGCAGCTTACGAGATCAACTGACCCTTTCATATTTCCCACCTAGAAACCTACGAGGTTCCTCCGAGATCTCTTTCCCTCGCCACTGAGGTTTTTGACATATCTCAGCCAATTTTTTAACACCTATTGCTGCCTTTTGGCTAACAACTTCCGAACATGACACTTGGCTGTCCTTTTCAAAGGCCACTCGTATCTCCAACGCACCTTTGCTTCCTACTGCATCTTAAATTCTAGCCTCTCCATATTTTCTCAGATTTCACTGAGTTCCTTATCCATCTCTGCTTTTCTTTTATGCAGGTAGACTTATTCTCAACCACGCTCATGACCTCCAATGACCATCTTGCTTCACCTACAACATACCTGGTTGTTTGTGATCTGTTGCACACCTTGCAACAATTTCCATAGAGTATCGCACTCTCTCTACCTTGCCTACATAAATCAACTATGTGCTCTTACTCTACTTGATGTAGCCAGACTATCTCCTTTTCCTGAAAACAATTTCATGCTCTGATACCACCTGCCGCAGACACCACCCCCTTCTCTTCTCTTTCGGGGCTGCGCAACCTCCCTATCTAGGATCATTCTCAAATACCTGAGTCATATTGACTCTTCAACTCGCTGGTGGAACCTGAAAAACTCTATCACAGGTCCTTCTTTCCCCAAAGTGTGGGTCCTTTTAACCGTGTGGATCTCTTCTTGGGCCTTTGAATAAAGTTGGCGGTGACACTCGCTGTCGGTGCTAGGTGCTTTCTATCACATGACCTCGGGATGTGTCTCGGGGGTCAACCACACAAAGTGCTTTGGGCTTCGGGCTTCGACTCTTTCCACGAAAACCAACTCTTATGTTCCCGAACTCCGAATCGACAAACTCAAACGACACGAGGATCAACGGTCCCCATCCCTCCTTCCGATTGATGAATACGATCTCTTCGGACTCCGGCCCTTGGGAGTCTCTCATATCTTCCTTAGATATTTCTTAGAGTACTACCTCTCTAACTCGTGCAGATTTCTTCAACGTGTCCCTTCCAGATCCAATAGTCTGGATTCAAACCTCTCTTTGTGACTTTGCGAAGATCTTTGCTTTCTCTTGGAAAACCTTACAGAGTTCCAACTCCCATATATCCTGATCTTCTACCACCTGTCTCCTCCTGATGATGGACGATTTCATGGTCTTCGGGACTTCGGCAAGCCCTCGACCTTCTTGCACACTTAGCTCAATTTCTGCTCGAGACTTAGACTGTTCTCAACCTTCTTCTACACTCCTTGTAGAGTCCTGCGAAAATTCTTCTGCAACTTTTCTCGGCTTGAAACCTTCAAGGTTCTCAATTCCTCTACATCCTTCAGTGTACCTTCTGGTGCCCTCCTCGAAACTTAACGCTCTTCCTCCTGAGCTTGTAAAATGAACTTATTGTATCCTTGGAACACTCCTTGCGCTCGGCTAATACTTTTGACGACTTCTCTCTTAGCCTTTCGAGAAGTCTTAAGGCATCTCCTTTCCTTTGTCGATGCACTCTTGCAAAGCCTTCCTTCCTCAGAGTGTTCAACAACCCCGGGGTTCTCCCAATGCTTCCAACACTTCAGAATGTGTTTCTCTTATATGCACTCATACTTGCTCTATGCCCTCCTGGTAGAGTGTTACAGAGTATTCACTAACTCTGTGTTGTGCTTCCTCCCACACAGTATTTCTTTCCAAGGTACACAACCACATTGAAATTTCCCTCTGAGTCTATGAATTATCCTGGTGTGCTCTCCTTGCATCTTCTCTTCTAACTCGACCGAGTTTAGATACGCACTCCTTGCATTGGATCATAGAGTTTCCACTCTCTATCGCGCACTTCTTGCACTTAGCCTTGAGAAACAAAATTAATCCAACACACTCACATATAGAATATTATAATTCTATCCCTATAGATTATACCTAACATACATCTACAACATACATGCATACAAATGATATTCGTAACCAAATATCCATTACACAAAAATTGACAAACAGGAAAAACTATTATTTTCTATTAATGGTGGAATGACCATTACAATATGTGAGTCTAGACTACAAATGAGTTTCGGCTCTGTCTCTCCTATTACTTGCGCATTCTCTATTGGCAATAATACAAGAGTTTATACAAGAGGGGCTCGATGAGATTCCCTCCAAGCTAAGCTAGTGGTATCTAATCAACATTCAAAACGCCTAACTAATGAGGTAGATTACAATGATGGAAATCTGATCCAAAACGGATGCAGATTCCTCCTACCGTATATCACTTAATGGTGACTTCATCTATAGCTTGTGCGAAGGCACAACTTGGCTCTACCAACCTGTTAGCATTAATTTCCTTAATCATGATTTAGATTCTTGAAGGGAAAATGAGAGGGCGATGCCTCTCCCTTCTTTGAATGCACACCACTCATGCTAATCAAATGACGCATGCTGAGGTAGAGCGATGCTCCTACATAATACTCCACAACTACAAAAATTTATGAGCTCCTGCTCATGAGCTTCCCAGCTTGGTTGAAATCCTCCCGGATCCAAAAATTTCTCCTAGAGTTGTTCTTCCGCTCCTCTACTTTTCTTTTGCTACTGCTTCTACATCTTCATCCTCCTTCTCGTGCAGGTTCCTTCCTATCCAGCTTCTCCTTGTTGACCACTTCTTTTTCTAACTTGAACATCAACCTCTTTATCTCCATTATGGCTTCTTGCAGTTGCTTCATCACTTGGTTTGGCTTGATCGGCTACAACTCTTCATGCTGCTCTATCGTAGGTCATCTTGATCTCCCGTGCTGCTTTCGTCCCTTGTGACACTGATTGGCTACTCAGCTGCAGACTCCAATTCCACAGTCTCACCACTGAACTGTTGTTCAACTACCTCCTTTGACATACTAACCCCTACCAGTTCATCGAATGGTTCCATTCCAACTCTCTCCAACTGCAACTTGTGCATGTATATCTCATGGTAGCCACCTTTTGGTTCTGGAATGTCTAACCAGTCCTCTAGTTCCTTTAACTCCATCTCCCACTGAGCGATTAACCTAACTGGGTACTCCTCCTCTATTGGGATGGAGTTCAATATATGCTCCTTCTCCTCCATGATAGTCTCATATTGTCGTCCTTCTGTTGCGTCTGCAACCCCTGTGCTAGCCTCTCCTCGGTTGCTTGGTAGGAATATCTCGACTCCTCTAATGACCATAACACACCTCTGATCCTTCTCCACTGTGATGAAAGTTTCCAACTTTTCATCATCTTCATTCACGCAGCTTGTAGTTCCGCATGAAACTTCATATGGATGAGGCCTTTCTTCCTCCTCTCCATTTGTCAAAACCCTCTGCTGACGTGAAATATCAACTGAGCTCATCTCTTCTCCCTTGCCCACTTGGCAATTTGATATGTCTCCTCTACCCTCCTAACAACTTATGAGATCAACTGACCGTTTCATATTGCCCACCTGGCAACCTACGAGGTTCCTTCTCATATCTCTTTCCCTCACCACTGAGGTTTTTGACATATCTCAGCCAAATTTTTAACACCTTTTGTTGCCTTCTGGCTAAAAAATTCTGAACATACCACTTAGCTATCCTTCTTAAAGGCCACTCATATATCCAATGCACATTTTCTTTCTGCTACATCTTAAATGCTAGCCTCTCCATCTTTTCTCAGATTTCACTGAGCTCCTTGTCCATCTCCACTTTTCTTTTCTATGGGCAAACTTCTCCTCAACCACACTCATGAACTAAAAATGACCATCTTGCTTCATCGACAACCTACCTGGCTATTTATCATCTGCTTCACACCTTACATCAATTTCTAGAGAGTATCACACTCAGTCTCCCTTACCTACAGAAATCAATTCTGTTCTCTGACTCTACTTGATGTATCCATATTGTCTCCTTTTTCTGAAAACAATTTAATGCTCTGATACCACCTGTCATAGACCCTGCCTCCTTCTCTTCTACTTCGAGGCTGCACAACCTCCCGGTATAGGATCGTTCTCAAACACCTGATTCAGATTGACTCTTTGGCTCCTTGTTGGAACCCGAAATCTATCACATGTCCTTCTTTCCCCAAAGTGCATGTCCTTTTAACCCCGTGGCTCTCTTCTTGGCCCTTTGAAGAAAGTTGGTGGTGACACTCGCTCTCGGTGCTAGGCCCTTTCTATCATGTGACCTTGGGCTATGTCCTGAGGCTCAACCATACAAAGCACTTCGGGCTTCGAGCTTCGAATCTTTCAACGACAACCAACTCTTACGTTCCCAAACTCCGAATCAGAGAACTCAAACAACACGAGGATCAATGGTCCCCATCCCTTATTTCACTCATATTCTTTGCTTCTGCTGCTACTTCTACATCTTTATCCTCCCTGTTGCTCATGCAGGTTCCTTCCTGTCCAACTTCTCCTTGTTGAACGCTTCTTCCGTTGACCTTAACATTAGCCTCCTTATCTCCTTTATGTCTTCTTCCAGTTGCTTCATCGGTTGGTTTGGATTCATATGCTACAAATCTTCATTTTGTTCTATTGGTAGGTCATCTTGATCTCCCATGTTGCTTTCATCCCTTGTGATACTGACTGGACACTCTGCTGCAGACTCCAATTTCGTAGTCTCACCACTGAACTGTTGTTCTGCTACCTCCTCTGATAGACTAACCCCTACCAATTCTTTGACTGGTTCCATTCCAACTCTCTCCAGTTACAAATCATGCTGGCATGTATCTTTTGGCATGGATATCTCGTGGTAGTCACCTTCTGGTTCTGGACTGTCTAACCAATCCTCCAGTGCCTTTGAATCCATCTCCCATTGAGCGAGTAACTCAATTGGGTTCTCCTCCTCTGTTGGGACATTCTTCAGTATCTTCTCCTTCTCCTCCATGACAGTCTCATCTTGTTGTCCTTCTGTTGCGTCTGCGACCCCTATGCTAGCCTCTCCTCGACTGCTTGGTAGGAATATCTCGACTACTCCAATGACCAGAATGCACCTCTGATCCTTCTCCACTGCGATGAAATTTTCCAACTTGTCATCATCTTCATTCACGTGACTTGGAGTTCTGCATGAATCATGGATGAGGCCTTTCTTCCTCCTCTCCATCTGTCAAAACCCTCTGTTGACATGAACTCTCAACTGAGGTCATCTCTTCTCGCTTTCCCACTTGGAAATTCAGGATGTCTCGTGTGCCCTCCTGGCAGTTTATGAGATCAACTAACCCTTTCATATTGCCCACCTGGAAACCTACAAGGTTCCTCCCATATCTCTTTCCCTCGCCACTGAGGTTTTTGACATATCTTAGCCAGTTTTTTAACACCTGTTGCTGCCTTCTTGCTAAAAACTTTTGAACAATCCACTTAGTTGTCCTTCTCAAAGGCCACTCGTATCTCCAACGCACCTTTGCTTCCTACTGCATCTTAAATGCTAGCCTCTCCATCTTTTCTCGGATTTCACAGAGCTCCTTGTCCATCTCCACTTTGTGTTTCAGTGGGAAGACTTCTCCTTGAGCATGCTCATGACCTCCAATGGCCATCTTGCTTCACCTGCAGCCTACCTAGATTTTTATCATTTTCTACACACCTTGCAATAGTTTCCATAGAGTATCGCACTCTGTCTCCCTTGCCTACATAAATCAATTATGTGCTCTGACTCTACCTAATGTATCCAGACTATCTCCTTTTCCTGAAAACAATTTCACACTTTGATACCACCTACCACAGACCCCACCCCCTTCTCTTCTCCTTCAGGGTTGCATGACCTCCCGGTCTTGGATCGTTCTCAAATACCTGAGTCAATTTGACTCTTTGGCTCCTTGCTGGAACCTAACAAACTCTATCACAGGTCCTTCTTTCCCCAAGGTGTAGGTCCTTTTAACCCCACGACTCTCTTCTTGGCCCTTTGAAGAAAGTTAGCGACGACACTCACTCTCGGTGCCAGGCCCTTTCTATCACATGACCTCAGGATATGTCCTGGGTCTCAACCACACAAAGTGCTTCGGGCTTCGAGCTTCAGCTCTTTCCATGACAACCAACTCTTACATTTCGAATCGACGAACTCAAACGATGCGAGGATCAACGGTCCTCGTCCCTCCTTCTGATCAACGGCTATGATCTCTTCAGACTTCGTCCTTCGGGAGTGTCTCATTTCTTCCTCAGATATTTCCCAGAGTACTATGTCTTTGAATCGTGCAGATTTCTTCCATGCGTCCCTTCCAAATCCAACGGTCTGGATTCAAACCTCTCTTCGCGAATTCACGAAAATCTTTGTTTGCTCCTGGAAAACCTTCCAGAGTTCCAACTCTCGGATCTGCCGATCTTCTGCCACCTGTCTCCTCCAGACGATGGAAAATTTCACAGTTTTCAAGACTTTAACAAGTCCTCGACCTTCTTTCACATTTAGTGCAATTTATGCTCGAGACTTGGACTGTTCTCGACCTCCTTGTGAACTTCTTGCAGAGCCCTGCACAAATTCTTCTGCAACTTTGCTCGACTTGAAACCTTCGAGGTTCTCAGTTCCTCTACGTCCTTCAATGGACCTTCTGGTGCCCTCCTAACAACTTAACTCTCTTCCTATTGAGCTTGTAAAATGAACTTACTATATCCTTGGTGCTCTCCTTGCGCTCGGCTAAGAATTCCGACGACTTCTCCCTTAGCCTTTCCAGAAGTCTTAAGGCATCTCCTTTCCTTTGTCGATGCACTCTTGCAAATCCTTCCTTCCTCTGAGTGTTCAACAACCCTGGGGTTCTCCCAATGCTTCCAACACTTCATAATGTGTTGGTATTGTACGCACTCATACTTTCTCTATGCCCTCTTGGAAGAGTGTTACAGAGTATTCAATAACTCTGTGTTGTGCTTCCTCCCACATAGTATTTCTTTCCAAGGTACCCAACCACCTTGAAATTCCCCTCCGTGTCTGTGAACTATACTGTTGTGCCCTCCTGGAAGCTTCTCTTCTAACTCGACCAAGTTTAGATACGCACTCCCTGTATTGGCTCACAAAGATTCCACTCTCTGTCATGCACTCCTTGCACTTAGCCTTGAGAAACACACTTAATCCAACACACTTACATATAAAAGATTATAATTCTATCCCTGCAGATGATACCTAACAAACATCTACAACATACACACATACAAATGACATTCATAATAAAATATCCATTACACAGAAATTGACAAACATGAAAAACTGTTATTTTCTATTAATGGTGGAATGTCCATTACAATATGTGAGTTCGGATTACAACTGAGTCTCGACTCTTTCTCTCCTATTCCCCGTGTATGCTCTAATGGAAACAATACAAGATTTTATACAAGTGGGGCTCGATGAGATTCCCTCCAAGATAAGCTAGTGGTGTCTAATCACCATTCAAAATGCCTAACTAATGAGGCAGATTACAATGATGGAAATCTGATCTGAATCAGATGCAGATTCCTCCTACCATAAACCACTTAATGGCGAGCTCATCTATAGCTTGTGTGAAGGCACAACTTGGCTCTACCAACCTGTCATCATTAATTGCCTTAATCAAGATTTAGATTCTTGAAGGAAAAATGAGAGGGCGAAGCCTCTCCCTTCTTTGAATGTGCACCACTCATGCTAATCAACTGGCACGTGTTGAGGTAGAGCGATTCTTATGAATCATACTCCACAACTACGAAAATTTATGAACTACTGCTTATGAGCCTCCCAGCTCCATTGAAATCCTCCTGGATCCCAAAATTTCTCCTGGAGCTATTCTTCTGCTCCTCTGCTTTTCTTCTGCTACTGCTTCTGCATCTTCATCCTCCCTGCTGCTCATGCAGGTTCCTTCCTATCCAACTTCTCCTTTCTGACCGCTTCTTCTGCTGAACTTAACATCAACCTCCTTATCTCCTCTATGGCTTCTTCTAGCTGCTTCATCGACTGGTTCAGATTCATCGACTGCAACTCTTCATGCTACTTTATGGGTACATCATCTTGATCTCCCATGCTACTTTCATCCCTTGTGACACTGAATGGCCACTCTACTACGGACTCCAATTCCACAGTATCACCACTAAACTATTTCTCAACTACCTCCTCTGACAGACTAACCCTTCTCAATTCTTTGAGTGGTTCCATTCCAACTCTCTCCAGTTGCAACTCATGATGGCATGTCTCTTCTGGCATGGCTATCTCATAGTAGCCACCTTCTGGTTTAGGACTATCTAACCAATCATCCAGTGCCTTTAACTCCATCTCCCACTGAGCGAGTAACTCAACTAGGTGATCCTCCTCTATTGGGACACACTTTAGTATCTGCTCCTTCTCCTCCATGACAGTCTCATCCCATTGTCCTTCTGTTGCGTCTACAACCCTTATGCTAGCCTCTCCTTGGCTGCTTGGCAGGAATATCTCGACTCCTCCAATGACCAGAACACACCTCTGATCCGTCGCCACTGTGATGAAAGTTTCCAACTTGTCATCATCTTCATTCACGTGGCTTGCAGTTCCACATGAATCTTCATATGGATGAGGCCTTTCTTCCTCCTCTCCATCTGTCAACACCCTTTGTTGACGTGAACTCTTAGATGAGCTCATCTCTTCTCCCTTTCCCACTTGGAAATTAAGGATGTATCCTCTGCCCTCATGGAAGCTTATGAGATCAACTGACCCTTTCATATTGCCCACCTGGAAACCTATGAGGTTCCTCCCAAATATCTTTCCCTCACCACTGAGGTTTTTGACATATCTCAGCCTCTTTTTTAACACTTATTGTTGCCTTCAAGATAACAAATTTCGAACATGCCACTTAGCTGTCCTTTTCAAAGGTCACTCGTATCTCTAGTGCACCTTTTCTTCCCACTGCATATTAAATGCTAGCCTCTCCATCTTTTCTCGGATTTCACTAAGCTCCTTGTCCATCTTTGTTTTTCTTTTCTGCGGGCAGAATTCTCCTCGACCACACTCATGACCTCCAATGACCATATTGCTTCACCTGCAACCCACCTTGATTTTTATCATCTGCTACACACCTTGCAATAGTTTCCACAAAGTATCGCTCTCTGTCTCCATTTCCTACAGAAAAAAAAAATGTTCTCTGAATCTAAATGATGTAGTTAGACTGTCTCCTTTTCCTGAAACAATTGTATGCTCTGATACCACCTGCCATAGACACTACCCCCTTCTCTTCTCCTTCAGGGATGCATGACCTCCCGGTATAGGATCATTCTCAAACACCTGAGTTGGATTGAATCTTTGGCTCCCTACTGGAACCCAGAAAACTCTATCACAACTCCTTCTTTCCCAAAAGTGTGGGACCTTTTAACCCGACGACTCTCTTCTTAGCCCTTTGAAGAAATTTGGTGGCGGCACTCATTCTCCATGCCAGGCCCTTTCTATCACATGATCTCAAGCTGTTTTCTTGTGCTTAACCACACAAACTACTTTGGGCTTTGGGCTTTGACTCTTTCCATGACAACCAACTCTTACATTCCTGAAATCCGAATTGGTGAACTCAAATGATGTGAGGATCAATGGTCTCCATCCCTCCTTCTGATCGACGGATACGATCTCTTCAGACTCCAGCCTTTGGGAGTCTCTCGTATCTTCCTCAGATATTTCTTGGAGTACTACCTCTCTGACTCGTGTAAATTTCTTCCATGTGTCCCTTCCAGATACAACTGTCTGGATTCAAACCGCTCTTCGCGACTTCGTGAAGATATCTATTTTCTCTTGGAAAACCTTTCGGTGTTCCAAATATCGGATCTCCTGATATTATTCCACCTGTCTCCTCCCGACGATGGGAAATTTCATGGTATTTGAGACTTCAGCAAGTCCTTGAACATCTTGCACACTTAGCGCAATTTATGCTCGAGACTCAGATTGTTCTCGACCTTCTTCTGCACTCCTTTCGGAGTCCTACTTCAATTCTTCTACGAATTTTCTCGGCTTGAAACCTTCAAGGTTCTCAGTTCCTCTATGTCCTTCAGTGGACCTTCCAGTGCCCTCCTGGAAACTTAATGCTCTTCCTCCTGAGCTTTTAATATGAACTTATTGTATCCTTGGCGCACTCCTTGCGCTCGGCTAAGACTTTCAACGACTTCTCCCTTAGCCTTTCCATAAGTCTTAAGGCATCTCCTTTCCTTTGTCGATGCACTCTTGCAAATCCTTCCTTCCTCAGAGTGTTCAACAAACCTGGGATTCTCCTAATGATTCCAACACTTCATAATGTGTTTCTCTTATACGCACTAGTACTTGCTCTATGCCCTCCTGGCAAAGTGTTACAGAGTATTCAGTAACTCTGTGTTGTGCTTCCTCCCACACAATATTTCTTTCCAAGGTACCCAACCACCTTCAAATTTCCCTCAGAGTCTGTGAATTATCTTGGTGTGCCCTCCTGGCAGCTTCTCTTCTGACTCGACCGAGTTCAGATACACACTCCTTGCATCGGCTCACAACATTTCCACTCTCTGTCGCACACTCCTTGCACTTAGCCTTGTGAACCAGAATTAATACAACACACTCACAGATAGAATATTATAATTCTATCCCTGCAGATGATACCTAACATACATCTACAACATACATGCATACAAATGACATTCATAACCAAATATCCATTACACAAAAATTGACAAACATGAAAAAATGTTATTTTCAATTAATGTTGGAATGTACATTACAATATGTGAGTCCAGACTACAACTGAGTCTCGACTCTCTCTCTCCTATTCCCCGCGTATTCTCTACTAGGAACAATACAAGAGTTTATACAAGAGGGGCTTGATGAGCTTCCCTCCAAGATAAGCTAGTGGTGTCTAATCACCATTCAAAATGCCTGACTAATGAGGCATATTACAATGATGGAAATATGATCTGAATCAGATGCAGATCCCTCCTATCATCAACTACTTAATGGCTACCTCATCTACAGCTTGTGCGAAGGCACAACTTGGCTCTACCAACCTGTCATCACTAATTGCCTTAATCATGATTAAGATTCTCGAAGGAAAAATGAGAGGGTGATGCCTCTCCCTTATTTGAATTCACACCACTCATGTTAATCAACTGGTGCGTGATGAGGTAGAGCAATGCTACAGCATCACATGGAAACACCACAAGCTGTCGCATGTCACCTATTTTTGGCACTTTCGAGGTGTATCTGGACCAGTGAAAAATGTGCCACATGGCATCCATACATATTCCACATGGAATTATGGAGGTGATGTGGCAGTGGTACAACCACATTTATTTCAGGGTCCGTACAATACAATGGTGCACAAATCGAGACAAAAACCCCAGGGGGTCCAGAAGTCACAGTGAAGAAATTGGATGAAAAAATAGTCAATTTTGCATGATTTTTTGCCAAGAATCCAATGGCACTATTCGTTTTGTGACCAAAGTATAGGAATTTGAGGGCAGGACCCCAATTTGGCATTAATTCTTTGGCACACTTTACGAGGCAGAGAGCCCAGGAAGGCCTGAGATGAGCAATGTTATAATTTGACAAAGAGACAATCATTCTTACACGATTTCGTGATGTGATTGCAATGGTGTTGTGTTTTTTTTCTTCCAAGCAACCAATCATGATGATTATGGCATGAAACCCAAATGTAAGCCTTATGTTTTTGTGGTTTTATTTCTTTATGAAATATTGCAAAATATGTATGCATGCTACAGATGTCGGTGAGAATTGAGTGTTGCAACAAGGCAACACGACCTAATATTTTGAAGGAAACTCATCATATTAGTCTTGCCACAAAATGAGGCAGTGTATTCTTGGTGAGGCTATTTTGGCACTTCGTTATAAAGTGGCCAACCCTACAGTCGAAAGTCTCAGAATTGCGAGACAAATATGATGATGATGATTATGCTCGAGTTTGAGCAACAGATTCAAAGAGGACCATTGTCACTAGATGTGAGAGAGTTTGTCTTATGCCACATGTGTTTGTGAGATCAAAATTCATCATAAGAGATCATCCTTCATCACAAGAGATCAACCTTCGTCAGAAGAGATCAACCTTCGTAAGAAGAGATCGTCTCTTTGTGAGAGAGACATTGCCATTTTTTGTGAGAACTAAGCCCTGTGTATTCTCAAAGGAGATCATATCATTTCCACTTTTTTTGAGAACTTAGACCTTTGTGTTGTCAAAGTATATCGTCACTTTATAAAGAGATACATTACCAAATGCTTGTGAGAAACCAATCCCTTTGTATTTTAATGGATCTTGTAACCACTGTTGAGTGAGAGGCATTTGTCTTATGCATAAACATTGTAATGGGTCTTGTAACCACTGTTAAATGAGATACATTTTTTTGTTTAAGTCTTGTTTTGACAATCATTGTAAACTTGTCCATGAGTGATTTACAAAATCTGACAAGTATGGTATGTCTTTGAAAACGTGATTATGCATTGTCAGCTACATATTTGTATTGATGCAAGTGTCGACATCGACATCCTCATTCCGAAGTAAAAAGGTGAAGGAGAAGAAGGATGTGACTTTCATAGAATTGTTATGAAGATCGAGGAACAACAAGTGCATTGTGGAGAGTAAGACTCTTCCTAGAAGCTGATTGCAGAGATTCAAGTCGCAATTTCTCTCTATACTTTTGGAGGACCAAACATGATTTTTATGGGGACGTATGATTTAGGAGGATGTTCACACAAGGAATTATTATTTTTCATGGCATGGAGAAGATCATTAAAATATCGAAAAGAATAATTAATGCTCATGAATGAATTAATTAAATTGTAAAAATGATCAATACTTAAAATGTGTATGAGAAACTCATGTATTAGTTACCCACATTGGAAAAATGATTAATACTTGAAGCGAGCTGGAAAATCTCACGTATTATTCACTTAATTGTAAAAACAAGAAATTGGTTGTGAGAATCGAACTCACAAATTAGTTTCCTAATTTTAAGGGGCAAAAAGAGGAATAATTGGAGTGAGTGAAAATCTCACGTATTATTTGTAAAAATGGGAGATCAGTTTTATGTGAGAATCCAACTCACAAATTAGTTTCCTAATTTTAAGAGAAAATTAGTTTCCTAGTCTTAAGGAGGAAGTGAAGGGTCTCATGAGTTGGTTTGGACTCTTCCTCACTTTATTACAAGTGGATTCCTAATCTCAAGGAGGAAGTTAAGGGTCTTTCTCATTTTTGTCCTTGGATAGGTACTAGATCCTAAATTAATGGATCTTGTCTTTTTAGAATATGGAGCTAGGAAAAATTATTTAAACCCCTTTATTGGGAGAAATGGAAAAGGGAGGCTTGAGGAGAGAATCAAGAAATCATGTTTGTAATTTGTAAGCCCCTTAATTGGGAGAGTTGAGCCCCTTATTGGGAGAGTATGTGAGCCCCTACATTGGGAGAATTATGCCCCTTCATGGGAGAATGTATCCCTTGTGCAAAAGAGAATAAACCCCACATTGGGATAAGAAATGAAGTGATTTGTGTTCCGACAGATCTGGAGACATAGCCATACTAATGAATTCCGTTAACAATGTCGATATCTTGTCAAGTGTTGTTATTTCATCTCAACTTTCCTTATGCATGCTTTACTTCCACAATATTTTTTTATTAAATTCATTAAGTAATGGATTATGAGACAAACAACATATTTCACCAAGTTATATTCTAGTATTCATAAGCACTTCAATTTCACCTTTAATGCAATCAGTTCAATAAAATGAGCTTAAATATGACCTTTAATGGAGTGGCCTAGAACTGAGTAAAGATTGGTAATAGGGTCACCCTAGACTCAGATCAAATATGATCTATTCTTCGGGATTTGGGTCAGCTAATGGTCTATTAATTTTGAGGGTGCGATAGAGCTCACCCAATTGTTGTGATGACTCCCAATGCAACAATTGCTACACTTCCAAATTACATTGGAGAACCTTGACGATGCTTTGAACTGGTGTAGGGGAATGCCATGGCTTCTGAACTGGAGTGATGGTGTGTATGTTCTGGTCTTCTATTTGATTGGTAAATATTCTACACATGATGGAATTCAGGGGTGAATGATAGGGGGATTCATCTTCAATGGGCATAGAACCAGTAGGATGCGACGAACTAGATGTGTGCCCTGATAAGATAGAATTGGAGGTTGGGCTTAGTGTAGTCCATGCTTGTTTTCATTTCCTAGGTGGAGTTCTCCCTGTGGCTGGTTGTGCCCATTTCCATTGGAACTCTGGTCCTTTACCTGTCCCTTGCATTGTGCACTCATGCTTCCTCTTTGTCTAGGTTTCCAAAATAAATACTTCTTTGTCTGGATTGGATCATACTCACTCTAGCCATTGCGTGAAAACATTCTGAATGTCCTCCTTGGTAATGAAAAATGGGAGGATTTTGGAAGAAATATTTTGATCTGTTCACGAGATGATAAAAACATTATGAAAATCAACTTCAAATAAAAGAAAGTCTTCATACCTTTAAAATAGGTTGCACGACCATTTGAAGGCTTTTGTTGTCACTTGAATCAACTCAATATACCATAGATGGAAGGCCATGTTGTTTTTTCATTGGATGTCTTTGTCTATGCTATATTGCAGCTTGTTGAAATTGGGTGCGGGGAAATATTGAGTAACTTGGGTTTTGTACTCTCGACCAAGTGGTGGTTGCCACACTATCATTATGAACATGAGTAACACCCAACTATATTGAAATTCCTTATGAAAATATTGTGAATCCACATAGTCCTGGATGAACTCGTTCATCAAGTATCAAGACCATCACCTAATGATGCCTTGGACACATTTCTCTACTTCTAGGATTACCCCTAGTGGGCACTCATCCTTCTATCACTCGCGCATCAAATTACAGGAAAGTACTTTCACAGTGAAATAAACTTGGTTGTTGTTGATAGCCAAAATGACCGCTCCTCTCATTCCTCTGTGTGTATGATACTTTTGGTACACCTCTTCTTGCGAGGAATCTTTTTATATTACCATATAGATATGATCCTCCCATGTCACGGGAAGGCCTGAGACTTGGTGCATTGTTTCTATGTCGACTAGGTAGGTGCATTCCAACTAGATGAGTCGTCCATGCAACCCGTTGAGTACGAAATGAACACATCAGTTGATATTCGGGATGCACTTGAAGTGGGGAACATCTAAATAATGTCATAATCCTTGATTTGTATATGGGCTTGGTCCATGGCTTGGTGACCACCTTCCCTCCTTCAAGGATTTTTTGTGTAAGCTTCAAAGAAGAGTTCATGGAACTGTGCCTTGTCCTATATGTTGTAGTCCATGAATTGAGGATATGAACCATGCCTAATAGAGGTGCTCAGATGTGCACCTAGTTGGGAATTTTGAACATGGGAATATATGATTATTTTAAAAATTTTGTTTTGGGTCATGCCTTGGGATTGCTTGAGGAGGCCATTGCTTTGGCTGGCTCTTGGCTCCACTAACTTGTTGCACTACCAAACAACACTCTTGAATTTTTCTCTATATCACCTTCCCAATTGTGAATTGTAAGAGTTGCATGCATTGAACACTCGATATAGACCTACTCAATCCATAATGCGCTAGGATCTCTAGTCACTTTTAACTCTACTCTATGCTCACTATGAAATTTGCAACCGATGAATATCCATGTAATGGTTGAGAATGAACTTTAATTATTTGTGCAGGTACTTCCCTCCATTACTTTCTCTTGCCTAGTTGTCCACTCGAATTTGTGTCTGTTATTAATGTTGATTAGAAATATGTTGTAATATGATAGATGTCAACACACCCATTAGTAAATGTTGCCATAACTATTTTCATTCCCCATGCTATCATGACCTATCCTAGCTCAAATTCCTATCTCTTCACTGCTTTATTATACCATGTGTCTTGTCATCCACTTGTCGCATCCAATTGTTT
Source organism: Picea glauca (assembly GCA_000966675.3). Taxonomy (NCBI): domain Eukaryota; kingdom Viridiplantae; phylum Streptophyta; class Pinopsida; order Pinales; family Pinaceae; genus Picea; species Picea glauca. The sequence continues at coordinate 56,746 of JZKD02S1673867.1, forward strand.
TTTCATATGTTATTTACTCTAGAAATTACACCTCAAAATCCATATAATCTTTGAATTCTACTCTTATATGATATATCATGTCCTACACACTACCTAGATCTATCTAATCATTTTAATCACTGCGCACTTATAAATGCCTTTACTCGTACCAACCTAAATTCTACGCTACTCTAAGAATGAAACTTGAGTTTGAATTCATGGCACCTTTGACCCGTGCGAGCAATAATACACCTTCAAGTAACTACCATTTACGAATCCTTTGAGGGGATGACCCTAGAGTGTTTCCAACTTTTCTATGCCAACCTCACTGATGTACAAAATCTTGAAGGCTCCTAAATAACACATGCGCAACTTACCCAAATGATTTAGGTATTTGATGTCATATAGTAATACCAAGGATCATGGTTGGAGAGTCTTGCATTAAATGTTGCAATCATACCATGTCCTTTGTCTCTATTTATCCTCCATCTATACGTGTCTTGCAATCAATCGGTCCACTTCCAATTCCAATAAATCATCCAACCATATTTGTAGTGAATGATCATCTGACATCTGTGTTGCAACTACAATTCTCATACTTGGTATCAAAATTCTCATAGTATTACTACTTATTTTCCATATACTAACCTGAATGGTGTGTATTTATTCAATATCTTGTAGTGATCCGAGATCTTTTTGTCGGGTGACTTATTAAAGAATTGTATTAAATGAGCATAAACTAAAGTACACCATAAAGAAGGAAAAACTTGAAAGAAAGAGACATAATAATGCAATATGAACACAAATAACTTGATAATGGAGTTCATCCCTGGTGGACTACGTCTCCGGGTGCTGCTCTCAAATGGGTAGGTCTTTTTATTAACTCCACAAAATAATTGGGAAAAATACATAAGTATACCTCATTTTGGAGTTAACCTACATAAGCTTTGATTAGATCAGAAAAATAACATCACCACTGCGTTCATGGTGTCGAATTACCTAAAAATGGCTGTCTCTGCGCCTTGATCCGAGTCTGACACTTTCAGGCCCAAGAGACACCCCTGCCTCGATTTGTGTGACCTGCCTCTGCAATAAATGACTAGGAAAAAAATGAAATGAGTGCCACAATCCATACCAAATATGTACGAGCGTGCTTGGTTCTCCTCTGTCCCAAACACCGATGGAAATTGTTGGATTACTGAGGGGGGGGGTGAATTATTAATAGAGCAATTTATTCCTTTTTAACCATATAATCCAAGTGTTATATCAACGTAGCATTATCATCCAATAACTACAGAGTAAATAAGAAATGAACAAATGAACAATCATACACATACAAAGTACACCAATGTTTTACGTGGAAACCCAAAGAGGGAGAAAACCACAAAATGGCTTTTCTTATATGTCTTGAAGAATTACATTCATTGGAAGCACCAACTTCCTTTGTTTCCCTGCTACAACTGGAATGAGGCTCCAACTCCCTAATTTATCAGGATACAACCTGAGGGAAGCTCCAACTCCCCAATTCTCTGGATACAACCAGAAGGAGGATACAACCCCCTATGTTCTCTGGCTACAACCCGAAGGTGGCTACAACCACCTGTCCTTGCCCCATCCAACCACACTAACGTAGAAGTAGAATGATGGAACCACTATCACACTATCACTGTGAGATATACTGTTGTAAACCTGTACCAATCAACCTGCACCAAACAACCTGTACCAATAACCTGAACCGTGCATCAACCATGCATCAACCTGTACCATAAACAAGTGCATCAACCATGCACCAACCTGTACCTCAACCTATACCATGAACAAGTGCATCAACCATGCACCAAACCTATACAAATAACATGTCACAACAACCTATCCAAACAACCTATCAAAACAACCTGTCTCATCAATATCATCAACCAAATCATATCTACTCACCAAGATCAATCACCAAGACAACTCTCAAAGATGTGCATCAACCAAACATACCACAACAACTCATAATCATCATCAAGATCAATATGTGCTTCTAATAATATACCAACACAAGTATGCTACATAATCCATAAACCATGTGTCAACAATAATACTAACAAGTGCCTCCAACCATGTACCAAGTATGTACGAATCATGTATCAACTACTCATCAACTATGACTCATCAAGATGTACCAACATCATCAACTATACACCTCATGTATGT
>JZKD02S1673867.1:58973-76040 GCA_000966675.3 Picea glauca
ACCAACATCATCAACTATACACCTCATGTATGTGCCAACTCATCAACTACTTGTCTCAACCATGTACCCAACATGTACCTCAACCAAAAGCCCTCATCAATTTCATCATGTAAATATGATTTGTAAATCTGTAATAGACCTGGTGTATATGATCACATACCTACAAACCTTCCTTAACTTTAATAACAAGAAACTAGCATTTTCATCAAACTTTTCTTTAGTCTCACATGACTAGTTTTGGATTAGTTAAGAACCCTAACTTGAAATAATCATAACTATGTACCTGTAATGAATAAAGATCTAAAAATAATACACAATGTTCTTCAATGTGTTTTATGAAATTCCTCCAGGTTTCACTACTTGGAACCTCTCAGAAAAGGCATTATAGAAAAAATGGCATACCTTGTTGAATTCTGGCTTATTCTAGAGAGAGACCTTGTAGAGCGTGCCCCACACGGAAAATTTGTTGAATGGATCTGAAAATCTTACAAAAAATACTAAATACTATAATATAACCAACATATTTTCTCTTACAAAATTCAGATATGTTATGAAGAAGTTATGAGACTTTTACCCAAAACACCTGTTTTAGACTAGTTTCAGGACTAGCCACAAACCCTATTTTCCAGGGAGTGTAACTCCAAAACTACAACGACACAAAAGCTGAAATTTTGACCATGGATACTTGGATATGTTCCCTCAATGTCCTATCAATTTCACGGTCTGAATCATTCTAGAAAAAAAATTATTTCAAAAATGGTGAGATGACTGGTAAATAACATACCTTAGAAAGCATCATCAAAATAATTTATCCTCCCTTGAATTCCGACATTCTTTTCTTCACCTTCCCTCTGAAATTCAGCTTAGATATCCTTTGGTTACCTCAATAACCTATATATATTCAATATGCTCAAGTTTTATGTAAAATGAGAGAGCCTTGCCTCTTATTTATACTCTCAAAGTAGCTTCTTTAGAAGCATCTTCTAGGTCACTTTGCCCACTTTCCTTATTTTAGGGTTAACCCACTTCTAATTTATCCATTAAATTTATTATTTAAATAATTTCTTTTGTATTCACTTTGAATTATGGTACACTCATAAATTCACTTTATTATTTACCTTCTAAAATCTCTTAAACCACTTTGGCTACTTTGACCTTTTGGGGCTTCTAGATGACATATGAGGGTCCTCCAACTTCGTAAGGACATAACTCTCAAACCGTGAGGAGTTGTGTGACATTCCACATGCCACCATAAATAGCATGAAATGTAATATGCATACAGAATAGTATTACCTGAAAATATACCAAAACTCATACCATTATCCATCAAACAAACTTGGGTCCATTACCCAAACCTGGGTTCTCCAACTTCTCATGGCCACAACTCTCTAACTGTGAGGAGTTATATGACATTCCACATACCACTAGAAATGGAATAACATGTAGTATCCATATAGAATAGTATTACCTTCAAATATATTAGAACTCATACCATTATACATTAAACAACCTTGGGTCCATTACCCAAACCTTTGTGCTACCGGAATTCGCTACCAGAGTTTCTCCAAGGGTTGACATCAATCACTAAGGGTTGACATAAATCTACAATATCACTCTCCAATAGTTGAAATCAATGAAAACCAACAATCCATCAACCTAAGCCAAATGTCTGACATAAGCCCCCTTCTTATACAAAAATTCGGGGGGTTTATCATTAACTGAGTTGGTTGTAGTGGTTACAGGTGCTATATTAAGAACTTTGGTTAGAGGAGGTCCCAGGATCGAATCCCGTGGAATCCCCTTTTAAATACATGGTTGCAACCAAAGTTTGGTGCACGCGCTAAATCTAGTAGGTAGTTGGTGGATGGTTTGGCGTGTGCCACATTTGGCAGCTATGGTTACGTTGGCGGAATGTCACATTCATTGGAGTGTGGTCATATGGCGTGTGGTATAAAACCACAGGCTAGGGCCTAGCCCTAACCCTTTTCTCTATCGAAATACAACCATATGCGTTTCAAATATTTAATACAGACTATAATGTTTAAGAAATGTTGTGGGCGGGTTGGTAGCCCAGGCCCTGCCAAAGCACTACCCCCGCCTGGAGGTCGTGGGTTCGAATCTTGTGGATTCATATAAATATTTTTACATGCCAACCACTGGAGAGGTTCCATGTGGCAGCCCATGACTAGGCCACGTGGCACCATAACATTTTCCCATGAAACTGACACTTGTCACAATCTAATTCGCCCATGTGTCTGCCATCAAACCTGTAAGACCTTTCCACGTCATCCCATACCAACTCAACACTCTGACATGTCAGATATACAGATGTGCCATGTGTCACCCTTTCATTGGTGACACGTGTCACCTTAACCTTTTGACTTTTTGACAAAGTTTGACCTGAACTTTGACCACTTATATCTTTTGATCCGTAATTTTGTTTGATGAGCTGTTTGCTCCATTAGAAATATTGCAATGTGCTCTTCGTGATCATGCCATTTTAACTGAGTTTTGGGAACTTTGATTTTTGTCCCTTTCTCTATTTGTTGAAGCCATTATGAGAATTTTGAGTTGTTCTTAGCCTTCTCTGGATCCTTTTTGGTTCACGCCTTCCCATTGAGAGTGTTTTGGACCACCAAAAGATTTCATCAATCAACTGGTAAGTGAGGGAAGAGTCCCCTCACTTTTTCCTTCTCAATCCACTTTTCCTTTCTTGGATGTATGCCCTTTAAGCCTACTTGAAGAAAATCAACATCACCCTTTTATGAAGTCCTCATCCTTCTATCCAGGATGATATCTTCCTGTAACTTATCCAAGTACTTAGGGGCAAACTCATCAACTGAAGGTATTTAAAATTACTCATCCTGATCCATGATCATGGGAGGCTCAAAAAGTTTCAAGTTCTCTACATTCACAATGGAGTAAATCTGCATATATGGTGGAAGATCTAAACAAAAAGAATTAGTGTCACTTTTCTCCAAGATAGTGAAGGGTCCATATCGGATAGGCTTGATTTTCTTTCCTTCACCCTTCCATCGTTCCTTGCTGATGTGAATCCATACCTGGTCTCTAACCTGGAACTGATGATCAACCCTATGCTTGTCATGCCGAGCTTTATACTGTGCTTGAATTTTCTCCAACTATTCCCTGGTTGCCTAGTGTATCTGTTGAATCCTCTGGATGAACTTGCGTGCTCTGTCCTCTGTTCATTCTTCATTCACATTGACATCTCTCCCATACATTAAGTCCAAAGGAACCTTTGGTAGGTACCTGAAACATGTCTCAAAAGGTGAACTCTGAGTGGATGAATGTAAAGCTCGGTTATAAACATGCTATACATAGGGTATTTGTTCATCCCATAAATTAGGATGCTTGTTGCAGTAGCCTCAAAGCAAAAGTGCCATTGTTTTGTTTACCACCTCTATCTTTCTGTCGGTCTTTGGATGAAAAGCAATGCTCCTCTTCAATTTGGTTTCCATCATTCTCCACAAGCTAGTCCAAAAATCCCCAAGGAATCAAGTATCTTAATCCAAGACAATGGACGTGGGTAACCCAAAGTGAACCCAAACATGCTGAAAGAAGAGATTAGCAGTCTTCTCAACAGTGATGTGCTTTTTCCATGGCATCAAGATACACATTTTTCTGAACCTATCCACTACAACATACAAATAATCATGACCCCCTTTGGTCATTGGTAAACCCCCTACAAAATCCATTGAAATGCTTTCCCATGGATGGGATGGAACAAGAAGAGGTGAGTATAGCCCCAATTTTCTATTAGTGGGCTTACAAGTAGAACAAATCACACACCCCTTTACATATTTAGTTACAATTTCTTTCATTTGAGGCCAATAACAAAACCTCTGCAAATGAGCCATAGTTTTTCCTACCCCAAAATTCCCAGATACAAGAGAAGTATGAGCTTCTCGTATTACATGGACTCGTTCACTTGTAGGAATACATAGCTTTCCATGATGATAGAGTAATTTTCCCTGCAGAAAATAGTTCTCTACCTGTGCACCATGGGTTAGCTTCTCATATGCTTCTTTAAAATCTTCATTGATGGCATATTGTTCTACATAGCTATCATCAAATAAAGAAGAATTATTCAAAATAATAGAAGAAACAATAGGAGTTCTATAAATCATATCAACTACCTTATTACTTGTACCCTTCTTGTACTTGATTACCAAATGAAATTGTTTTAGAAAACCCATCCATCTGTAGTGTCGAGATTGTTGCAATTTAGTCTGTGCTTCAAGATACTGTAAGGGTCGGTGATCTGTATGTATGATGGTTTCCTTCCCTAACAAGTAATTCTTCCATTTATTTACGATTTGAACTAATGCATACAACTCATTATCATTTGTAGGATAGTTAACAACAACTTGGTTAAAAGTTTCTGAATGGTAACAAATAGGATTACGATTTTGCATCAATACTACACCCATGGCGTATCCACTGGCATCTTTTTCGATCTTGAATGACTGTTGAAGATTCGACAGTGCTAATGCTGGTGCGGTATTGATCTTCTCCTTCAAAGTGTCGAAATATTTTTGTTGCTTTTCTTCCCACTGAAAAGTTTTCTTCACACTGGTTAAGGCATGCAAATGAGCTGCTATAAAGGAGAAGTTGGGAATGAATATCCTCCAATATTGGACTGCACCCAAGAAGCTTCAGATTTTGGTTACATTCTTTGGATCAGGCCATTTTACAATTACATCAATTTTGGCAGGATCAATTTTCAATTGTCCTCCTCCCACGATATGACCTAAGTACACAAGTGCAGTCTTTCCAAATTCACATTTAGACATTTTTACATACAAATTTTCCCTTTGGAAAGTATCCAATACTTGTTTTACATGCCTTACATGTTCATCCCAAGTCTCGCTAAAAACAAGAATGTCGTCTAAATATACAATCACAAAGTCATCCACGAAAGGCTTGAATACATCATTCATCACACGTATGAAAGTTGTCGAAGCATTACAAATCCTAAACGACATAACTAACCACTCAAACAATCCATGGTTGGTTTTAAAGGCAGTCTTCCATGCATCATGTTCTGCAACCCTGATTTGATGATATCCAATGTGCAAATCCAGCTTAGTGAAATAAACAACATTCTTCAACTGATCAAGTAAATCATCTATATGAGGAAGAGGGTATCGATTCTTCACCCTGATTTTATTTAAATCTCGGTAATCGACACACATTCACCATGTGCCATCCTTCTTTGGCACTATCACGATCTGAGAACCACAAGGAAGTGAACTGGGCTTGATGACCCCTCGATCCAATAAAGCCTGTACCTGCTTCTTGACCTCTGTCATCTCCACAACTAACATCATGTACATGCCCACATTAGGAAGAGGATAATCCTGTTGAAGATGTATATCATGTTGGATTTCCCTCTTAGGAGGTAATACAAATGGTTCCTGAAAAATATCATCATACTTAGAAACAATATCGATTAATTCTTTTTTATGAGACGGATCACAGCCTTGGAAAGCATCGGATGTCCCGACATATATATCTTTGAAGACCATGAGTACATATCTCTTATTAGTGGTTATGAGTCTTTTCATTTTCCCTACAATAACAAGTGTTGTATTTACCCTCATGTTGTGAGCTCTAACAATATATTCCACTCCCCCTTTAGTAAGGTGGTATTTGTTCTCATGACGAAAGAACACTGCTTTTCTATCATAAAGATAAGTACTTCCCAACACTATGCCACATATATCAAGCGACACAACATCCAAATCCACTTCATCAATCAACTTTGAAGCAATAACAAATTTGGCCCTACATTGTTTGGTGACATTAAGTTTTGCTTCATCACATACCCAACCAAAAGGATAAGGCTTTGGATGTGGTTTCGTTAAAAACTCATATTCTTAACAAGTGCTTCAGATATTAAGTTTACATGGGAATCCAGATCAAATAATGTATCTATATTAGTATGTTTAGATACAACTCCTATATGAAATAACTCATTCCTATTTCATTCATCAATATGAGATTCATCATTGGAACTTGAACTAGCATAAAGAGAATCTTTACCTTGTACTCCAAACGTCGTGATCTTTCCTTCATCTCCTTAATCATAAATAATATCTTGATGTGTTGTAGCAACGGTCTTTGTCTTCCCCTTTCCACTGAACTGTTTCGGTTTATTTTCTGGATGCAGTTTCCAACAATGTTCTTCATCGTGACCGCTCTTCTTGCAATGAGTGCAAGATGGTTTTACTCCTTCTCTCATTACTGTAGCAGTCTTCTTGTCCTTCCTTTTGAACTTCTTGAAAGTATTTTGTTGGAAATTGGAAGGTTTCTTCATGGGATATTCTTGAACATGTTTCCCCCTTTTCTCACGGTGAGTGGATTGCAGACAAACTTCTTCAAGACTAGTGGGGTTAAACAAGAGCAAAGTATGACAAATATAATTGTGAAGTGCGCCAATATACTTCATTAAAGTTTCATAAGAATCCAAAGGAATATTCAATGCTAGAGATTTCTTCCTAAATTCTTTTGTGAAACTTTGTACAGTTTGGCCTTTACTCTACCTCAAAATTTTCCATTCCATCATCGCTTTATGTAAATACCCTAATGGATAGAACTGCTTCCTTATCTCTGTTTTAAATGCCGACCATGAGGAAAGAAGATTACCACACTTACTTCTTTCCTATATCTTACTCTCCCACCATACGAGAGTGGTGCCTTCCAACTAAAGAGAATCCAGTTGCACTTTAACTTCCTCTTCATCAATATGTTGAACACGGCAATATACTTCAACCTGTCGGATCTAATTATCTAGTTTTTCATGATTATCATCTCCATTAAACATAGGTAAAGAAAACTTTACATCAAACTTTAATAATGGTTTGTTAAAAGAGGCTTTGTGGCTAGAATGATGAGAATGATGAGAATGCTCAGAGGAATAAGAACTAGAACTTGAAGGTGAAGATGGAGGCTCGGTAGGATATCCTCCAACCCCTTGGTTTACTGAAGCATCATCATCATCTGGTGGTTCTTCCTTTTTCTTTCCTTTCTTCTTCATCCTCTTCTCATAATCTCCATACATTCGTTCGATAATTTCTGACATGCGATAAAAGACCATGTGAAATTTTTTCTCATGTCCATCATGGTTGTCCTCTTCTGCCATATTCTTCCTTCGGGATGCACGACCAACTTCTATATTGAACATCTTAAGAGTTCCTTCACCCTTCTTATGCTTGACCCTAGTAAGCATCCATACTCAACAATTCAAGTCAAATATGACTGCTCTGATGCCAACATGATTCAGGATCTTTTCGTCAAGTGACTTATTAAAGAATTGTATTAAATGAGCATAAACTAAAGTACACCATAAAGAAGGAAAAGCTCAAAACAAAGATACATAATCATGCAATTTGAACAAAAATAAATTGATAACGGAGTTCATCCCTGGTGGACTACGTCTTTGGGTCCTGCTATAAAATGGGTAGGTCTTTTTATGAACTCCACAAAAGCATTGGGAAAAATACATAAGTATACATCATTCTGGAGTTAAGATACAGAGGCTTTGCTTAGATAAAGAAATAACATCACCACTGCGTTCGTGGTGTCCAATTACCTAAAAATGATTGTCTCCATGCCTCGATCCGAGTATGACACTTTCAGGCCCAAGAGACACCCCTACCTCGATTTCTGTGCCCTGCCTCTGCAATAAATGACTGGGAAAATTTTGGAATGCATGCCAAAATCCATACCAAATCCATACAGGCATGCTTGGTTCTCCTCCATCCCAAACATCGACGAAAGCCCCCTTCTTATACAAAAATATGGGGGGTTTAACATTAAGTGAGTTGGTTGGCGTAGTGGTTACAGGTGCTATATTAAGAAATTTGGTTAGGGTAGGTCCCAGGATTGAATCCCATGGACTCTCCTTTTAAATACATGGTTTCAACCAAATTTTGGCTGGCACGCTAAATCTGGCGGGCATTTGGCTGATGGTTTGGTGCGCTGCCACATTTGGTGGCTATGATTACGTTGGCCGAATATCCCATTCGTTGGAGTGTGGTAATATGACATGTGGTATGAAACCATAGGCTAGGGCCTAACCCCAACCCTTTTCCTTTCCAAAATATAGCCATATGCGATTCAAATATTTAATACAGACTATAATGTTTAAGAAATGTTGTGGGCAGGCTGGTAGCCCGGGCCCTGCCAAAGCACTAGCCCCGCTCGAAGGTCATAGGTTCGACCCCTGTGGAGTCATATAATTTTTTCACATGAAAACCATTGGAGAGGTGCCATGTGGTATTCCATGACTGGGCCACGTGGCACCATAACATTTTCCCAAGAAACTAACACTTATCACAATCTAATTCGCCCACGTGTCTACCATCAAACTTGTACGACCTTGCCACATCATCCCATGCCAACTCAAAACTCTACCACATCAGCTGTACAGATGTTCTACGTGTCACCCTTGCAGTGGTGACACATGTGACCTTGACCTTTTGACTTTTTGACCAAGTTTGACCTAAAATTTGACCACTTATATCTTTCAGTCCATAACTCTGTTTGATTATCTGTTTGCGTCATTAGAAATCTTACGACACGCTCTTTGTGATCATTCCATTTTAATGGAGTTTTGGGAACTTTGAATTGTTTTCCCTTTCTCTGTCTGCTGAAGCCATTATGAGCATTTGGAGTTGCCTCTGTGCATTATGAGTTGTTCTTAGCCTTCTCTGGATCATTTCTGGATCATGCAGGTAGTCCTATATACCCACAATGTTTACATAACCCTTTGGTACTAGTTGTCATGCTATACATTACATACTTTGGTCAACGCATGCTCTGGTATTTTGTTGAATGATTCATTAGTGCCAATGGCTTGTGGATGATAAAATGTGATATTCTGATGACTGACCATGAACTACTGAGTTAGAATGCATATGGTGTCATTTATGAAGTGCATATCCTGAAAACTCATGAGTATCTTTGGGAATCCAAACCTGGTGATAATGTTCTAAAAAATGAATTGCGTGACTATATTCACAGTACAATCCTTAACCAATGCATCTTCTTCTCAATGGGTCAAGTATTATATCATGGCGATAATATACCGTGCATCAGTTCTGTGCACTAGGGGATTGATCGACCCAACAAAGTCAATTTCCCACTTCTCAAATGGCTCTAGTGCGATGACTAGAAAGAGTGGTAGTTCATCTCACCTTGATGGATTCCTGATCTATTGGTAAACTTTGCAGTTCTTACAATAATCCTTAGATTATTCAAATAAATACGACCGCCATAATCCCACACACATTTGTTTTTGTGCAATTTCCTTCCCTATGTTATATCTACCATGAATTCCTTCATGTTCCTTGTAGAGTGACATTTCACACTCATTCTCAAACACACATTTGTGTAGGATTCCATCACCACCAAGTTTGTATAATGTATTTGCAATCAAATGGTAATCACTGCTCTATGCCACCAGTTGTTGGTGATGTTACTGTGTGTTCTCCTTCAACACCTTACCTATTGTAAGGCATGCTACAATTTTATTGGAAATTTCCTCAACCACGAAGAGTTGTGTGTAGGGTTGCTCATCATCTAGACTACCTCCAGCTCCCCTTTAATCTATTATTGAGAGATGATCAAGCCCCAAATTTTGCTTGCTAGTTTTAACCACTACTTCAAAATGAGACCCTTGGAAGAGTAACAACCATCGACATATACTCCTCCCCAACAATGGCTTGTTCACCAAGTATTTGCGCATTGAATGATCTGTGAAAAAATTGAAGGGAGTGTTGACTAAGTAGTGCTTGAATTTTTGCAAGGAATACCATTGGCAGTCCTTCACACTCCATGGTTGTATAGTTCCTTTCAGAATCAAACAATTTTTTATTGGAAAAGTACATCAGATGATCAATATTATCCTCTCTTGGCTACTCTAGCACTGCACCAAGTGCAATGTATGACACATCCACATGTACATGGAAGATATTGGTAAAATATGGAAATATAAGGATCAATGTATTCATTGTTCTCTCCTTAAGTATGTCCAACGTTTCTTATCATTCATGTGTCTTGACATACTTGGTATCCTTGTGCAGTAGCTTCTCCAACAATGTAGAAACCTTCACATAGCTCCGAATGAATCATTTGCAATATCCTATATGTCCCAAGGATGTGCACAACTCTCTTGTTCAACAACACATGTATTCCTGCAAGGGATGGACACCTTCTATAACCACCTCACACAATCAGATAAAAGATCAACACACTGATGTTTTTACATGGTAAAATCCCTATGGGGAAACATCCATGGCCCCAACCAATGTGGCCACTTAGAGAAATTTATTAATGCTAAATAAAATATTATAGAGAGATTTATAAGAGGGTTCCTCACAATTGATCATTGAAAAATGACCCTCCATGCTTTTTAAATAGAGATCATGGACCAATTAGGTGTTAAGCCACAGATCAATGTGGCCATTAAGATCAAGGAGAATATGAACCATAATATCACATTATGTCGGGAACATATCATGACCATCAGATTACCTAACTACAAATGCATACTAAAGAAACACAATTTTACCTAACAACACATTAGACCAAGTTGATATTAACTAAATCCTAAGTGTCTAAGTATCCTAACATCCCCCCTTAAGAACAACTTGGGATAGGATTGAAGTATTTTCAAAGGAGAAAAAATAGGAGAAGAAAGGAGGCATGAGAGCCTATCCCCCCTTAATGACAATTTCCTAAACTCCTAACATTGATCAAAGTATGGAAAAATTCACTCATGTAAGGGAATTTATGAAAATGCCTGCAAATTGATCTTTTGTAGGGAAAAATAAAACTTCAATAGCTCGATCATGAATGAGCTTTCTGATGAAGTGCAAGTGTAGCTCGATGTGTTTTTTGCACTGATGTTGAACTAGATCTTTGGGGATCTTGATGACACTCTGTTTGTTGCACCAAAGCGTGTTCATATGTTGTTGCTGGAATCCAAACTATGAAAGGATCTATCGAAGCCACAAGCTTATTGAATTTCATTAACTATTGCTCGGTACTCTAATTCTGCTAAAGAGAGAGAAACAACTCGTTGTTTCTTATAGGCTCAAGTGACATGTCCTGAACCAAGGCTGCAAACATAACCTACAATAGACTTTCAATCATTAGGGTCACTAGCCCAATTTGAATCAGTATAAAAAACCAATAAAGGAGTCCCCCCTGGACTGTAGTGTATCCCAAACTGAACTGTAGACCAGATATACCAAAGTATTGTTTTAGATACTTTCCAATGGATTTCATGGGGTGTTTTCATATATTGGGAAACAATATCAACAATAAATAAAATATTAAGATAGGTATGAGTCAAATATAAGAGGATACCAACTAATCAACGGTACAAAGTGGCATCAAGTTTGGGAGAAGTGCAAGTGGAAACATGTTTGACTCCAAGTTGTGTTCTCGCATGAAGTGTAGGTTGAGCAAAGCCAATATCAACCCTCAAATGTGTGACAACTCAAGGAGAATCTACCCACTATCACCTTAGATAAATGCTCCCCTCTTTTAGTGATGAAGAAATTCACCACAAGGGAGGAGTCCCAGGTGACCCTAGGGGGGAATGAGGGGGAAAAGAAAGCGGCGAAAGGAAAACCACTATAGGTCATGGTATGAGAGTGGTTAGGGTTTGAAGAATGATGACTTTGGTGAAGGGAAGAAAGAGTATGATCTATAACCTAAAAAACAAATGTTAGAACCACTATCCCAAGACCCAAGATCATGAAAATAAACCCCCAAACACCAAGGGAAACAACAAGAAACCTTGTTGTCCCCAAAATTGCAGTAGACTGGAATTTATATCAGCAAAAAGAAAATGTTAACAACTGCAATAAATCACTGTCAAAATAAGCAAGTAATATCTTAAAACAAAACCCTTGATTAGTAGATAACATTTCAATATTCAAACACTAATTTTGATGGTTGAAAGGGATATAAACCAAGTGTTATCAGTAATTTTATGACAGCCCTATATGGCTGTAACAAAAATTTTCTACAGAAGTGAATTCTAACTGTTAAAATCAACAAATAAATATTCCAATAAAAATCCCTTAACTTGTATATTAGTTTCCAATATTTGTATGCAACTTTTAGCGGTCAAAATTTAGAGAAAGACAACTTTAAGAGAGTGTTTTTCTTCAGCCCTAATGGCTATAGCGTTAATCTGATTACAACCGTAAGTAAATCCACTTCAACCAAAACACCTTGGCTAGGGAAACTAGCTTATGCTGAGTGCAATCAAACCAAATTAGAATGATTTCAAAATGAGCTTATTTCACGTATTCCAATGCAATTAAAAATTTTTATCCTTGGGAAATGGAGTCAAATAATAACTAAAATATAAAGAGGGAGAGCCAACTTGAACCTTGGTTTTGAACCCTTACAAAACTAATCCATCCTCCTTTCCTCAATATTATCTAGTGATTTAAATTGAGCTAGGGCATGATCTTCTAGGGATGTAAACCCTCTTACTTACTAGAAGATCACCCCTAGCCAAACCTTTGCAAAAGGGGTGTAGGCCTTCTACTTCCTATAGCAAATTTTGAACATTTCCAAGACAAACAATGAAAGATCTCTAGTGGAGGGTGTATACCTTTGTACTTCTCCTAGGGTTTAAAATTTAAAATCCTCGAACAAAGATAAGAAATTGTAGAAATATACTCACAAAATCCAAGAAGATAGATGCCAAACCCTATTCTTTACCAAAGATCATCCAAATTCATGCAATATAAATCCTCAAGAGAAATCAATTTGCTCCAAAATTCCAAAGAAAATCCTTTTTCCACAATGCACAAGAAAAAATAAAGAGGCCAAAATTTTCCTTAGAGAGGGAGAAACCTCACAAGTGAGTTATGTTAAAATGAAAATGACTTTCCTCTCTTTACAGAGGAAAACCCAAGTCATATTTTTCAACACTACAATTAAATCCTTAATTTTAGGTCAAAACCAAAGTTACAATGATTAATTAGCAAATCATTTTGCACTTTTTTCCCACATAGGCTACAATATGATGAAAAATGACAAAATAATGGCACGTAAGCGGACACGATTCTTCTCCAAGGTGGCACGTGTGAAGGTAAGGTCCCAAAGGCTAGGAAGTCATGTTAGGAATGTGCCATGTCATCCCCAAATCAAGAAAAAGAGTGGGGATTCAAACCCACAACACCACCAAGTGACGAAAATACACCCAAGGACCTCCTAAATGTATGATGTCATGCCTCAAAAGAGGGACGTTTGGGCATAGGAGGGTGACATCATCTTTTTTTCATGCTTCCTTGTCATGTTCATGTGCTAGGAACATCATCCAAGGTACAACACTCATCATCCTAGGCATTGAATGCATGGGGCGCAACATCCATCAAATGGGATTTCATGCCCCTATGAAGGTCCAAGTGGCTTAGTCCCTTCATGAATGAATTTCACCAAGAAAGGTCCTGCAAAACAAGCAAATACACCCTCCAAGGGTCCATAAGTCATATGAATCATGCCAAGTAATCCACATTTAATAAAAGAACCACCCAAACAAGTGCATTAAGTCACCCTTTTCAAATGAAACAAATGCTCAAAGACCTTATAAACTTTTCCAAATTTAGGTATGTGAGGGGTGTTATGGTTCCCTATTGGGGTAGGTTAATCCCCAAGTCAAGGAATGTTTCCCAAGAATACCCTCTCCATACCATGTGGTGAGTATGCGGTGGATTGGGGGAAGTACCTTTGGGCAAGGGGTTCTTGATATATCTAGGGATCATATTGTCTCATTTATGGGTGGTTTTGTGGAGGGTGCGTTGCATACCTTCATTTGTAATGCAACATTTTTCCAAACCCTTTATTTGAATTTATTCCTTTTTATGGTCCAAACATTGAGTTCTATGTGAAATGAAAATAAAAGGAGCACCGCAGTACCACTTGAAGTTAGAACACATTGAGTGATATGTGGACTAGAAATTAAAGAACACTGCAATGCATTCCCCCATCAAGCGGGGCACTTTTTATTTATTTTATTTTAAAATGTCCTTTATTATTCCAAAGAGAAGTGTTTCATGGATCTCAGGAACTCAGTGTGACCATATATAAGGACATATCGTGTCTTTTTATTTTTACAGTGCTAGCTGCAACACCTTTGGGCGTTTAGCCCCTTCTTCCCATGAAATGAGGTACAAGCCCTTCTTGGGGTCAATGCACCCAAAAACCAAAAAGACGAGGAAACAAATGGGAATAAGTGTGGAAAGTGGTCATGGTATGATGACCCTTCAAAGAGACCTACCAGTAGAAACCCTTTTCCCGAGGGTGACCACATTACTAGGATACCATGTCAACCACCAAGGTGAAATAAGGAAAAATATATAATTTCCAAGCAAATGTTCCATAAAAAATACATGAATATTTGGAACATTCTCAAATGATTCAAATTTTAAAGTGACACTTACCATGAGACTTAAATTGTTACCTCATGAAGCAAGACCTATTGTCTTCGGTGGACCAAGCTAGTGTGGCAGACGTTGCAATGTTTTTGAATATGAGTGGTGATGCATGGTGGAGAGGAGGGGATCTATATACTCAATGTGGGTTCTATCGGTCATATGGCTCTTGGCACTCCATTTATGCTACATGCAGGCCTTGAGACATCATATCCTCAGTTACCTCTAGGTTGGAGGGGTAACATCTGACTCCTACATGGGGACATGTGCTCTCCGTAGAGTGCATGAGAACCTCAACATCTCCTAGTATGGCCTATGCATACACACACTTAAAAAAAGTATTATAGCATCAAAGGGTGGATAACTGACCCTTTTATGCATATAATCAAAACTTTAACAATTCAAAATTGAAAACTACAAGATTTCTTTAAAAGTTTTTTTTTTTTTTTTCAAAAAAATTGTAACTAACTTGTAATCATGATCACCTGATTCACACAAATGTATCACAAAAAATATGAATAGATGTAATACAGGCGATATGTAAAGAAAAACAAGAAAATGCAATGCACAAATGCAAATGACTTACCGACTTACCTGGGGCCTGAAGCTAGTAGAAATCAAAATCCTAAATATTTAAGGTGAAATCATATAACTAATGCAGCCAAATTCTCATATCATCAAGGTATCTCCCTCCATGCTTAATCATGTGATACAACAAAGATAAGTCAAGGAAAAAATAATCATGAGAAAAAATAAGCATGTGATCAATCATAGAAAGCAACTCATGGAGGTGGATGGGAGGGAGACAATCCTGCTGGAACGACTAGCCACAAGCTTGATCCATCCATATTTGAATAGGGCTACCACATATAGGTGAAGACTCATTTTCTTCCTCACTTAAATTATCATTGATTTATGAATACTGAGAAGAGATGAAAGAACCAAATAAGACCTTATGATTTCTCAAAGAAACATGCACAAGACAAGGGACATACATAGATCTGGAGATATAACCATTCTCCATATTCAAAACATGTTTCTTATTTATACGTTTTTGTTTTTTATAAATCCCTGCATACTACCTCATGTTGGAAATATGGGTGCCTTATAACATGGATCTATGGATTCTATGATCTGGCCACAACCTCATGTCCATCAAAATTCGAGCACAAATATGGTTGAGGATCTTTATGAAATAATAGTTCCAAGTGCTCAAAAGGATAATCCCCAAGGTATGTCTGGAAATAAACAAAACTTTACTGCAACAAACCATCCCTTGGTAGATGAAAAAAATATGTGATCATATCATCATTAGGCTTCCAAGTATATGGATCGTCCATGTATGAAAATAATTCTTCCAAAGGAAATATTCCTGCATTCTTAACCTGGAAGCTTCCCTCGATGTCGTATATGGGATATTTATCAAAATCGAAAAAAATAATATCCCATCCATGCTCCCGAAAACATAGGAAATGATCAATATGATTTTCAACTGTATCTGAAAGCCGCTCCATGAATTTGTTGGAAGATTGGTTGTTGTCATTGATGTCAACCCTAGTCATGGGTTTTGGACCACAAGATTGATGAAGGTATTTGGACATGAAGGAAAATGCACATGCAGATACAACACCCATGGATGGATAGTATACATCATGTTGTTTCCGTTGGTATGTGGCACGTCACATGGATCCTCATGGTTAAGGAGAAATGAATTTTTGAAGATGACAAAGTGAATTGAAGAAGGAAGTACATGTAGGCCCTGAAGATAATTAAAGAAAATAATTACAAAATAAGAAAGTGTCAGGTCGCCCCTAATGTTAAAAGGAAGTGACATAAATGGTATAAATAAACATCATTAAACATTCATTTGATACAAGTCGAATTTCAGAGGTAATAAGTAGAAAAGAAGGACGGATTTCAAGGGAGGATGAAGTATTTTGGTGATGTGTTCTAAGGTATGTTATTTTCAGGTCATCTTACCATTTTTTATATAAATTTTTTTCTAGAACGATTCAGATGGTGAAATAGCTATGGTATTGAAAATACATATCAAGGTACCTATGATAAGAATTTCATCTCTTTATTCGCTATAATTATGGAGATACACTCTGTGGAAGATAGGGTTTGTGACCAGTCTTGAAGCTAGTCAATAAACAGGTGTTCCGGGTAAAAAAAGTCATAACTTCTTCATAGAGAATCCAAATGAAGTGGGACAAATTTCATTGGAAAGAGTACAGACTTTAGTTTCTTGTGTGCAATTTTCAGAATTGGATGTTAATTATTGAGCACAGGGCATTATGTGCAAGTTCACTCTTCTGAATAGACCAAAATTGAATAAAGTCTACCATTCTTTCTATAACCTTTTTTTGGGGGAGGATTCAAGGAGTGAAAATTCGAGGAGTTTCAGAGAATACATTGAGTAATATTATCTACAGGATTAGAGTACTCCAAGAATTGAAGAATTGCAGAATTGCAGAAATTGAAGAAGTCTCAGGAAGTATTATCAGGTTCTATGTGATGATTGGTTGATGGTGATGATTTAATGTAAAGTTTTATTATCTCTCATATATTCTTGGGTGGA
>JZKD02S1673867.1:79178-99254 GCA_000966675.3 Picea glauca
GTATTGGTGTAACTCTTATACTATTGTTCATTGCTCATTGGATATAGTTGAATGGTTTAAGTATAAGTTGAAAAAGATTTTAAATTGTACTTGATACTGATTCACCCCCCTCTCATTATCAACAGAATTCACTTGTATAATTGGAGTTGATTACTTGTTCACAAGGTTGGACAACTTCAGCTTCTAATGTCTCATCCAGGTCTTCAACATGAGAAAATTCATCAGGATCTTCGTGGAAACTTTATTCATAGATATATTCTTAAATCATTTCTTCATCTGTAAGGGATTTCCCTTCAGCAATAGGTTCTTCACTAAATTGTTCTTCAATAAATTCTTGAGGTAACCCTTTATAAGATTCATCAGATTCTCAACGGCTTCACCGACAGATGTTTTCTCTTCCATCTGCAAAAGTGTCCTCGTGATACGATAAGTTCTAGGCAATGGCTCATATTGAGCATCATGAAAGTCCCATGATGCCATAATTCCATTATCTGAATAACACTTCAATGGAGTTTCTAGATGAGATTAAGTCTCATAGAACATGGAGAGGGTATCTTCCCTCAATGGAGTTGCCAAATAAACTTATAACAAATTCATCAAAAAATGATAAGAGGGTAATTCCCTTAATGGAGTGGACATGAAACCTTGGGATAAATTCTTCAGGGGAAAATATTTCCAAATGTCATTTTTGGCTCAGAAAGGAATCAAAATCCTTCTTGACAATAGTGCCAAAATGTTACCACACAAGGTGTAAGTTGAGAAAAGCCAACCTCAACCCACACATGTGTGACAACTCGGGAGCATCTACCCACTGTCACCTTAGATAAACGCTCCCCTCTTTTAGTGATGAAGAAATTCACCACAAGGGAGGGCTCCTGGGTGACCCTAGGGGTGAATGAGGGGGGAAATCAAGCGGTGAAAGGAAAACCCCAATAGGTCATGGTATGAGAGTGGCCAGGGTTTGAAGAATGATGAATTTGGTGAAGGGAAGAAAGATTATGATCAATAACCCACAAAAAAAACGTTAGATCCACTATCCCAAGACACAATATCATGAAAATAAACCCCCAAGCACTAACGGAAACAACAAGAAACCTTTCTATCCCAAAAATTTCAGCAAACTGTAATTTATATCAGCAAGAAGGAAATGTTAGCAACTACAATAAATCACCGTCAAAATCAACAAGTAATATCTTGAAACAAAAACCATTGATTAGTATATAACATTTCAATATTCAAACGATAGTTTTGACGGTTGAAAGGGATATGAATCAAGTGTTATCAGTAATTTTATGACAGCCCTATATGGCTGTAACAAACTTTTTATATAGTAGCAAATTCTAACCATTAAAATCAACAAAAAAATATTCCAATGAAAAGTCCTTAACTTGTAGAATAGTTTCCAATATTTGTATGCAAATTTTAGTGGTCAGAATTGAGAGAAATACAACTTTAAGAGCGTGTTTTGCATAAGTCCTAATGGCTGTAGTGTTAATTTAATTACAGCAGTAAGTAAATCCCCTTCAACCAAAATTCCTTGGCTAGGGAAACTAGCTTATGATGAGTGCAATCAAACCAAATTAGAATGATTTCAAAATGATCTCATTTCACAATTAAAACAATTTTCCATTAGGAAATGGAGTCAAAGAATAACTAAAAGTTCAAGGGGGAGAGCGAACTTGAACCTTGGTTTTGAACCCTTACAAAACCAAACCATCCTCCTTTCCTCAAGATGATCTAGTGATTTAAATTGAGCTAGGGAAATATCTTCTAGGGGTGTAAACCCTCTTACTTCCTAGAATATCAACCCTACCCAAGCCTTTACAATATGGGTGTAGCACCTTCTAATTCCTATAGCAAAGCTTGAACAATTCCAAGACAAACAATTAAATATCTCTAGTAGAGGGTGTACACCTTTGTACTTCTCCCAGGGTTTAAAATTTAAAATCGTTGAACAAATATAAGCAATTGTAGAAATATACTCACAAAATACAAGAAGATAAATGCCAAATCCTATTATTTACCAAAGATCATCCACTTTCATCCAAGATGAAGCCTCAAGAGAAATCGATTTGCTCCAAAATTCCAAAGACAAGCCTTTTTCCACAATGCACAAGAGAAAATAAAGAGGACAAAATTTTCCTTAGAGAGGGAGAACACTCACAAGTGACTTATGTTCAAATGAAAATAAATTGCCTCTATTTATAGAGGAAAACCCAAGTTATGTTTGTCAAAATTACAATTAAATCCTTAGTTTTAGGTCAAAACCAAAGTTACAATGCTTAATTAAGAGATCATTTTGCTTGTTTTTCCCACATAGGCTACAATATAATGAAAAATGACAAAATAATGGCATGTAATCCCACAAGACTCTTCTCCAATGTGGCACATGTGAAGGTAAGCCTCCAAAGGCTAGGACTTCATGGTATAAATGTGCCACACCATCCCCAAATCAAGAAAAAGAGTGGGGGTTGAAGCCCAAAACACCACCAAGTGCACAAAATGCACCCAATGACCTCCTAAATGTGTGACTTCTATTAGACAACTGAGAGGGGGAGGGGGGTGAATAAGTTGTTACAATGTTTAAATAATTATACCCATTTTAAACTCATTACAGAACACTCAATGATGATCACAATGATTCAGGGAAGTAAGCAATAGAGTATTCAACATCAATCACACACATGAAGTATACAGAGATAGATATTCCCAAGGAAACCCATAAAGGGAGAAAACCTATTCTCCTTAATATGATAAGTAGTCTTTATTTTCTGCACATTATCATTCTTATG
Organism: Picea glauca; assembly: GCA_000966675.3. NCBI lineage: Eukaryota > Viridiplantae > Streptophyta > Pinopsida > Pinales > Pinaceae > Picea > Picea glauca. The sequence continues at coordinate 81,971 of JZKD02S1673867.1, forward strand.
AGCACCAACTCTTTGTGAGGCTACCACCTCTGTTTTACAAGCTACAACTTGCTGGGAGCACCAACTCCCTGGTTTCACTAGCACCCACTAGAAGGAAGCACCAACTCCCTGAGTGTTCCAGCACCAACTGGATGGAAGCACCAACTTCCAGTCACACAGACACCAATCTTTATAACATAGAACAATGGTTCTCCATTGCACCACCCTACCACCCTAGTTTTTTTGGCTGCAACCAGATGGAAGATACAAGTCCCTATGTTCAAGCACCCACTTGAAACTCTGAGGAAAACAATCCTCCCTAGCACCAACCTACCACCCTGAGATATAAATCTTTGCTTGCTAAAACTTATTACAGTGATACAATATTTATCAATGGCTTACCAGTCTCATCACTATTCTGCTACACTATTATGCTCTGCCTGCATCGATGTCTTCCTTCTCGCATCTTCTTACGCTTTATGTTCTTCTTCATTTTATGATTTGTGCACCATGTCCATTCTATGTGTTATGCCTCCCCTCTGCACTTTCGCACATACGCTTGGCTACCTTCTACATGCGTGAATAACTATCCAACTTTCTTTACAAATAAGCAACAACCTCTCTATATCATGACATTTTACTTTTATTCCTACTCTCATCATCCGTTACACTCCGCATCTCCAACGATCAAGTCAGGAATCTCAAAAACACTCAAGAATCATGATTCCAATGCTCAAGAACAATGATTCAGTTAGTGTAACTGAATTGTAACTGATCAAGAAACCACAAAGTGAAACAACAACCCTTTGATCAGATTCTGTTTGATCAGCACCGTTGGATTATACACAAAGAGGCCTTTTTGACTTTTCAATGCGTAACCTTCGATGTGGAGCCTAGAAGCGCTAACTCCTTCCTCTATCTTCCACTGATGTGACCTTGGGTGATGTTATCACATGACCACGCGATTGTGGGCGTGGCTAAAGGTGGCTTGAGGGAAACCCGCTTTTCGCCCTGCAATTCACTACAGAGCTCCATGTATGCCTTTGGCGACACCATGGTTTTGATTGCGGCCCGCTCAAGAAAAATTAAGACGAGAGCATGTTCTAACCCTGCAATTCATCATGACCGTTGATCTCCAATCCCTTGGCGATGCCTCTTGATCAATGGTTATTATCTAGCTCCTTTCCTCCTTCCACGCGTGAGCCCAGATCTCAACGATCTGTTGACATGTAGCTCCCTTCCAAATCAATGGCTACGACTTATTTCGCGATACGAGATTTGGGAGTTTCAACTCTAAAACACTTCTTTCCTCTATGCATCAATATTCTAGAGTTGAAAAATTCCACTGACGCGTGTCCCTTTTATCAATCAATGGTCGATATCTGCTTTGCTACTTCGGGCTTCGGTGATCAATTTTCAACCTTCACGCTCTCCCAGAATGATTTTAGTTGGAGTCCACATATTCCTCCCATGTGTCCTCCTCAAATCAATGACTCTAGTCTTCTTCGGGACTTCGACACTTTATACCAAGACTAGATCGATGACCCTTGATACCCTTCTTGATCAACGGTTGAGATTCACTTCAGGGATTTGACACTTTCACTCTTCGCTTTCCTATGAAGTATTTCATACCCGGAGTTCATGATATGTTGACGTGTATCCTCCTACAGATCGAAGGTCCTCAACTCCTTCAGCGCTTCGGGCTTCGGGGATTTCAAATCTCAACTTCGCTTCCTTCACTATACCTGAGAGTGTTTTTCCTCGAGCTACATAGATTTCTACCATGCATCCTTTTGGAAATTGACGACCTGGATCTTCTTCAACCCTCGGGCTTTCGATGTTCGAGACTTCGGGACTTTAGGCTAATCGCTGCTTCATTTTCCTCTAGAGTGATCACATGTTGATTAAGTCATAAGTGGTGGATACCGCTTGCTGTCGGTTAATACTTCCACTTACACTATGCTTTCACTGTAGTAGATCGACGATCGAGAATGGTCCCGAAGTGATCTTCAGATCGGATGTTTCGTGTCCACTTCGGGACTTTGGGAAAGTGTTGGTGGTAAAAGTCCCGAAGTAAAATTCTCGGAGTGACGTAACTTACTTACATCACTTGATGACATGTCACAAGTCGAGTAGTTGCCATGTGTCACTCAGATTCGTGATTTGCACATACCTGAAATTTTGATTCAACTTGACACTTGTCATTGTTTGATTGCGCCATGTGTCCTTATTGACATGGTCTTCCAACTTGGTCTGCCACATGTTCTTGTAGATGTGGTCTACTGAAGGGTTCTCCCTGATCTAACGACCATCGCATTTTCTCCAGATCCGATGGTCCTTATTCATTTTAGATTTTGAGCTTCAGGTAATTCAACATTCAAGTTGCCAATTCTCTTGAAGTGAGATTCCCCGAATAGTAACCTCCTCGCAACTTTTGACGTGAACCAAATTTTGTTCTTCGATCATGTTCTTAGATCGATGGATCGATCTATATTCGGTGCCGCTCTTCTAGCTTATCCTGTCCTTCCACTCTGAATGATCCAATGGTTGTCGGGTATTCGGTTGAAGGTCCTTTGGATTGGTGATCCAATGACCACTGTAGCTCTTCCTCCCAAGATTTCTCACCTTCTGCTCCGCCTTCTGTTCTTGACATCGATGAAAAGCACACTCTTCCTGTAAACATGCCAACAATATCCCCCTTTGGAATTGATGGAAACCCTGAAAGGCTGCACCATTCTACTTAGACCTCCAATTGTAGCATCCAGACAACATGTTTTTCTCCCCCTTTGAAATCAATTTCAAAGAAAACATGATCCCCCTGAGTTGTTGCAGTAATTTTTGGAGGTATCAGATATTCAACTAACACATACTCCCCCTAACAGGATGGAATCTCTTAGGTGAGAGAAGGGATGACACCCAACTTCTAACAGAGACATTCAAATGGTGTCATGGCTAGGGGTTTAGTAAAGATGTTTGCAACTTGTTCTGTGGTTGTAATATAATGCACCTGAACAACTCTGTTTGTAAACTTTTCTTTGAGAAAATGATTTTTATCGGTATATGTTTAGTCTTTGAATGAATAAAATGATTCTTGGAGGCACTAATGGCATTGGTGTTATCACACTGAAGTGAAATTGGATCAATATAAGTTACCTTCAAATCTGCAAGAGTTTGTATCATCCATAAAATTTGAGTGCAACAAGTAGCAAAAACAATGTACTCTGCCTCTGTAGCTGATAATAAAATAGATCCCTGCTTCTTACTAAGCCATGCTACTAATGAATCACCTAAGAAGAATGCACCTCCACTAGTGCTCTTTATCTCATCCAAACAATTTTCCCAATCAACATCTGCATATGCAGTTAATTGAAAATTCTAATTTCTAGGATACCAAAGACCATAAGTCATGTACCCTTCAAATATTTGAATATCCTCTTGACAACTGCTAAATGACGTTGTTTAGGAGCAGACTCATAATGACCTACCATTCCAATAGCTTGCATTATATCAGGACGAGATGTTGTGATGTACAGAAGAATGCCTATCATTGATCGATATGTTCTTTGATCAACATAAGGTGAAATATCATCTTTACTGAGATTGCAACCAACCACCATAGGTGTACTAACAGGTGTAGAATCTTCCATTTGAAACCTTTTCAACATTTCTCTTAGATATTTCTCCTGAGAAAGAAATATTCCTTCAGACCTCTCAGTAATTCGTAGACCAAGAAAAAATGACAGTTCCCCTATCATAGACATTTCAAATTTAGACTGCATGGCAGAATCAAACCATTGTACCAATGAAGCATTATTACTTCCGAATATGATGTCATCTACATAGACCAACACAATGAGCAAATCATTGTCCTCTTTTTTGATATATAGGTTGTAGTCAATTGTTCCTCTCTTCAACCCTTTGTCTAGAAGATACTTATCTAGTCTATAATACCAGGCACAAGGAGCTTGTTTCAACCCATATAAGGATTTCTTCAACTTGCAGACAAAGTCAGGGTTATCTGACAGTTGGAAACCTTCTGGTTGTTCCATATGGACTTCTTCTTTTAGATCTCCATTTAGAAAATCTGACTTGACATCCATTTGATATACTTTAAACTTCTTATGACATGCATAGGCAAGAAACATTTTGATGGCTTCCAATCTTGCCACTAGTGCAAAGGTTTCATCAAAATCTTGTCCGTCAATTTGTGCATAGACCTTACAGACCAAACTTGCTTTGTTTCTGACAACTTGTCCCTACTCATTCAATTTATTCTTAAAGACCGATTTGGAACCTATGAAATTTTTACCTTCAGGTCTAGGAACCATCTCCCAAGTATTTTTTTTCTCAATCTGGTCAAGTTCATCATTCATGGATTTAAACCAATGGTCATCTTCACTGGCTGCATTAAAGTATTTAGGTTCAAGAAAAGACAGAAAGGAAATCTGAGATTGTTCTGAGACATTATTCAACTACTTTCTTGTCAGAACTCCTTGGTTTAGATGACCAACTATCTGATGTTAAGGATGATTCCTCCTAATAAATCTGGAGGGTGTCTTTGTCTTGATCTCCTGGTCTGAGTTCTGCAAAGGATTTGTATCTTACTCAGAGTCTTCTCCTTCTGATTCTTGGACTTGCTCATCTTCAACTTCAGCTATGTCCTATGTAGCAGCCTCGCTATTGCTCACCTCTCTTACTGGGACTCCTTCATCAACCTTTAAATCAATGCAATCAACTAATTTATACAATATTTTATTAAAGCATCTATATCCTTTACTATTGGTAGCATATCCTAAGAATATGCCTTCATCAGGCCTATCATCATACTTGTCAAGGTTTTCATTATTATTCTTTATGTAGAACTTACTCCCAAAGACTTTGAAGTGTTTGATTGAAGCAGGTCTTCCATACCACAGTTCATAAGGTGTCTTTTCATTGTGTGGTCTGAGGTGGGCTTTGTTAAGAATATGTATTGTGGTGTGTATTTCTTCTACCCAGTAGGTTTGATCAATGTTCTTCTCATTCATGATTGACCTGTCCATTTGCTGAATTGTTCTGTTTTGCCTCTCAATTACTCCATTTTGTTGTGGAGTTCTTGGGATTGTGTATTCTTTCTTGATCCCATGTTTATCACAGAATTCCTTGAAATCACTTGACATAAATTCTCCTCCTCTGTCTGATCTTACTGCCTTTAACTTGTTGCAAGTTTGATTCTCAGTTAAAGCCTTAAATATTTTAAATTTTTCAAATGCTTCAGCTTTTTATTTGAGAAAAACAACCCAAGTGAGTCTAGAGTAATCATCAATGATCAACATGAAGCAATTTTCCTTCCCTTTGACTTCCTGTCTTGATGGTCCACATAGATTCATATGAACTAATTAGAGTGGTTTCTCTGTTGAAGTAGAGATCTTGGATTTAAACTGTGTCCTGGTTAGCTTTCCTACTTGGCAGAGTTTACATACATAATCTTGTGGCTTTGATATTCTTGGAAGATCTTTTACTGCCTCAAGATTTTTGAGCTTGATTAAGTGGTCAAAGTTTATATGTCCAAGTTTCCTATTCCATAACCAACTTTCATCATGTTTTCTTAGATGACACTCTTCTCTATCTTCTTTCAGCACATATACATTATTATCTGTTCGTATGCCTTTAGCCACCACTTGTCTTGAGTTTACAGACTTTATCTTACAAACTTTGGAAGTGAACACCACTTCACATCCCCTATCACACATTTGAATAACACTGAGAAAATTATGTTTCAACCCATCTACAAGTAGAACATCCTGGGCTTTTCCTTTTCCATTACTCAAACTCACCATCCCTTTACCCTTGATTTTACCTGGTTCATCATTTCCAAAGGTCACATTTCCTGTTTTTCTTTTACTTATATACATAAACTTATCCTTGTCTCCATTCATGTGCTTGGAACATCCACTGTCTATATACCAGGGGTCTTTTTGTTTTTGAGCTGAAACTACTAGGCCACATTTTTCACTATCTTTCTTTTTTCATGTGCTGGCATTTCTAGCTAAGGGTTTTATCCTTGGATCTACTTTGTAATTCTTCAGATGGAATTTTGTAGCTTTGTGGCTGAAGTTATGACAATTATGGCATTCGAGCTCATTGTTCAATAGGTCAAAGTGATTGGTGCAACTTTGTCTACTCATTGGTTGTTTAGTTCTATGTTGCAAAGATTGTTTATTTCTTGATCTCCTCAGTTGCATGTCTCTAAACTTAATTTGACAATTTGCAATCTTATGGCCAAGATTAAAGTACAAAAAACAATAACCATGGAAGAAATTTTGGTACGTGAAGGATGGCCTTCTTCTTGGCATTTGTTGCTCCATCTTCTGATATCTTTGTTTTTTATCATGGATCATCTTGTCTTTATTATCTTTTGGTGGCAGAGTACTCACATGGTCTGATTGTCTGTTGACTTGGAACTTGATCATATTTACTGAATCTTTGCCTTCTGCCTGTTTGCTACTTGAACCACTTACATAGCCTAAACCAATCTTCAACAAAGGAGATCTATGTTTTCTCACAATGTCATTTAGTTCTGTTGAGGCTTTAATGCTTGGAATATTTTGGAGATACAATGCTTTAAAATTCTCCATCTCTTTTCTAGGTTTTACTACCTCTTCTTCCAAGGATTCACATCTTTCCTTCTTCTCTAATAATCGTTGTTTCAAAATGTCCTCTATTTTCTTTGCCTCTTCTAATTCCACTTTTAGCAGGGCAAAGTCTTCATCAAGTTTTTTATTGTCTTTCTAGAACTGTATCAACAATTGTTTTTGTTTTTTCTTCTTAAATTTGAGTCTACCAATTTCTTCTAGGGCACTGACCAGTTCTCCTTCCAAGTCAACCACATATTCTTCATCATTAACATCACTTCATGTGCTTTTATAATCATAATCCTCTTTTTCCATAAGCATAAATTCATTAACCTTATCTTCACAAGAAGAATCACTATCTGTGTCTCCTGAAGAGTCATCATTTTTTACACAAACTTTTTCTTTTACCAAATCTCTTGGATTTGTACTTCTCTTCACCTTTAGAGTTCTGGTCCTTATTCTTGTGTGGACACTTAGATGCAAAGTGACCTATCTTTCCACCGTTAAAACATTTGAAGGGAAACTTTCCTTGGTACTTGCCTGATCCTTTCTTTAGCCTTCTCACAAATTTTTCTTCCATTTCATCATGCTCAATATCCTCATTATTATCTTATTTAAATGATTCTTCTCTAGAGGTGGGTTTATCTTTACCTATCCTCATTTCATAAGTAGTCAAAGTTCCTAGGATTTGGTCAATATGAAAAATTTTAAGATCATTCAGTTCTTCTATTGCATAAACTTTTGGATTAAATCTATCAGGGAGAGATCTTAAAATCTTCTGAACTAAAGAGGCTTCCTCAATTTTTTTACCAAGTACTTTCATTGCATTTACTAGTTCTTCAACTCTCAGAAAGTACTTCCCAACAGTTTCACCCTCTTTCATCTTTAGTTGTTCAAACTGTAATCTGTAGGTTTGAAGCGTGGCATCCTTTACCTTCTCATTACCTTCATAACTGCTAATGCGTTTGTCCCACATTTCTTTGACAGATTCTAAGTGCATAACTTTTACAAATTCTTCTTCTGCAAACCCACTCAAAATAGCATTCATAACCTTAGCGTTGAAGCTGAATTATAGCTTGTCATCCTTAGAAGCTAGTACAACTGGCTTTACATAACCACTCTCTACTACATCCCGGACATCTACACCTAAATCCATTATGTAGGTTCTCATCCTAACTTTCCAGAAGGAAAATTTTGTTCCATTGAACATGGGGGCCTTATTGGTTGAATTTCCTTCATGGATAGTCATGTTTAAGCTCTAGGATCTACCCTTAGATAAAAGGAACCAACTCTGATACCAATTGTTAGAAAACTAAGAGGTGGGGGGGGGGGTGAATCATCTGTTACTGTTATTAAACAATTATACCCATTTTAAACACATTACAGAACACTCAATGATGATCACAATGATTTAGGTAAGTAAGCAATAGAGTATTCAACATCAATCACACACATGAAGTATACAGAGATAGATATTCCTGAGGAAACCCATAAAGGAATAAAACCTCTTCTTCTTAATATGATAAGTAGTCTTTATTTTCTATACATTATCATTATTATGAGAACCAACTCTTTGTGAGGCTACCACTCTGTTTTACAAGATGCAACTTGTTGGGCGCACCAAATCCCTGGTTTCTCTAGCACCCACTAGAAGGAAGCACCAACTCCCTGAGTGTTCTAGCACCAACTAGATGGAAGAACCAACTTCCAGTCACACATGCACCAACCTGTATAAAAAATAATAATGGTTCTCCTTTGCACCACCTTACCACCCTGGTTTTTTTGTCTGCAACCAGATGGGAGCTACAACTCTCTATGTTCAAGCACCCACTTGAAACTCTGAGGACAACAGTCCTCCCTAGAACCACCCTACCACCCTGAGATATAAATATTTTCTTGCTAAAATTTATTACAGTGATACAATATTTATCAATGGCTTACCAGTCTCATCATTGTTCTACTACACTTCTCTGCTTTACCTGCATCAGTGTCTTCCTGCTCGCATCTTCTTGTGCTTCTTGTTCTTCTGCGTTTTATGCTCTCTGCACCATATCCATTCTATGCGTTATGCTTCCCCTCTGCACTTTCACACATACGCTTGGATGCCTTCTACATGCATGAATAAATATACAACTTGATTTACAAAGAAACAACAACCTCTCTCTGTCACAACATTTTACTTTTATTCCTACTCTCATCATCCATTACACTCCTCATCTCCAACACTCAAGTCAAGAATCTTAAAAACGCTCAGGAATAATGATTCCAATGCTCAGGAACAATGATTTAGTTAGTGTAACTAAATCGTAACTGATCAAGAAACCATGAAGTGAAACAAAAACCCTTCGATCAGATTCTGTTTAATCATCAACATTGGATTATACACACAGAGGCCTTTTTGACTTTTCAATGTGTAACCTCCGATGTGGAGCCTAGAAGCACTATCTCCTTCCCCTATCTTCTGCTGATGTGACCTTGGGCGATGTTATCATGTGACCATGCAATTGCAGGCGCAGCCAAAGGCGGTTTGAGGGAAACCCGCTTTTCGCGTCACAGTTCACTGCAGAGCTCCATGCATGCCTTTGGTGATATCATGGTTTTGATTGTGGCCCGCTCAAGAAAAATCAATACCCAAGCATGTTCTGACCCCACAATTGAGCATGACCATTGATCTACAATCCCATGGAGATGCCTCTCGATAAAATACTATTATCTTCCTCCTTTCCTCCTTCCACGCGTGATCCCAGATATCCACAATCTATTGACACATAACTCCCTTCCAAATCAACGGCTATGACTTATTTCATGATCTCTGCTTCGGGAGTTCCAACTCTCAAACCTTGCTTTCCTCCGTACGTCAATATTCTGGAGTTGAAAATCCACTGACGTGTGTCCCTTTTCTCGATCAATGGTCGAGATCTGCTTCGCTAATTCGGGCATCAGAGATTTCAATTTTCAACCTTCACACTCTCCCAGAACACTTTTTGCTGGAGCCCATAGATTCCTACCACGTGTCCTCCTCAGATCAACGACTATAGTATGCTTCAGGACTTTGACACTTTCTACCAAGACCAGATCAACGACCCTTAGCACCCTTCTTGATCAACGATCGATATTCACTTCGGGGCTTCGACGCTTTTACTCTTTTCTTTCCTCCGGAGTATTTCATACCCGAATTTCATGATCTGTTGACGTGTGTCCTCTTACAGATCGACAATCCTCAGTTCCTTCGGCTCTTCGGGATTCGAGGATTTCAAATCTCAACTTCGCTTCCTTCACTATCTCCCGGAGTGTTTTTCCTTAAACTACACAGATTTCTGCCACGCGTTCTTCTGGAAATCAACGGCCTGGATCTTCTTCTACCCTTGAGTTTTTGGCATTCAAGACTTCGGGACTTTAGGCTAATAGCTGCTCCATTTTCCTCTGGAGTGATCACCTATTGAGTAAGTCATAAGTGGTGGAGACCGCTTGCTGTCGATTAATAATTCCACTTACACTATCCTTCCATTATAGTAGATCGATGGTCGAGAATGCTCCCGAAGTGATCTTCAGATCAGACGTTTTGTGTCCACTTCGGGACTTCGGGACTTTGGGCAAGTGCTAGTGGTAAAACTCCTAGAGTGATGTAACTTACTTACGTCACTTGATAATGTGTCATGAGCCGAGTATCTACCACGTGTCACTTATATTCATGATTTGGACGTACCTGAAATGCCGATTCAACTTGACACTTATCATTGTATGATTGCGCCATGTGTCCTTGTTGATGTGGTCTGCCAACTTGGTCTGCCAAATGTCCTTGTAGACATGGTTTGCTGACGTGTTTCTCCTTGATCTAATGGTCATCGCATTTTCTCCAGATCCAATGGTCCTTATTCATTTCAAATTTCGGGCTTCGGGTAATTAGACTTTCAAGTTGCCAATTCTCCCGAAGTGAGATTCCCTGAACAGTAATCTCCTCGCAAATTTTGACATGAACAAAATGTTGTTTGTTGATCATGTTCTTATATCGATGGCTCAATCTATCTTCGGTGCTGCTCTTCTAGCTTATCCTATCCTTGCACTTAAAATGATTGAACGATTGTCGGGTATTCGGTTGAAGGTCCTTTGGATCAGTGATCCAACAACCATTGTAGCTCTTCCTACTAATCTTTCTCGCCTTCTTATCTGCCTTTTGTTCTTTCCATCGATGACAATAAAACTCTTCTTGTAAACATGCCAACAACTTCATGCCTCAAAAGAGGGACATTGGGCATATGAGGGTGACATCATCTCTTCTTCATGCTTCCGAGTGACTTTCATGTGTCAGGGACATCATCCAAGGTGCAATGTTCATCATCCTAGGCCTCCAATGTTTGGGGCACAACATCCATCCAATGGGATTTCATGCCCCTATGAAGGTCCAAGTAGCTTAGTGCCTTCAATAATGACTTTCATCGGGCAAGGTGTAATGTACCCAAACTCCAGTTGAGCAACATTACTTGCAGAAACTCATTAAATCATTTAGATTTACTACTAATTAGTTTCATGTACCTTACCTGCTATAGATCACACACATGTTTAACCATTTGACTGATACCACAGATCTAAATGCATCTAAAAACATATATTGAACATGAATGCATATGTTCAAGAAAACAAAAAGCATACATCATTCATATAAACCATTTACACAACGAAATAACATAAGAACGTAACATAAACACTTATCTATTATTAATTAACCAACTGGATACATATGAAGGATGAACCTCCTATCCATAGGCTTTGTTTCTCCAAATATCAACAACATGCGACCCCTAAGCTGATGCTATGAGTCCATGAGGAGATCCGACCCTTTGGTTGTCCACTCTTTGCACACAACAACCCCAAAAACCAGGTACTACTTCTGCATCATTTCCAATCCTCTAGCATTCTCTTTTCCCCACAACCCGCACTACCCAAGGAATATATCCCCTTCATGCTCATAGTCCCTCGGGTTGTACCATTTTTTTATCAGGGTCCCTAGTGCACACAATTGGACAAAAATATCTCAGCTGGGAAATTTGAGGAACTCTCAACTACTGAAGGAGTTCTCACATCAGCCTTCACAAGGCTCTTGAGACATTTCCTCAATAGGAATTTGCACCACATGCTTACAACCCGATTTACATGCACACATGCCTCATGTCCAACATAACACACAATAGAACAGTGACTTCCTTCAATAGCAACATGGATGGTGCATTTCCCAACACTCAACTTCTCTTTTCTACCCAAAATCAACATATAAAAACTGTTCGCCATCAAAAAATGTGAATGTCAAAAAACTGCCCCCCTTGGCCATAAGAATTTCCTCTCTTTGTTTGCTTCCTTGTCTTGACTTGCACTCTTCCCCAAACTGATTGTATTTCAACCCATGCTCTCAAATAACTATGGGATGTGACCAGTCACACCCACCCTTGTACATGAGTTAAATGATTGGATTTTAGCACACTCCACATGAAAATTAAAAGGTCATACAAAATTATAATAATTCAGGAATGAGGGTCAGATTAATAGCCATGAATAATTCCCCCCTGGACCCCTCTCTCTTGTGGAATCATATCCCCCCATCGTTCTTCATCACTTTTGTATCACAACCAATGATTATTACTTTTATTAATTATTCAATGCACATAATAAACAATTCGACCCCCAAACACATTAAATCAATATAGGCTCTTCACCACGAACACATCGACTCACCATCCTAATTCACATTTATACAATTACATTAGAATTCACATGGTTTAAAACTGAGGATGTTACACAAGGTCCTGTAATGACAAGAAAATGCACCCTCCAAGGGTCCACAAGTCATATGAATCATGCCAAGTAAGGGACATTTAACAAAAGAACCTCATGAACAAGTTCATTAAGTCCTCCTTTTCAAACTGAACAAATTCTCAAAGACCTTATAAACTTTGCCAATTTTAGTTATGGGAGGGGTGTCATGGTGCCCTATTGGGGTAGGTCAATCCCCAAGTCAGGGAATGTTTCCCAAGAATACCCTCTCCAAACTATATGGTGAGTATGAGGTGGATTGGGGGAAGTGATCTTGGGAATGAGGTTCTTCACATATCAAGGGCTCATATTGTCTCATTTATGGGTTCCTTTGCAGAGGGTGCAGTGCATACATTCATTTACAAATTTCTTTTTTCCAAGACCTTTATTTTCCTTTCTTCTTTTTTATGGTTTGAACATTGAGTTCTATGTGAAATGGAAAGAAGAGGAGCACCAAAATGTCACTTAAATTTAGAACACATTGATTTCTATGTGCACTAGAAATTAAAGAACACCACAATGCATCTCTCCATCAAACAAGACACTTTTTATATATTTTCTTTTAAAAATTCCTTTATTTTTTCAAAGAGAAACATTTTTTGGCTCTCAGGACCTCAGGGTGAGAATATAGAAGGATGGATTATGTCCTTTTATTTTTATAGTGCTAGTTTCAACACCTCTGGGCATTTAGCCCCTTATTCCCATGAAATGAGGTAGAATCCCTTCTTGAGGTCAATGAAACAAAAAAAACAAAACATGAGAAAACATAGGGGGAGAAGTTTGGAAAGTGGTAAGTATGAGTGGGAATGGTACGATTACCCTTCAAGGATACCCCCCATTATCAACCCTTTTTCTGAGGGTGACCAACTTACTAGGATATCATGTCAACCACCAAGGTCAAATAAGGAAAAAAATATAATTTCCAAGAAAACATTCCATAATCAACACAAGACTCTTTGCAACATGCTCAAATAATTCAAATATTAAAGTGACACTTACCATGAGACTTGACTTGTTACCTCATGAAGCAAGACCTCTTGTCTTCAGTGGACCAATATGGTGTGGTGAATGTTGTTATGTTGTTGATGATGGGTGGTGATGCATGGTGGAGATGAGGGGATATATCTTCTCAATGTTGTCTCCCTCAGTCATATGGATCTTGACACTCAATGTATGCTACATGTGGGCCTCAAGACATCATCTCCTTAGTTACCCCTAGGCTGGGGGGTTAATAGGTTGGAAGGGAGAATGGGATTGTTTATAATCTTCCATGTGAAATAGACAAATAAGATCACAATTGTAGTTAGACCGGGAAAGAAAAATTCCATCCTTGGTTTGAAATACTTGGAGGCCAAGGAAATAGTGAAAATAGCCTAAGTCGTGTTGACAAGTTGAAAATACTAAGACAACTGAGAGGGGGGAGGGGGGTGAATCAGTTGTTACTGTGCTTAAACAATTTATGACTTATTCAAAGAATTTTAATCTCTTCCAAGTGACCATCAATATTATACAAGATATGAACAACATAAATAATGAACATTAGTCACACATAAGATATACACAGAGACAAATTTTCACAAGGAAACCCATAAAGGGAGAAAACCGCTTCTTCTTTGAATGATAGACTATCTTTTAAGTTATGTACATCATTTATCTTTGAGCACCAACTCAATGTGAGGCTACTACCTCTGTTTTACAAGATCCAACTTGTTGAGAGCACCAACTCTCTTATTTCTCTAGCACCCACTAGAAGGAAGCATCAACTCCCTAAGAGTTCCAACACCAACTGGACTTATACAAGCACCAACTTGCATACAGAAAAATCTATGTTTTCTCTAGCACCACCATGCCACCCTATTTTCTAGCCACAACTAGATGGAAGATACAACTCCCAATATTCAAGCACCAACTTGAATACCAGAGGAGCACAGTCCTCCCTAGAACCACCCTACCTCCCTAATTATGAATAAATGATTGATTAACCACCAATACATATATATCGATTCTTACCAGTTCTTTTCTGTTCTGCAAATCTTCTCTGCTTCATTATTCTTTTGCTATGTTCATCTTCTGTTTATCATTTCTAAGTTTTATCTCACACTGTGCATTCTGCGATTTTCCTTTCTCCCAGTTTACCTCATTTTCAGTGAGAACAACCAAACACACACAACCACTGCATTTCTCTGTTATGTACAACAACCACTTCATTTACACCTTGAATCTCCTAGGGGGAAAACGCTTCAGTAACTGAATTGCCAACTGTCCAAGAACCATGATTCGATTCTGCTAATTGAATCGTAACTGAACAATTAATCATGAATATCAACAGTCTCCCTTCGATCATATTCTCAAATAACCAACACTATTGGATTAAATCTGCAGGGTATTTTGTTTATCCCATATTCCCACTGGCTGTGACCACGGGCCTAATCAAGATGCACTTTGCAGTTTTGCATTTTGCAAATTTTGTTGCGAATCACATTGACTCTTCCAACTCCCGATCATGAAATGGAGCCTTGCAACTTACAATCTCCTTCCTTCACATGCCCACGATGATGACCAATCACTTATCCATAAATCACTTCACGACTCACGATTTCGGGAATCTTGTGATGAGACATCTCGACTCTCCCATGTCTTGATCTCCAAAATGGAGCTTAGCAACTAGCTCCTTCCCTTCTTGTGACCACTGGCTGTAACCAAATGCTTATCCATAAATCACTTTGCGACTCACAATTTCGGGAATCCTGTGATGAGGCATCTCGACTCTCCCAAGTCATGATCTCCAAAATGGATCTTAGTTGTACTAGTTCCTTCCTCCAACTCTCGATGATGTGACCACAAGCTATGAAAACTCGATAATCAAATGAGCGCTTCACGATTCACAACTTCAGGACTCCTGTGTTGAGACATTTCGACTCTCCCATGCCACAATTTCCGAAATGGATCTTTTTCTGTGAGCTAATCTTTCGCCACATGTCCTCTGGATCCAACGACCAAGATCATTTCGTGACCTCGCATATCGTGAGTTCAAGGGGTTAGAGCACCTCCTTCCTTTGGATTTCCCAATCTGCGAAACTCTGAAATGGACCCTTTGTCATGCACTAATCTTTCGCCACCTTTCCTCTGGTTCCAACGGCCAGGATCGTTTCATGTATCATGATTTTTCACACCACGCTCCTTTGACTCCTCCAATCTGCAAGTCAACGAAATTCCAATTGCTCGCCACATGTCCTCTTTGATGATGGATGGTCCCCTTACTTTCGAGACTTTGTAAGCCCACTTCATATGGCACTTAAAGATCATGCTCTTTCTTTTGGATCCAACGACGGTCGGTCCTCTCTCTCAGATTTGATGCCTGAGATCTATTCTCCTCTTCTATGCACTCCTCCTGTCGAAATTCAGATCTGATGGCCATCGAGAATTTTGAATGGGTGATCCAACGATCATTGTTTCTCTTCACTTTTGAGCTTACACTTTTGATCTTGGAATGACCTCATCACTGCACTGCTAATATTTCCACTTTCTCTTTTCGTCATCATCATGATCTCTGATCTTGCCATCAATGAAAACAAACATACTCTGCCTCTGTCTGAAAACATGCCAACAATCTCCCCCTTTGGAATTGATGGAAACCCCTTGAAGAAAATCCAACTATACCACTGTAGCATCCTTGCAACCCCTTGAATAAAATTACCACTGTAGAATCCTTGAAATTACCACACTTTCTCCCCCTTTGACATCAATGTCAAAGAAAACACACGCTCCCCCTGAGCTATTGCAGTACATCTCGAAGATATCAGAAATGCGACAGGCACATACTCCCCCTGTCAACTATGAACATGAGAACTAGAGCTATATTCACAAGAAATATAACATATATTCATTAAGTACTCCCCCTAACAATGTGAACAGATTAGACAAAAGAAGATATAACCCCCAACTTCTGACGAAGATATCCAAAAGGTGTCCCTGCTAACAGTTTAGTAAAGATGTCAGCTATATGTTATGTGGAAGGAGTGTAATTCAGCTGAACAACTCTGTTTGTAACCTTCTCTCTGAGAAAATGATATTTGATTGGGATATTCTTAGTCTTGGAATGAAGAACAAGATTCTTATAGACACTAATGGCATTGGTGTTATCACAGTGAATTGGAATCGGATCAGTATAATTTACCTTCAAATCTGCAAGAGTTTGGATCATCCATAAAATCTAAGTGAAACAAGTAGTAGAAGCAATGTACTCTGCCTCTGTAGTTGACAAGGAAATAGATCCCTGCTTCTTACTAATCCATGATACTAACGAGTCACCCAAGAAGAATGCACCTCCACTAGTGCTCTTTCTCTCATCCACACAATTTGGCCAATCAACATCTGAATAAGAAGTTAACTGAATTTTATGATTTCTAGGATACCAAAGACCATAAGTCATTTTTCCCTTCAAGTATTTGAATATTCGTGTTACAACTACTAAATGACTTTGTTTAGGAGCAGACTGATAACGACCTACCATTGCAACAACTTGCATTATATCAGGACGGGATGTTGTGGTGTACATAAGAGTGTCTATCATTGATCGATATGTTTGTTTATCAACATTAGGTGAAATATCATCCTCAATGAGTTTGCAACCGACCACCATAGGCGTACTAACATGAGCAGAATCTTACATCTGAAATTCCTTCAACATCTCCACCAAATATATTACTTACGAGATAAATATTTACTTAAAAATTTGATTTATTAGTAAACCAAAAAAATATGACAGTTATCCTATCATGGACATCTCAAATTCTGTTTGCATATAGTTATCAAACCACTAGATAGAAGAATCATTAGTACATAAAAAAAAATGTCATCTACATAAACCAAAACAACTAGTAAAT
>JZKD02S1673867.1:144213-206428 GCA_000966675.3 Picea glauca
TCTTAGTAATTTCAACAATTGATATTAGAGTGGGTTCCTTTTATTTAAAGGTAGATCTGTAAGCTTAAACATGACAAGTCATGAAGGGACTACAATCAATAAGCCTCCTATGTTTGATGGAACACATTTTTCCTTCTGGAAGGTTAGAATGAGAACATACTTAATGGCCTTAGGTGTTGATGTTTGGGATGTAGTAGAGACTGGATATACAAAGCCTGTTGTGATAGCTTCCAAGGATAATAATTTAGAATTTAGCTTTAATTCTAAGGGAATGAATTATATCTTGAATGGACTTGTTGAAGTTGAGTTTGTAAAGGTGATGCATCTTGAAACTACCAAAGCAATGTGGGATAAACTTATTAGCAGTTATGAAGGAAATGAGAAAGTAAAAGATGACAAACTTCAAACATATAGATTGAAATTTGAACAACTAAATATCAATGAAGATGAAATAGTTAGAAAGTACTTTTTAAGAGTTGAAGAACTTGTGAATGCCATGAAGGGTCTTGGTGAGAAGATTGAAGAATCATTTTTAGTTCAGAAAATTTTAAGATCTTTGCTTGATAAATTTAATCCAAAAGTCTCTGCAATAGAAGAATTAAATGATATTAAAACTTTGTCCATTGATCAACTCCTAGGAACTCTAACTACATATGAAATGAGAATTAGCAAATATAAATCCATTACTAGAGAAGCATATTTTAAAGCATACAAGAATATTGATTCAAAACTAGATGATATTGAGGCAAAATTTGTGAGAAGGTTAAAGAAAGGATCAGGCAAATACCAAGGCAAGCTTCCCTTCAAATGTTTTAAATGTGGTAAGATAGGTCATTTTGCATCTAAGTTTCCTCACCAGAAAAAGGACCAGAACTCTGATGATGAAAAAAAATACAAATTTAAGAAATATAGTAAAAAGAAAAGTTTGTGTGCAAACAATGACAATTCCTAGGAAGAAATAGATAGTGATTCATCATGTGAAGACAAAGTGAATGATTTTATGCTTATGGCTATGGAATATCTTGATGATGAACACACAGGAGGTGGAATGGATGATGAATAAGCTATGGTGGATATGGAAGGTGAATTAATCAGTGCTTTGGACGAAACTGACACACTCAGATTTAAGAAGAGAAAACAAAAACAATTATTGATGCAGTTTAAAATGAATGGTAAAAAACCTTATGAAGACTTTGCTCTACTAAAAGTTGAGTTAGAAGAGGCAAAGAAAATAGAGGACATCCTGAAACAACATTTATCAGAGAAGAAAGTGAGGTGTGAATACTTATAAGAAGACATAGTAAAAACCAGAAAAGAAATGGAGAAGTTTAAGTCATTTTATCACCAAAATCTGTCAAGTATTAAAGTATCAGAAGGATTAACCTCCATTTTAAATCAGAAAAGAAATCCAAAGTTGAAATATGGCTTGGGATATGAAGAAGGATCAAGTAGTGATCATCCAAGTAATACAGAACCCATCAAGTTTGTCAAATCTACAATCATTGACAACAACCACTCAGCAAAAAAAAAAAAAGAAAACCAACCACCAAGAAGGAATGAAAGAGAAAGTACCAAAACCGATCAGAGAAACTATCAACATGGATGAAATTGACCCGCTCAAAGAAAACAATCTTTTTCCAGGTACAAAGGATTTTTCTATGGATATTGTTTTTTCTGTTCTAACTTTGGCCACAAAGATATAACTTGTTCTTTAAGATTTAGATATGAGAAATCTAGTTATTCAAGGAATAATTATTTTCCACAACAAAGATTGAGACAACCAATCAACAAACAACCACAGACTATAAATCATGTGATGGATTGGAGAAGGATACAGGTGAAACATAAAAACAGTTATGAGCATAAAAATCATTATGATCTGTTATTCAGTGAACCAGAATGTTACATCTACCATAACTATGGACATAAAGCTGCAGATTGTCACTTAAGGAATTATAAGCCAGATTTGAATCCCACTGCTGAAAATTTTAAGGTTTGGAAGAAGAAAGAAGATGACAAGTGTAGACTAGTGTTATCATCCCAAAGACAAAAGAATCCCTGGTATATTAACAGTGGATGTTCCAAACATATGACTCTAAGTGAAATAAAATCAGGGAATGTAACGTTTGGAAATGATGCACTGAGAAAAATAAAAGGTAAAGGAGTAGTAAGTCTGAGTAATGGAAAAGGAAAATCTCAAGATGTGTTATTTGTAGATGGTCTAAAACATAATATACTAAGTGTCGGTCAAGTTTGTGATAGAGGATGTGAAGTTGTTTTTACTTCTAAAGATTGTAAAATAAAATCTGTGAATTCAGGACAGTTGGTTGCAAAAGGGATAAGAACATAAACCAATGTCTATGTGTTAAAAGAAGAAAAATAAGATTGCCACTTAAGAAAGTATGATGAAAGTTGGCTATGGCATAGGAGACTTGGAAACCTAAATTTTGATCATATAATCAATCTTAAGAACAATGGGGCAGTAAAATATCTTCCAAAGATATCAAAGCCATATGACTCTATTTGTAAACCTTGCCAGATATGAAATCTTACTCGGACACAATTCAAATCTAAAAACTTTCCTTCAACAAAAAAACATCTCCAGTTAGTACATATGGATTTATGTCGACCATCAAGGAAAGAAGGTACAGGAAAATAAAAATATTTTATGTTGATTATTGATGATTATTCTAGACTAACATGGGTTGCCTTTTTGAAAGAAAAATCTAAAGCATTTGAAAAATTTAAAGTGTTTAAGGCTCTGACTGAGAATCAAAAAGGAAAAAGATTGAAGGCAGTAAGGTCTGATAGAGGAGGATAGTTTAGTTCATGGAACTTCAAAGAGTTCTGTGATAAACACGGAATCAAAAGAGAGTACACTATTCCAAGGACTCCACAACAAAATGGAGTAGTTGAGAGGTATAGTTGGATTTTCTTCAAGGAGTTTCCATCAATGCCAAAGGGGGAGATTATTGGCATGTTTTTAGATAGAGGCGGAGTATGTTTGTTGTCATTGATGGCAAGATCAGAGATCACGATGGTGATGAAAAGAGAAAGTGGAAAGATCAGCAGTGCAATGATGATGGCATGACAAGATCGAAAGTGTAAGCTCAACATAGAAGAGAAACAATGATCGTTGGATCACCCATTTAGAATTCTCGATGGCCATCAGATCTAAATTTTGACAAGAGGAGCGCATAGAAGAGGAGAATAGATATCAGGCATCAGATCTGAGAGAGAGGACCGACCGTCATTGGATCCAGAAGAACGAGCATGATATTTAAGTGCAAGATGAAGAGGGCTTACAAAGTCCTGAAAGCAGGGGGACCGTCCATCATCAAAGAGGACACATGGCGAGCAATTGGAATTTTGTTGACCTGTACATTGGAGGAGTCAAAGGAGCGTGGTGTGAAAACTCATGATACACAAAATGATCCTGATCGTTGGAACCAGAGGACATGTGGCGAAAGATCAACGCATGACAAAGGGTCCATTTCAAAGTTTCGCAGATCAGGAAATCCAAAAGAAGGAGGTTCTCTAACCCCTTGAACTCACGATATGTGAGGTCCTGGCCATTGGATCCAGAGGACATGTGGTGAAATATTATCTCACGACAAAAGATACAACAATCTCCCAAACATGCCAACAATCTCCCCCTTTGGCATTGATGGAAACCCCTTGAAGAAAATCCAACTATACCACTGTGGCATCCTTGCAACCCCTTGAAGAAAATTACCACTGTAGCATCCTTGAAATTACCACAGTTTCCCCTTGAGCTATTGCAGTACATCTCGAAGATATCAGAAATGCGACAGGCACATACTCCCACTGTCAACTATGAACAAGAGAACTAGAGATATATTCACAAGAAATATAACATATATTCATTAAGTACTCCCCCTAACAAGGTGAACATATTAGACAAAAGAAGATATAACCCCCAAATTTTGATGAAGATATCGAATAGGTGTCACTGCTGATGGTTTAGTAAAGATGTCAATTATCTGTTATGTGGAAGGAGTGTAATTCAGTTGAACATAACTGTTTGTAACCTTCTCTATGAGAAAATGATATTTGATTGGGATATTCTTAGTCTTGGAATGAAGAACAAGATTCTTAGAGACACTAATGGCATTGGTGTTATCACAGTGAATTGCAATCGGATCAGTATAATTTACCTTCAAATCTGCAAGAGTTTTGATCATCCATAAAATCTGAGTGCAACAAGTAGCAGCAACAATGTACTCTGCCTCTGTAGTTGACAAGGAAATAGATCCCTACTATTTACTAATCCATGATACTAACGAGTCACTCAGGAAGAATGCACCTCCATTGGTGCTCTTTCTCTCATCCACACAATTTGGCCAATCAACATCTGAACAAGCAAATAATTGAATTTTATGATTTCTAGGATACCAAAGACCATAAGTCATTGTGCCCTTCAAGTATTTGAGTATCCATGTTAAAACTACTAAATGACTTTGTTTAGGAGAAGATTGATAACGACCTACCATTCCAACAACTTGCATTATATCATGACGATATGTTGTGATGTACAGAAGAGTGCCTATCATTGATCGATATGTTTGTTGATAAACATTAGGTGAAATATCATCTTTATTGAGTTTGCAACCGACCACCATAGGCGTACTAACAGGAGAAGAATCTTCCATATGAAATTTCTTCAACATCTCTTTCAAATATTTTTCATGAGAGATAAATATTCTTGTAGAACTCTAATTTATTTGTAAACCAAGAAAATATGACAGTTCTCCTATCATGGACATCTCAAATTATGTTTGCATAGAGTTATCAAACCACTGGACAAAAGAATCATTGGTACATCAAAAAATAATGACATCTACATAAACCAAAACAACTAGTAAATCATCACCTTAAGACTTAATGTAGATATTGTTGTTAATAGTACCTTTCTTGAACCCTTTGTCTTGTAAAAATTTGTCTAGTCTATAATACCAAGATCGTGGTGCTTGTTTCAGTCCATATAAATCCTTCTTCAGCTTGCAGACATAGTCAGGATCATTTGTCAATGAGAATCCTTCAGGTTGCTCCATATATACTTCTTCCTCTAGATCTCCATTAAGAAATGTTGACTTAGCATCCATCTGATACACTTTAAAGTTCTTATGACATGAATATGGAAGAAATATTCTGACGGATTCCAATCTTGCCACTAGTGCAAAGGTTTCATCAAAATCATGTCCTTCAACTTATGCATACCCTTTACAGACCAAACTAGCTTTATTCCTAACAACTTGTCTGTTTTCATTCATTTTATTCTTGAACACCCATTTGGAACCTATTGCATTCTTATCTTCAGGTCTAGGGACAAGCTCCCAAGTATTGTTCTTCTCAATCTGATCAAGCCCTTCATTCATAGCTCTAATCCAATCATCATGCTTGCTAGCTTCATAAAAAATTTTAGGTTCAATCATAGATAAAAAAGAAACCTGAGATTGTTCTGAGTCTTTAATCAATTTCCTTCTTGTCTGAACTCCTTTATTTATATCTCCAATTATCTGATTTTCGGGATGATTCTTTCTAACAATTCTGAGAGGTGGTTTTGTTTCTTTCTGCTGATTTGTGTCAACCTGAGTATTCGTATCTTCATCTGATTTAGATTCTTCTCTTTCTAATTCTTGGACTTGTTCATCTTCGTCTTCAACTATATCTTTTGTGCTTGGTTCAATATCCCAATATGAGTCGAGATGTCTCAACACAGGAGTCCCAAAGTCGTGAATCATGAAGCGCTCGTTTGATTAGTGAGTGGTCATAGGTTGTGGTCACATCATCGAGAGTTGGAGGAAGGAGCTAGTACAACTAAGATCCATTTCGGAGATAACGACTTGGGAGAGTCAATATGCCACATCAGAGGATTCCCAAAATCGCGAGTCATGAAAGCACTTTATGGATAAGTGTTTGGTTATAGCCAGTGGTCACGAGAAGGGAAGGAGCTAGTTGCTAAGCTCCATTTTGGAGATCATGACATGGGAGAGTCGAGATGTCTCATCACAAGATTCC
Organism: Picea glauca; assembly: GCA_000966675.3. Taxonomy (NCBI): domain Eukaryota; kingdom Viridiplantae; phylum Streptophyta; class Pinopsida; order Pinales; family Pinaceae; genus Picea; species Picea glauca. The sequence continues at coordinate 150,256 of JZKD02S1673867.1, forward strand.
CAAAATCACGAGTCACGAAGTGATTTATGGATAAGTGATTGGTCATCACCATGGGCATGTGAAGGAAGGAGCTTGTAAGTTGCAAGGCTCCATTTCGTGATCAGGATTTGGAAGAGTCAATGTTATTCGCAACAAAATTTGCGAAACGTGAAACTACAAAGTGCCTCTTGATTACGCCTGTGGTCACAACTAGTGGGAATATGGGATAAACACAAGACCCTGCAGATTTAATCCAACAGTGTTGGTTATTTGAGAATCTAATCAAAGGGCTACTGTTGATCTTCACGATTAATTGTTCAGTTATGATTCAGTTAGAAGAACCGAATCATGGCTCTACGACGGTTGGCAATTAAGTTACTGAAGCATTTTTTCCCTAGGATATTCGAGGTGTAACTGAAGCAGTTGTTTTGCATAAAAGAGAAATGCATTGAGTGTGTGTGTTTGGTTGTTCTCACTGAAAATGAGGTAAACGGGGAGAAAGGAAAATCGCATAATGCACGGTGTGAGATAAAACTCAGAAATGATAAACAGAAGATGAACATAGCAGAAGAATAATGAAGCAGAGAAGATTTGCAGAACAAAAAAGAATTGGTAAGAATCCATATATATGTATTGGTGGTTAATCAATCATTTATTCATAATTAGGGAGGTAGGGTGGTTCTAGGGAGGATTGTTCTCCTCTGGTATTCAATTTGGTTCTTGAATATTGGGAGTTGTATCTTCCATCTAGTTGTGGCTAGAAAACAGGGTGGCAGGGTGGTGTTAGGGAAAACATAGATTTTTTTGTATGCAAGTTGGTGCTTGTATAAGTCCAGTTGGTGCTGGAACTCTCAGGGAGTTGATGCTTCCTTCTAGTCGGTGCTAGAGAAATAAGAGAGTTGGTGCTCTCGGCAAGTTGGAGCTTGTAAAACAGAGGTAGTAGCCTCACATTGAGTTGGTGCTCAAAGATAGATGATGTACATAACTTAAAAGATAGCCTATCATTCGAAGAAGAAGAGGTTTTATCCCTTTATGGGTTTCCTCGTGAAAATATGTCTCTGTGTATATCTTATGTGTGACTGATGTTCATTATTTATGTTGTTCATATCTTGTATAATATTGATGGTCACTTGGAAGATATTAAAAATTGTTTGAATAAGTCATAAATTGTTTAAGCATAGTAACAATTAATTCACCCCCCCCCCTCTCAGTTGTCTTAGTATTTTCAACTTGTCAACACGACTTAGGCTATTTTCACTATTTCCTTGGCCTCCAAGTATTTCAAACCAAGGATGGAATTTTTCTTTCCCGGTCTAAGTACAATTGTGACCTCTATTTCACATGGAAGATTATAAACCATCCCATTCTCCCTTCCAACCTATTACCCCCTAGCCTAGGGGTAACTAAGGAGATGATGTCTTGAGGCCCACTGGTAGCATACATCGAGTGTCGAGATATAGATGATTGAGGGAGACAACATTGAGAAGATATATCCCCTCATCTCCACCATCCATCACCACCCATCGTCAACAACATAGTAACATTCACCACACCATATTGGTCCACCGAAGACAAGAGGTCTTTCTTCATGAGGTAACAAGTCAAGTCTCATGGTAAGTGTCACTTTAATATTTGAAGTATTTGAACATGTTTCAAAGAGTCTTGTGTTGATTATGGAATGTTTTCTTGGAAATTATATTTTTTTCCTTATTTGACCTTGGTGGTTGACATGATATCCTAGTAAGTTGGTCACCCTAAGAAAAAGGGTTGATAATGGGGGGTATCCTTGAAGGGTCATCGCACCATTCCCACTCATACTTACCACTTTCCACACTTCTTACCCTATGTTTTCTCATGTTTTGGTTTTTTGGTTTCATTGGCCTCAAGAAGGGATTCTACCTCATTTCATGGGAATAAGGAGCTAAATGCCCAGAAATGTTGAAACTAGCACTATAAAAATAAAAATACATAATCCATCCTTCTATATTCTCACCCTGAGGTCCTGAGATCCACGAAATGTTTCTCTTTGAAAAATTAAAGGAATTTTTAAAAGAAAATATATAAAAAGTGTCTCGTTTGATGGAGAGATGCATTGTGGTGTTCTTTAATTTCTAGTGCACATAGAACTCAATGTGTTATAAATTTAAGTGACATTTTGGTGCTCCTCTTCTTTCCATTTCACATAGCACTCAATGTTCAAACCATAAAAAAGAAGAAAGGAAAATAAAGGTCTTGGAAAAAAAATTATTTGCAAATGAAGGTATGCAGTGCACCCTCTACAAAGGAACCCATAAATGAGACAATATGAGCCCTTGATATGTGAAGAACCACATTCCCAAGAGTACTTCCCCCAATCCACCTCATACTCACCATATATTTTGGAGAGGGTCTTCTTGGGAAACATTCCCTGACTTGGGGATTGACCTACCCCAATAGGGCACCATGACACCTCTCCCATAACTAAAATTGGCAAAGTTTATAAGGTCTTTGAGAATTTGTTCAGTTTGAAAAGGAGGACTTAATGCACTTGTTTGGGAGGTTCTTTTGTTAAACGTTGCTTACTTGGCATGATTCATATGACTCATGGACCCTTGGAGGGTGCATTTTCTTGTCGTTGCAGGACCTTGTGTAACATCCTCGGTTTTAAACCATGTGAATTCTAATGTAATTGTATAAATGTGAATTAGGATGGTGAGTCGATGTGTTGGTGGTGAAGAGCCTATATTGATTTAATGTGTTCGGGGGCCAAATTGTTTATTATGTGAATTGAATAATTAATAAAATTAATAATCATTGGTTATGATACAAAAGTGATGAAGAACGATGGGGGGATATGATTCCACAAGAGAGATGGGTCCAAGGGGGAATTATTCATGGGTATTAATCTGACCCTCATTCCTGAATTATTATAATTTTGTATGACCTTTTAATTTTCATGTGGAGTGTGCCAAAATCCAATCATTTAACTCATGTACGAGGGTGGATGTGACTGGTCACATCCCATAGTTATTTGAGAGCATGGGTTGAAATACAATCAGTTTGGGGAAGAGTGTAAGTCAAGCCAAGGAAGCAAACAAAGAGAGGAAATTCTTATGGCCAAGGGGGGTGGTTTTTGGACATTCACGTTTTTGATGGAGAACAATTTTTATATGTTGATTTTGGGCAGAAAAGAGGAGTTGAGTGTTGGGAAATGCACCATCCATGTTGCTATTGAAGGAAGTCACTATTCTATTGTGTGTTATGTTAGAAATGAGGCATATGTGCATGTAAATCGGGTTGTAAGCATGTGGTGCAAATTCCTATTGAGGAAATGTCTCAAGAGCCTTGTGAAGGCCGATGTGAGAACTCCTTTAGTAGTTGAGAGTTCCTCAAAGTTCCCAGTTGAGATATTTTTTTCCAATTGCGTGCACTAGGGACCCTGACAAACAAATGGTATAGCCCGAGGGACTATGAGCATGAAGGGGATATATTCCTTGGGTAGTGCGGGTTGTGGGGAAAAGAGAATGCTAGAGGATTGGAAATGATGCAGAAGTAGTACCTAGTTTTTGGGGTTGTTGTGTGTGGAGAGTGAACAACCAAAGGGTCGGATCTCCTCATGGACTCATAGAATCAACTCAGGGGTGGCATGCTGTTGATATTTGGAGAAACAAAGCCTATGGATAGGAGGTTCATCCTTCATACGCATCCAATTGGTTAATTAATAATAGATAAGTGTTTATGTTACGTTCTTATGTTATTTCGTTGTGTAAATGGTTTATATGAATGATGTATGTTTGTTGTTTGCTTGAACATATGCATTCATGTTCAATATATGTTTTTAGATGCATTTAGATCTATGGTATCAGTCAAATGGTTAAATATGTCTGTGATCTATAGCAGGTAAGCTACGTGAAACTAATTAGTAGTAAATCTAAATGATTTAATGAGTTTCCACAAGTAATGTTGCTCAAATGGAGGCTGGGTACATTACACCTTGCCCAGTGAAAGTCATTATTGAAGGCACTAAGCTACTTGGACCTTCATAGGGTCATGAAATCCCATTGGATGGATGTTGTGCCCCAAACATTGGAGGCCTAGGATGACGAGCGTTTCACCTTGGATGATGTCCCTGACACATGAAAGTCGCTCGGAAGCATGAAGAAGAGATGGCGTCACCCTCATATGCCCAATGTCCCTTTTTTGAGGCATCAAGTTGTTGGCATGTTTACAGGAAGAGTGTGATTGTCATCAATGGAAAGAACAGAAGGCAGATAAGAAGGTGAGAAAGCTCAGTAGGAAGAGCTACAGTGGTTGTTGGATCACTGATCCAAAGGACCTTCAACCGAATACCCGACAACCATTCGATCATTTTAAGTGCAAGGATAGGATAAGATAGAAGAGTAGCACCGAATATAGATCAAGCCATCGATATAAGAACATGATCGATGAACAACATTTTGTTCACGTCAAAATTTGCGATGAGGTTACTGTTCGAGGAATTTCACTTCGGGAGAATTGGCAACTTGAAAGTCAAATTACCCGAAGCCCAAAATCCAAAATGAATAAGTACCATCGGATCTGGAGAAAATGCGATGACCATTAGATCAGGGAGAACCACGTCTACAAGGACATGTGGCAGACCAATTTGGTAGACCACGTCAGAAGACCACATTAGCAAGGACACATGGCGCAATAAGACAATGATAAGTGTCAAGTTGAATCGACATTTCAGGTACGTCCAAATCATGAATCTGAGTGACATGTGGCAGCTACTCAGCTCATGACATGTAATCAAGTGACGTAAGTAAGTTACATCACTCCGAGAGTTTTACCACCAACACTTGCCCAAAGTCCCGAAGTCCCAAATGTCGAAGTCCCGAAGTGGACACGAAACGTCTGATCTGAAGATCACTTCGGGAACATTCTCGACCATCGATCTACTACAGTGGAAGGATAATGTAAGTGGAAGTATTAACCGACAACAAGCGGTCTCCACCACTTATGACTTACTCAACAAGTGATCACTTCGGAGGAAATTGGAGCAGCTATTAGCCTAAAGTCCCGAAGTCCCGAATGTCGAAAACGCGAGGGTCGAAGAAGATCCAGGCCTTTGATTTCTAGAAGAACGTGTGGCCGAAATCTCTGTAGTTCGAGGAAAAACACTCCGATAGATAGTAAAGGAAGAGAAGTTGAGATTTGAAGTCCCCAAAGCCCGAAGAGATGAAGGAGCTGAGGACCATCGATCTGTAAGAGGACACACATCAACAGATCGTGAAATCTAGGTACGAAATACTCTAGAGGAAAGAAGAGTGTGAAAGCGTCGAAGCCCTGAAGTGAACCTCAACCGTTGATCGAGAAGGGTGCCAAGGGTCGTCGATCTGTTCTTGGTAGAAAGTGTTGAAGTCCCGAAGAAGATTAGAGCCATTTATTTGAGGAGGACACGTGGTAGAAATCTGTGGACTCCAGCTAAAAGCGTTCTGGGACAGTGTGAAGGTTGAAAATTGAAATCTATGAAGCCTGAAGTAGCGAAGTAGATCTCGACCGTTGATCGAGAAAAGGGACACACGTTAGTGGATTTTCAACTCTGGAAGATTGACGTACGAAGGAAAGCAATGTTTGAGAGTTGAAAATCCCGAAGCCTGGATCACGAAATAAGTCATAGGCGTTGATTTGGAAGGGAGCTATGTGTCAACAAATTGTGGAGATTTGGGATCATGCGTGGTAGGAGGAAAGGAGGAAGATAACAGTTTTTATCGAGAGGAATAACCATGGGATTGGAGATCAATGACCGTACTCAATTGAAGGGTCAGAACATGCTCGGGTATTAATTTTTCTTGAGCGGGCCGCAATCAAAACCACGATATTGCCAAAGGCATACGTGGAGCTTTGTAGTGAATTGTGGTGCAAAAAGCGGGTTTCCCTCAATCCACCTTTGACCGCACCCACAATCGCATGGTCACGTGATAACATTGCCCAAGGTCACATCAGTGGAATATAGGGGAAGGAGATAGTGCTTCTAGGATCCACATCGGAGGTTACGCATTGAAAAGTCAAAAAGGCCTCTGTGTATAATCCAATGGCGATGATCAAACAAAATCTAATCGAAGGGTTGTTGTTTCACTTCTTGGTTTATTGATCAGTTACGATTCAATTACACTAATTGAATCATTGTTCCTGAGCATTGGAATCATTATTCCTGAGCATTTTTAAGATTCTTGACTTGAGCATTGGAGATGAGGAGTGTAACGGATGATGAGAGTAGGAATAAAAGTAAAATGTCGTGACAGAGAGAGGTTGTTTTTTCTTTGTAAATCAAGTTGTATAGTTATTCACGCATGTAGAAGGCAGCCAAGCATATGTGCGAAAGTGCAGAGGGGAAGCATAACACATAGAATAGATATGGTGCACAAAGCATAAAACGCAGAAGAACAAAAAGTGCAAGAAGATGCGAGCAGGAAGACACTGATGCAGGCAAAGTAGAGCAATGTAGCAGAACAGTGATGAGACTGGTAGGCCATTGTTAAATATTGTATCACTGTAATAAATTTTAGCAAGAAAATATTTATATCTAAGGGTGGTAGAATGGTTCTAGGGAGGACTTTTTTCCTCAGAGTTTCAATTGGATGCTTGAACATAGAGAGTTGTAACTCCCATCTGGTTGTAGCCAGAAAAACCAGGGTGGTAGGGTGGTGCAAGGGAGAACCATTGTTATTTTTTATACAGGTTGGTGCATGTGTGACTGGATGTTGGTTCTTCCATCCAGTTGGTGCTAGAACACTCAGGGAGTTGGTGCTTCCTTGTAGTGGGTGCTAGAGAAACCAGGGATTTGGTGCTCCCAACAAGTTGCATCTTGTAAAACAGAGTGGTAGCCTCACAAAGAGTTGGTTCTCATAAGAATGATAATGTACAGAAAATAAAGACTACTTATCATATTAAGAAGAAGAGGTTTTATCCCTTTATGGGTTTCCTCGGGAATATCTATCTCTGTATACTTCATGTGTGTGATTGATGTTGAATACTCTATTGCTTACTTCCCTGAATCATTGTGATCATCATTGAGTGTTATGTAATGAGTTTAAAATGGGTATAATTGTTTAAGCACAGTAACAACTGATTCACCCCCCCCCCCTCTTAGTTTTCTAACAATTGGTATCAGAGTTGGTTCCTTTTATCTAAGGGTAGATCGTAGAGCTTAAACATGACTAGCCATGAAGGAAATTCAACCAATAAGGCCCCCATGTTCAATGGAACAAAATTTTCCTTCTGGAAAGTTAGGATGGGACAATACATAATGGATTTAGGTGTAGATGTTTGGGATGTAGTAGAGAGTGGTTATGTAAAGCCAATTGTACTAGCTTCTAAGGATGGCAAGCTAGAATTTAGCTTCAACGCTAAGGTTATGAATGCTATTCTGAGTGGGCTTGCAGAAGAATAATTTGTAAAATTTATGCACTTAGAATCTGCCAAAGAAATGTGGGACAAACTCATTAGCAGTTATGAAGGTAATGAGAAGGTAAAGGATGCCACGCTTCAAACCTACATATTACAGTTTGAACAGCTAAAAATAAAAGAGGATGAAACTGTTGGGAAGTACTTTCTGAGAGTTGAAGAACTAGTAAATGCAATGAAAGGACTTGGTGAAAAAATTGAGGAAGCCTCTTTGGTTCAGAAGATTTTAAGATCTCTCCCTAATAGATTTAATCCAAAAGTTTATGCAATAGAAGAACTGAATGATCTTAAAATTTTTCCTATTGACCAAATCCTAGGAACTCCGAATGCTTATGAAATGAGGATAGGTAAAGATAAACCCACCTCTAGAGAAGCATCATTTAAAAAAGATAAGAATGAGGATTCTTAGCCTGATGAAATGGAAGAAAAATTCTTGAGAAGACTTTGACCACTTAATGAAGCTCAAAAATCTTGAGGCAGTAAAAGATCTTTCAAGAATATCAAAACCATAAGATTATGTGTGTAAACTCTGCGAAGTAGGAAAGCTAACTAGGACACAGTTTAAATCCAAGAGCTCTACTTCAATAGAGAAACCACTCCAATTAGTTCATATGAATCCATTTGGACCATCAAGACAGGAAGGCACAAGGAAGGAAAATTGCTTCATGTTGATCATTGATGATTACTCTAGACTCACTTGGGTTGCTTTTCTCAAAGAAAAAGCTGAAGCATTTGAAAAATTTTAAAATTTTAAGGCTTTAACTGAGAATCAAACTCGCAACAGGTTAAAGGCAGTAAGATTAGACAGAAGAGGATAATTTATGTCAAGTGATTTCAAGGAATTATGTGATAAACATGGGATCAAGAGAGAATACACAATCCCGGGAACTCCACAACATAATGGAGTAGTTGAGAGACAAAACGGAACAATTCAGCAAATGGCCAAGTCAATGATGAATGAGAAGAACATTGATCAAACCTACTGGGTAGAATAAATACACACTGCAGTACATATTCTTAACAAAGCCCACCTCAGACCACACAGTGACAAGACACCTTATGAACTGTGATATAGAAGACCTGCTTCAATCAAACACTTCAAAGTCTTTGGGAGTAAGTGCTACATAAAGAATAATAATGAAAACCTTGGCAAGTATGATGATAGGCCTGATGAAGGCATCTTCTTAGGATATGCTACCAATAGTAAAGGATATAGATGCTTTAATAAAAGATCGTATAAATTAGTTGATTTCATTGATTTAAAGGTTGATGAAGGAGTCCCAGTAAGAGAGGTGAGCAATAGTGAGTTTGCTACATAGGACATAGTTGAAGCTGAAGATGAGCAGGTCCAAGAATCAGAAGGAGAAGACTCTGAGTAAGATACAAATCCTCTATAGGACTCAAACCAGGAGATCAAGACAAAGACACCCTCCAGAGTTATTAGGAAGAATCATCCTTAACATCAGATAGTTGGTCATCTAAACCAAGGAGTTCAGACAAGAAAGCAGTTGAATAATGTCTCAGAAAAATCTCAGATTACCTTTCTGTCTTTGCTTGAACCTAAAGACTTTAATGAATCCAGGGAAGATGACCATTGGGTTAAATCCATGAATGATGAACTTGACCAAATTGAGAAAAAAAATACTTGGGAGATGGTTCCTAGACCTAAAGGTAAAAATTTCATAGGTTCCAAATGGGTCTTTAAGAATAAATTGAATGAGCAGGGACAAGTTGTCAAGAACAAAGCAAGATTGGTCTGTAAGGGCTATGAAAAAATTGAAGGACAAAATTTTGATGAAACCTTTGCACCAGTGGCAAGATTGGAAACCATCAAAATGTTTATTGCCTATGCATGTCATAAGAAGTTTAAAGTCTATCAAATGGATGTCAAGTCAACTTTTCTAAATGGAGATCTAAAAGAAGAAGTCCATATGGAACAACCAGAAGGTTTCCAACTGTCAGATAACCCTTACTTTTTCTACAAGCTGAAGAAATCCTTATATGGGTTGAAACAAGCTCCTTGTGCCTAGTATTATAGACTAGATAAGTATCTTCTAGGAAAAGGGTTCAAAAGAGGAACAGTTGACTGCAACCTATATATCAAAACAGAGGACAATGATTTGCTCATTTTGTTGGTCTATGTATATGACATCATCTTTGGAAGTAATAATGCTTCATTGGTACAATGGTTTGATGCTACCATGCAGTCTGAATTTGAAATGTCTATGATAGGGGAACTGTCATTTTTTCTTGGTCTGCGAATTACTGAGAGGTTTGAAGGAATATTTCTTTCTCTGGAGAAATATCTAAGAGAAATGTTGAAAAAGTTTCAAATGAAAGATTCTACACTTGTTAGTACACCTATGGTGGTTTGTTGCAAGCTCAATAAAGATGATATTTCACTTGATGTTGATCAAATAACATATCGATCAATGATAGGCATTCTTCTATACATCACAACATCTCATCCTGATATAATGCAAACTGTTGGAATGGTAGGTCATTATGAGTCTACTCCTAAACAAAGTCATTTAGTAGTTGTCAAGAGGATATTCAAATATTTGAAGGGTACAATGACTTATGGTCTTTAGTATCCTAGAAATCATAATTTTCAATTAACTGCATATGCAGATGCTTATTGGGCAAATTGTTTGGATGAGAGAAAGAGAACAAGTGGAGGTGCATTCTTCTTAGGTGATTCGTTAGTAGCATGGCTTAGTAAGAAGCAGGGATCTATTTCATTATCAACTACAGAGGCAGAGTACATTGTTTTGGCTACTTGTTGCACTCAGATTTTATGGATGATACAAACTCTTGCAGATTTGAAGGTAACTTATATTGATCCAATTCCACTTCAATGTGATAACACCAATGCTATTAGTGCCTCCAAGAATCATGTTCTTCATTCAAAGACTAAACATATACCGATAAAAATCATTTTCTCAAAGAACAGGTTACAAACAGAGTTGTTCAGGTGCATTATATTACAACCACAAAACAAATTGCAGACATCTTTACTAAACCCCTAGCCATGACACCATTTGAATATCTCTGTTAGAAGTTGGGTGTCATCCCTTCTCTCACCTAAGAGATTCCATCCTGTCAGGGGGATTATGTGTTAGTTGAATATATGATACCTCTGAAAAGTACTGCAACAACTCAGGGTATCATGTTTTCTCTGACATTGATGTCAAAGGGGGAGAAAAATGTGTTGTCTGGATGTTATAGTTGGAGGTCTAAGCAGAATAGTGAAACCTTTCAAGGTTTCCATCAATTCCAAAGGGGGGTATTGTTGGCATGTTTACAGGAAGAGTGTGCTTGTCATCGATGGCAAGAAAAAAAGGTGGAGCAGAAGGCGAGAAATATCAGGAGGAAGAGCTACAGTGGTCGTTGGATCACCAATCCAAAGGACCTTCAACCGAATACCCAACAATCATTGGATCATTCTAAGTGGAAGGACAGGATAAGCTAGAAGAGTGGCACCGGAGATAGATCGAGCCATCAATCTAAGAACATGATTGAAGAACAACATTTAGTTCACGTCAAAAGTTGTGATGAGGTTACTATTTGGGGCATCTCACTTCAGGAGAATTGTCAACTTGAAAGTCGAATTACCTGAAGACTGAAATCTGAAATGAATAAGGACCATCGGATCTGGAGAAAATGCGATCATCATTAGATCAGGGAGAACCACGTTAGCAGACCACATCTACAAGGACATGTGGAAGACCAAGTTGGAAGACCACGTCAGCAAGGACACATGGTGCAATCAGACAATGACAAGTGTCAAGTTGAATCAAAATTTCAGGTACGTGCAAATCACGAATCTGAGTGACACGTGGTAGCTACTCGACCTGTGACACGTCATCAAGTGATGTAAGTAAGTTACGTTACTCTGGCAGTTTCAGGACTTTTACCACCAACACTTTCCCAAAGTCCCGAAGTCCCCAATGCCAAAGTCTCGAAGTGGACACGAAACATCCGATCTGAAGATCACTTCGGGACCATTCTCGACCGTCGATCTACTACAGTGGAAGGATAGTGTAAGTGGAAGTATTAACCGACAGCAAGCGATCTCCACAACTTATGACTTAATCAACATGTGATCACTCCGGAGGAAAATGGAGAAACGATTATCCTAAAGTCTCGAATGCCAAAAACCCGAGGGCCAAAGAAGATCCAGGTCATCGATTGCCAGAAGGATGCGTGGTAGAAATATGTGCAGTTCAGGGAAAAACACTTTGAGATATAGTGAAGGAAGGGAAGTTGAGATTTGAAATCCCTGAAGCCCAAAGAGCCAAACGAATTGAGGATCATCGATTTGTAGGAGGATACACATCATCATATCATGAACTCCGAGTACGAAATACTTTTGAGGAAAGCGGGGAGTGAAAGCGTCGAAGCCCCGAAGTGAATCTCGATCGTTGATCGAGAAGGGTGCCAAGGGTCATCGATCTAGCCTTGGTAGAAAGTGTCGAAGTCTCGAAGAAGACTAGAGTCATTGATTTGAGGATGACACGTGGCAGGAATTTGTGGACTCCTACTAAAAGCGTTATGGGAGAGCGTGAACATTGAAAATTGAAATCGTCGAAGCCCGAAGTAGCAAAGCAGATATCGACCGTTGATCGATAAAAGGGACATGCGTCAGTGGATTTTCAACTCCAGAAGATTGACGCACAGAGGAAAGCAGTGTTTTAGAGTTGAAACTCCCAAATCCAAGATCATGAAATATGTTGTAGCCATTGATTTGGAAGGGAGCTACGTGTCAACAAATAGTTGAGATCTAGGCTCACGCGTGGGAGGAAAGGAGGCAGATAATAACCATTGATCAGGAGGCATCGCCAAGGGATTGGATATAAACGGTCATGCTCAATTGCAGGGTTAGATCATGATCGGGTCTTAATTTTTCTTGAGCGGGCCGCAATCAAAACCACGGTGTCACCAAAGGCATACGTGGAGCTCTGTAGTGAATTGCAGGGCGAAAAGCAGGTTTCCCTCAAACCACCTATAGCCACGCCCACAATCGTGTGGTCATGTGATAACATTGCCCAAGGTCACATCAGCAGAAGATAGGGGAAGAAGCTAGCACTTCTAGGATCCACATCGAAGGTTACGCATTGAAAAGTCAAAAAGGCCTCTGCGTGTATAATCCAATAGTGTTGATCAAACAAAATCTGATCGAAGGGTTGTTGTTTCACTTTGTGGTTTCTCGATCAATTACAATTCAGTTACACTAACTGAATCATTGTTCCTGAGCGTTGGAATCATGATTCCTGAGCATTGTTGAGATTCTTGACTTGAGCGTTGGAGATGCAGAGTGTAACGAATGATGAGAGCAGGAATAAAAGTAAAATGTCGTGATAGAGAGAGGTTGTTGTTTATTTGTAAAGCAAGTTGGATAGTTATTCACGCATGTAGAAGGCATCCAAGCGTATGTACGAAAGTGCAGAGGGGAGGCATAACACATAGAACGGACATGGTGCACAAAGCATAAAATGCAGAAGAACAGAAAGCACAAGAGGATGCAGGCAGGAAGACACCGATGCAGGCAGAGCAGAGCAGTGTAGCAGAACAGTGATGAGACTGGTAAGCCATTGATAAATATTGTATTACTATAATAAATTTTATCAAGCAAAGATTTATATCTCAGGGTGGTAGGGTGGTACTAGGGAGGATTGTTGTCCTCAGAGTTTCAAGTGGGTGCTTGAACATAGGGACTTGTAGCTTCCATCTGGTTGCAGCCAAAAAAACCAGGGTGGTAGGGTGGTGCAATGGAGAACCATTGTTCTATGTTATACAGGTTGGTGTCCATGTGACTGGAAGTTGGTGCTTCCATCCAGTTGGTGTTGGAACACTCAGGGAGTTGGTGCTTCCTTTTAGTGGGTGCGAGAGAAACTAGGGAGTTGGTGCTCCCAGTAAGTTGCATCTTGTAAAACAGAGCGGGTAGCCTCACAAAGAGTTGGTGCTCATAAGAATGATAATGTGCAGAAAATAAAGACTACTTATCATATTAAGAAGAATAGGTTTTCTCCCTTTATGGGTTTCCTCGATAATATATGTCTCTGTATACTTCATGTGTGTGATTGATGTTGAATACTCTATTGCTTACTTCCCTGAATCATTGTGATCATCATTGAGTGTTATGTAATGAGTTTAAAATGGGTATAATTATTTAAACATTGTAACAACTGATCCACCCCCTTCCCCCTCCCAGTTGTCTAACAGAAGTCACACATTTAGGAGGTCGTTGGGTGCATTTTGTGCACTTGGTGGTGTTTTGGGCTTCAACCCCCACTCTTTTTCTTGATTTGGGGATGGTGTAGCACATTTATACCATGAAGTCCTAGCCTTTGGAGGCCTACCTTCACATGTGCCACATTGGAGAAGAGTCCCATGGGATTACATGCCATTATTTTGTCATTTTTCATAATATTGTAGCCTATGTGGGAAAAACAAGAAAAATGATCTCTTAATTAAGCATTGTAACTTTGGTTTTGACCTAAAACTAAGGATTTAATTGTAATTTTGACAAACATAACTTGGGTTTTCCTCTATAAATAGAGGCAAGTCATTTTCATTTGAACATAACTCGCTTGTGAGTATTCTCCCTCTCTAAGGAAAATTTTTTCCTCTTTATTTTCTCTTGTGCATTGTGGAAAAAGGCTTGTCTTTGGAATTTTGGAGCAAATCGATTTCCCTTGAGGCTTCATATTGGATGAAAGTGGATGATCTTTGGTAAAGAATAGGATTTGGAATTTATCTTCTTGTATTTTGTGAGTATATTTCTACAATTGCTTATATTTGTTCAACGATTTTAAATTTTAAACCCTAGGAGAAGTACAAAGGTGTACACCCTCTACTAGAGATATTTAATTGTTTGTCTTGGAATTGTTCAATCTTTTCTATAGGAAGTAGAAGGTGCTACACCCCTATTGTAAAGGCTTGGGTAGGGTTGATATTCTAGGAAGTAAGAGGGTTTACACCCCTAGAAGATATTTCCCTAGCTCAATTTAAATCACTAGATCATCTTGAGGAAATGAGGATGGTTTCGTTTTGTAAGGGTTCAAAACCAAGGTTCAAGTTCGCTCTCCCCCTTGAACTTTTAGTTATTCTTTGACTCCATTTCCCAAGGGAAAATTGTTTTAATTGCGAAATAAGATCATTTTGAAATCGTTCTAATTTGGTTTGATTGCACTCATCATAAGCTAGTTTCCCTAGCCAAGGAATTTTGGTTGAAGGGGATTTACTTACTGTTGTAATTAAATTTACACTACAGCCATTAGGACTTATGCAAAACACGCTCTTAAAGTAGTCTTTCTCTCAATTCTGACCATTAAAATTTACATACAAATATTGGAAACTATTCTACAAGTTAAGGGATTTTCATTGGAATATTTTTTTGTTGATTTTAATGGTTAGAATTTACTACTATAGAAAAAGTTTGTTACAGCCATATAGGGCTTTCATAAAATTACTGATAACACTTGATTTATATCCCTTTCAACCGTCAAAATTATTGTTTGAATATTGAAATCTTATATACTAATCAATGGTTTTTGTTCAAGATATTACTTGTTGATTTTGACGGTGATTTATTGCAGATGCTAACATTTCCTTCTTGCTGATATAAATTACAGTTTGCTGAAATTTTTGGGACAGAAAGGTTTCTTGTTGTTTCCCTTAGTGTTTGGGGTTTTATTTTCATGATATTGAGTCTTGGGATAGTGGATCTAACATTTTTTTTGTGGGTTATTGATCATAATATTTCTTCCCTTCACCAAATTCATCATTCTTAAAACCCTAGCCACTCTCATACCATGACCTATTGGGGTTTTCCTTTCACCGCTTGATTTTCCCCCTCATTCCCCCCTAGGGTCACCCAAGAGCCCTCCCTTGTGGTGAATTTATTCATCACTAAAAGAGGGGAGCGCCTATCTAAGGTGATAGCGGGTAGATGCTCCTGAGGTGTCACACATTTGTGGGTTGAGGTTGGCTTTTCTCAACCTACACCTTGTGTGGTAACATTTTGGCACTATTGTCAAGAAGGATTTTGAATCCTTTCTGAGCCAAAAACGACATTTGGAAATATTTTCCCTCGAAGAATTTATCCCAAGGTTTCATGTCCACTCCATTAAGGGAATTACCCTCTTATCAATTTTTGATGAATTTCTTATAAGTTTATTTGGAAACTCCATTGAGGGAAGATACCCTCTCCATCTTCTATGAAACTTAAGCTCATGTAGAAACTCCATTGAAGTGTTATTCAGATAATGGAATTATGGCATCATGGGACTTTCATGATGCTCAATATGAGCCATTTCCTAGAACTTATCATATCACAAGGACACTTTTGCCGATGGAAGAGAAAACATATGTCGATGAATCCATTGAGAATCTGATGAATCTTATAAAGGGTTACCTCAATAATTTATTGAAGAACAATTTGGTGAAGAACCTATTACTGAAGGGAAATCCCTTAAAAATGAAGAATTTTTTTAAGAATATATCTATGAATAAAGTTTCCAAGAAGATCTTGATGAAGTTTCTCATGTTGAAGACCTGGATGAGACATTAGAAGATGAAGTTGTCCAACCTTGTGAACAAGTAATCAACTCCAATTATACAAGTGAATTCATGGAGCGGCTTTCCGATACAGTTGAAAATCATATTGATCATTTCCTATGTTTCCGGGAGCATGGATGGGATATTATTTTTTTCAATTTTGATAAATATCCCGTATACGATATCGAGGGAAGCTTCCAGGTTAAGAATGCAAAAAAATTTCCTTTGGAAGAATTATTTTCATACATGGGCGATCCATATACTTGGAAGCCTAATGATGATATGATCACATAATTTTTTCATCCACCGGGGGATGGTCTATTGTAGTAAATTTATGTTTATTTCTAGACATACCTTGGGGATTATCCTTTTGAGCACTTGGAACTATTATTTCATAAAGATCCTCAACCATATTTGTGCTCAAATTTTGATGGACATGAGGATGTGGCCGGATCATAGAATCCATAGATCCATGTTATAAGGCACCCATTATTCCAACATGAGGTAGTATGCAAGGATTTATAAAAAACAAAAACGTATAAATAAGCAACATGTTTTGAATATGGAGAATGGTTATATCTCCAGATCTATGTATGCCCCTTGTCTTGTGCATGTTTCTTTGAGAAATCATAAGTTCTTATTGGGTTCTTTCATCTCTTCTCAGTATTCATAAATCAACGATCATGTAAGTGAGGAATAAAATGAGTCTTCACCTATATGTGGTATCCCTATTCAAATATGGATGGATCAAGCTTGTGGCTAGTCGTTCCAGCAGGATTGTCTCCCTCCCATCCACCTCCATGAGTTGCTTTCTATGATTGATCACATGCTTTCTTTTTCCTTGACTTAGCTTTGTTGTATCACATGATTAAGCATGGAGGTATATACCTTGATGATATGAGAAGTTGGTTGCATTAGCTATATGATTTCACCTTAAATATTTAGGATTTTGATTTCTACTAGCTTCAGGCCCCAGGTAAGTAGGTAAGTCATTTGCATTTGTACATTTCATTTTCTTGCTTTTCTTTACATATCACTTGTATTACATCTATTCATATTTGTTGTGATACATTTGTGTGAATCAGGTGATCATGATTACAAGTTAGTTACAATTTTTTTGAAAAATGAAAAAAAAAAAAACTTTTAAAGAAATCTTGTAGTTGTCAATTTTGAATTGTTGAAGTTTTGATTATATGAATAAAAGGGTCAGTTATCCACCCTCTGATGCTCTAATACTTTTTTTAAGTGTGTGTATGGATAGGCCATACTAGGATATGTTGAGGTTCTCATGCGCTCTACGACGAGCACATGTCCCCATGTAGGAGTCAGATGTTACCCCCCCAACCTAGGGGTAACTAAGGATATGATGTCTTGAGGCCCACATGTAGCAGAAATGGAGTGCCAAGAGCTAGATGACCGATAGAACCCACATTGAGTATATATAGCCCCTCCTCTCCACCATGCATCACCACTCATATTCAAAAACATAGCAATGTCTGCCACACTAGCTTGGTCCACCAAAGACAGTAGGTCTTGCTTCATGAGGTAACAAGTCCAATCTCATGGTAGGTGCCACTTTAAAATTTGAATCATTTTAGAATTTTCCAAATATTCATGTCTTTTTTATGGAACATTTGCTTGGAAATTATATATTTTTCCTTATTTCACCTTGGTGGTTGACATGGTATCCTAGTAATTTGGTCACCCTCAAGAAAAGGGTTTCTACTGGTAGGTCTCTTTGAAGGGTCATCATACCATGACCACTTTCCACACTTATTCCCATTTGTTTCCTCATCTTTTTGGTTTTTGGGTTCATTGACCCCAAGAAGGGCTTGTACCTCATTTCATGGGAAGAAGGGGCTAAACGCCCAGAGGTGTTGCAACTAGCACTGTAAAAATCAAAAGACACAATATGTCCTTATAGATGGTCACACTGAGTTCCTGAGATCCATGAAACACTTCTCTTTGGAATAATAAAGGACATTTTAAAAGAAAATAAATAAAAAGTGCCCTGCTTGATGGGGGAATGCATTGTGGCATTCTTTAATTTCTAGTGCACATATCACTCCATGTGTTCTAACTTCAAGTGGTACTGCAGTGCTCCTTTTATTTCTATTTCACATAGAACTCAATGTTCGGACCATAAAAAGGAATAAAGTCAAATAAAGGGTTTGGAAAAATGTTGCATTACAAATGAAGGTATGCAACGCACCCTCCACAAAGGCACCCATAAATGAGACAATATGATCCCGAGATATGTCAAGAACCCCTTGGCCAAAGGTACTTCCCCCAATCCACCCCATACTCACTACATGGTATGGAGAGGGTATTCTTGGGAAACATTCCTTGACTTGGGGATTAACCTACCCCAATAGGGAACCATAACACCCCTCACATACCTAAATTTGCCAAAGTTTATAAGGTCTTTGAGCGTTTGTTTCATTTCAAAAGGGTGACTTAATGCACTTTTTTGGGTGGTTCTTTTATTAAATGTGGATTACTTGGCATGATTCATATGACTTATGGACCCTTGGAGGGTGTATTTGCTTGTCTTTGCAGGACCTTTCTCGGTGAAAGTCATTCATGAAGGGACTAAGCCACTTCGACCTTCATAGGGGCATGAAATCCCATTGGATGGATGTTGTGCCCCATGCATTAAATGTCTAGGATGATGAGTGCTTCACCTTGGATGATGTCCCTAGCACATGAACATGACAAGGAAGCAAGAAAAAGAGATGATGTCACCCTCCTATGCCCAAACGTCCCTCTTTTGAGGCATGACTTCATACATTTAGGAGGTACTTGGGTGTATTTTCTTCACTTGGTGGTGTTGTGGGTTTGAACCCCCACTCTTTTTCTTGATTTGGGGATGACATGGCACATTCCTAACATGACGTCCTAGCATTTGGGACCTTACCTTCACACGTGCCACCTTGGAGAAGAATCTTGTGGGCTTACATGCCATTATTTTGTCATTTTTCATCATATTGTAGCTTATGTGGGAAAAAAGTGCAAAATGATTTGCTAATTAAGCATTGTAACTTTGGTTTTGACCTAAAATTAAGAATTTAATTGTAATGTGGACGAAAATGACTTGGGTTTTCCTCTATAAATAGAGGAAAGTCATTTTCATTTTAGCATAACTCACTTTTGAGGTTTCTCCCTCTCTAAGTAAAATTTTGGCCTCTTTATTTTCTCTTGTGCATTGTGGAAAAAGGCTTTTCTTTGGAATTTTGGAGCAAATTGATTTCTCTTGAGGATTTATATTGCATGAATTTGGATGATATTTGGTAAAGAATAGGGTTTGGCATCTATCTTCTTGGATTTTGTGAGTATATTTCTACAATTTCTTATCTTTGTTCAAGGATTTTAAATTTTAAACCCTAGGAAAAGTACAAAGGTATACACCCTCCACTAGAGATGTTTCATTGTTTGTCTTGGAAATGTTCAAAATTTACTATAGTAAGTAGAAGGCCTACACCCCTTTTGGAAAGGCTTGGCTAGGGGTGATCTTCTAGTAAGTAAGAGGGTTTACATCCCTAGAAGATCATGCTCTAGCTCAATTTAAATCACTAGATAATATTGAGGAAAGGATAACGAATTAGTTTTGTAAGGGTTCAAAACCAAGGTTCAAGTTGGATCTCCCTCTCTATATTTTAGTTATTATTTGACTCCATTTCCCAAGGATAAATTGTTTTAATTTCATTGGAGAATGCAAATTGTTGCATTGGAATACGTGAAATAAGCTCATTTTGAAATCATTCTAATTTGGTTTGATTGCACTCAGTATAAGCTAGTTTCCCTAGCCAAGGTGTTTTGGTTGAAGTGGATTTAATTACAGTTGTAATCAGATTAACGCTATAGCCATTAGGGCTGAAGAAAAACACTCTCTTAAAGTTGTCTTTCTCTAAATTTTGACCGCTAAAAGTTGCATACAAATATTGGAAACTAATATACAAGTTAAGGGATTTTTATTGGAATATTTATTTGTTGATTTTAACAGTTAGAATTCACTTCTGTAGAAAATTTTTGTTACAGCCATATAGGGCTGTCATAAAATTACTGATAACACTTGGTTTATATCCCTTTCAACCATCAAAATTAGTGTTTGAATATTGAAATGTTATCTACTAATCAAGGGTTTTGTTTTAAGACATTACTTGCTGATTTTGACAGTGATTTATTGCAGTTGTTAACATTTTCTTTTTTCTGATATAAATTACAGTCTACTGCAATTTTGAGGACAACAAGGTTTCTTGTTGTCTCCCTTAGTGTTTGGGGGTTTATTTTCATGATATTGGGTCTTAGGATAGTGGTTCTAACATTTGTTTTGTAGGTTATAGATCATACTCTTTCTTCCCTTCACCAAAGTCATCATTCTTCAAACCCTAACCACTCTCATACCATGACCTATAGTGGTTTTCCTTTCACTGCTTTATTTTCCCCCTCATTCCCCCCTAGGGTCACCTGGGACTCCTCCCTTGTGGTGAATTTCTTCATCACTAAAAGAGGGGTGCATTTATCTAAGATGACAATGGGTAGATTCTCTCGAGTTGTTACACATTTGAGGGTTGATATTGGCTTTTCTCAACCTACACCTCATGCAAGAACACAACTTGGAGTCAAACATGTTTCCACTTGCACTTCTCCCAAACTTGATTCCACTTTGTACCGTCGATTAGTTGGTATCCTCTTATATTTGACTCATACCTATCTTAATATTTTCTTTGTTGTTGGTATTGTTTCCCAATATATGCAAACACCCCATGAAATCCATTGGAAAGTATCTAAAACAATACTTTGGTGTATCTGGGCTATAGTTCAGTTTGGGATACATTACAGTCCAGGGGGGACTCCTTTATTGGTTTTTTATACTGATTCAAATTGGGCTAGTGAACCTAATGATTGAAAGTCTATTGCAGGTTATGTTTGTAGCCTTGGTTTAGGACATGTCACTTGGGCCTGTAAGAAACAACGAGTTGTTTCTCTCTCTTCAGCAGAATCAGAGTATCGAGCACTGCTTAATGAAATTCAATAAGCTTGTGGCTTTGATAGATCCTTTCATAGTTTTGATTCGAGCAACAACATACGAACACCCTTTGGTGTGACAAATAGAGTGTCGTCAAGATCGCCAAAGATCTAGTTCAAAATCAATGCAACAAACACATCGAGCTACACCTGCACTTTATTAGAAAGCTCATTCATGATCGAGTTATTAAAGTTTTATTTTTCCCTGCAGAAGATCAAGTTGTAAGCATTTTTATAAATTCCCTTACATGAGTGAATTTTTCCAAACTTTGATCAATGTTAGGAGATTAGGAAATTGTCATTAAGGGGGGATAGGCTCTCATACCTCCTTCCTTATCCTATTTTTCCGCCTTTGAAAATACTTCAATCCTATCCCAAGTTGTTCTTAAGGGGGGATGTTAGGATACTTAGACACTTAGGATTTAGTTAATATCAACTTGGTCTAATGTGTTGCTAGGTAAAATTGTGTTTCTTTAGTATGCATTTGTAGTTAGGTAATCTGATGGTCATGATATGTTCCTGACTTAATGTGATATTATGGTTCATATTCTCCTTGATCTTAATGGCCACATTGATCTGTGTCTTAACACCTAATTGGTCCATGATCTCTATTTAAAAATCATGCAGGGTCATTTTTCAATGATCGATTGTAAGGAACCCTCTTATAAATCTCTCTATAATATTTTATTTTGCATTAATAAATTTCTCTAAGTGGCCACATTGGTTGGGGCCATGGATGTTTCCCCATAAGGGTTTTACCATGTAAAAACATCGGTGTGTTGATCTTTTATCTGGTTGTGTGAGGTGGTTACAGAAGGTGTCCATCCTCTGGTGGACTACATGTGTTGTTGAACAAGAGAGTTGTGCACATTCTTGGGACATATAGGATATTGCAAATGATTCATTCAGATCTATGTGAAGGTTGCTACATTGTTGGAGAAGCTACTGCACAAGGATACCAAGTATGTCAAGACACATGAATGCCAAGAAACGTTGGACATACTTAAGGAGAGAACAATGACTACATTGATCCTTATATTTCCATATTTTACCAAGATCTTCCATGTACATGTGGATGTGTCATACATTGCACTTGGTGCAGTGCAGTAGCCAAGAGAGGATAATATTGATCATCCGATGTACTTTTCCAACAAAAAATTGTTTGATTCTAAAAGGAACTATACAACCATGGAGTGTGAAGAACTGGCAACGGTATGCCTTGCAAAAATTCAAACACTACTTAGTCAACACTCCCTTCAAGTTTTTCACATATCATTCAATGCACAAATACTTGGTGAACAAGCCATTGTTGGGGAGGAGTATATGTCGATGGTTGTTACTCTTACAAGGGTCTCATTTTGAAGTAGTGGTTAAACCTAGCAAGCACAATTTGGGGCTCAATCATCTCTCAATAATAGATTCAAGGGGAGATGGAGGTAGTCTAGATGATGAGCTACCCTACACACAACTCTTCATGGTTGAGGAAATTCCCAATAAAATTGTAGCATGCCTTACAATAGGTAAGGTGTTGAAGGAGAACACACAGTAACATCACCAACAACTGGTGGCACAGAGTATCGATTACCAGTTGATTGCAAAGACATTATACAAACTTGGTGGTGATGGAATCCTGCACAAATATGTGTTTGAGAATGAGTGTGAAATGTCTCTCTACAAGGAACATGAAGGAATTCATGGTATATATAACATAGGGAAGGAAATTGCACAAAAAAATTTGTGTGTGGGATTATGGTGGTCGTATTTATTTGAATAATCTAAGGATTATTGTAAGAACTGCAAAGTTTACCAACAGTTGAGAATCCATCAAGGTGAGATGAACTACCACTCTTTCTAGTCACCGCGCTAGAGCCATTTGAGAAGTGGGAAATTGACTTTGTTAGGTCAATCAATCCCCTAGTGCACATAACTGATGCACGGCATATTATCGCTATGATATAATACTTGACCCATTGGGAAGAAGATGCAATGGTTAAGGATTGTACTATGAATATAGTCGCGCAATTCATTTTTTAGAACATTATCACCAGGTTTGGATTCCCAAAGATACTCATGAGTGTTCAGGATATGCACTTCATAAATGACACCATATGCATTCTAACTCAGTAGTTCATGGTCAGTCATCAGAATATCACATTTTATCATCCACAAGACATTGGCACTAATGAATCATTCAACAAGATACCAGAGCATGCGTTAACCAAAGTATGTAATGTATAGCATGACAACTAGCACCAAAGGGTTATGTAAACATTGTGGGTATATAGGACTACCTGCATGATCCAAAAATGATCCATAGAAGACTAAGAACAACTCATAACGCACAGAGGCAACTCAGAATGCTCATAATGGCTTCAACAAACAGAGAAAGGGAAAAAATTCAAAGTTCCCAAAACTTTGTTAAAATGGCATGATCGTGAAGAGCGTGTCACAAGAATTCTAATGGCGCAAATGGATCATCAAACAGAGTTACGGATCGAAAGATATAAGCAATCAAAGTTCAGGTCAAACTTGGTCAAAAAGTCAAAAGGTCAAGGTCACACGTGTCACCACTGTAAGGGTGACACATGGAACATATGTACAGTTGACGTGGTAGAGTTTTGAGTTGGCATGGGATGATGTGGCAAGGTTGTACAAGTTTGATGGCAAACACGTGGGCGAATTAGATTGTGACAAGTGTTAGTTTCTTGGGAAAATGTTATGGTGCCACGTGGCCTAGTCATGGACTACCACGTGGAACCTCTCTAGTGGTTGGCATGTGAAAAAATTTATATGACTCCACAGGGGTCGAACCCGTGACCTCTGAGCAGGGCTAGTGCTTTGTCAGGGCCTGGGCTACCAGCCCGCCCACAACATTTCTTAAACATTATAGTCTGTATTAAATATTTGAATCACATATGGCTATATTTTGGAAAGGAAAAGGGATGGGGCTAGGCCCTAGCCTGTGGTTTTATACCACACGTCATATGACCACACTCCAACGAATGGGATATTCGACCAACGTAATCATAGCCACCAAATGTGGCAGCGCGCCAAACCATCCGCCAACTGCCTGCCAGATTTAGCGTGCTAGCCAAAATTTGGTTGCAACCATGTATTTAAAAGGGGATTCCATGGGATTCAATTCCAGGACCCATGCTAACCAAATTTCTTAATATAGCACCTGTAACCACTACGCCAACCAACTCACTTAATGATAAACCCCCCAGAGTTTTATATAAGAAGGGGGCTTATGTCGGTGTTTGGGACGAAGGAGAACCAAGCGCACCCATACAAATTTGGTATGGATTTTGGCACGCATTCCAAGATTTTCGCGGTCATTTATTGCAGAGGTAGGGCATAGAAACTGAGGCAGGGGTGTCTCTTGGGCCTGAAAGTGTCATACTCGGATCGAGGTGTGGAGACAGTCATTTTTAGGTAATTGGACACCATGAACGCAGAGGTGATGTTAGTTTTTTTATCTAAGCAAAGCTTCTATATCTTAACTCCAGAATGAGGTATACTTATGTATTTTTCCCAATTCTTTTGTGGAGTTAATAAAAAGACAGACCCATTTTAGAGCAGTTCCCGAAGACATAGTCCACCAGGGACGAACTCCATTATCAAGTTATTTGTGTTCATATTGCATGATTATGTCTCTTTATTTTGAGCTTTTCCTTCTTTGTGGTGTACTTTAGTTTATGCTCATTTAATACAATTCTTTAATAAGTCACCTAATGAAAGGATCCCAGATCATGTTGGTATTAGAGCAGTCATTTTTGACTTGAATTGTTGAGTATGGATGCTTACTAGGGCCAAGCATAAGCACGGTGAAGGAACTTTTAAGATTTTCAATATCGAAGTTGGTCGTGCATCCCGAAGGAAGAAGATGGCAGAAGAGGACAAGCATGATGAACATGAGAAAAACTTTCGCATGGTCTTTTATCGCATGTCAGAAATGGTCGAACGAATGTATGGAGATTATGAGAATAGGATGAAGAAGAAAGGGAAGAAAAAGGAAGAACCACCACATGATGATGCTTCAGTAAACCAAGGGGTTGGAGGATATCCTCCTGAGCCTCCATCTTCGCCTTCAAGTTCTAGTTCTTATTTCTCTAAGCATTCTCATCATTCTCATCATTCTAGCCATAAAGCCTCTTTTAAGAAACCATTATTAAAGTTTGATGTAAATTTTTCTTTACCTATGTTTAATGGAGATGATAATCCTGAAAAACTAGATAATTGGATTCGACAAGTTGAAGTATATTGTCGTGTTCAACATATTGATGAAGAGGAAGTTAAAGTGCAACTGGCTTCTCTTCGGTTGGAAGGCACTACTCTCGTATGGTGGGAGAGTAAGATACAGGAAATAAGTAAGTGTGGTAATCTTCTTTTCTCATGGCCGGCATTTAAAACAGAGATAAGGAAGTAGTTCTATCCATTAGGATATTTACATAAAGCGATGATGGAATGGAAAACTTTGAGGCAGAGTAAAGGTCAAACTGTACAAAGTTTCACAAAAGAATTTAGGAAGAAATCTCTAGCATTGAATATTCCTTTGGATTCTTATGAAACTTTAATGAAGTATATTGGCGCACTTCACAATTATATTCATCATACTTTGCTCTTGTTTAACCCCACTAGTATTGAAGAAGTTTGTCTGCAATCCACTCACCTTGAGAACAGGGGGAAACATGTTCAAGAAGATCCCATGAAGAAACCTTCCAATTTCCCATAAAATACTTTCAATAAGTTCAAAAGGAAGGACAAGAAGACTGCTACAGTAATGAGAGGAGTAAAAACATCTTGCACTCATTGCAAGAAGAGCGGTCACAATGAAGAACATTGTTGGAAACTGCATCCAGAAAATAAACCGAAACAGTTTGGTGGAAAGGGGAATACAAAGACCGTTGCTACAACACATCAAGATCTTGGTTCTGATTCAGGAGATGAAGGAAAGATCGCAACGGTTGGAGTACAAGGTAAATATTCTCTTCATGCTAGTTCAAGTTCCAATGATGAATCTCATATTGATGAATGAAATAGGAATGAGTTATTTCATATAGGAGTTGTATCTAAACATACTAATATAGATACATTATTTGATCTGCATTCCCATGTAAACTTAATATCTGAAGCACTTGTCAAGAAGATGATTTTTTAACGAAACCACATCCAAAGCCTTATCCTCTTGGTTTGGTATGTGATGAAGCAAAACTTAATGTCACCAAACAATGTAGGGTTAGATTTGCTATTGCTTCAAAGTTGATTGATGAAGTGGATTTGGATGTTGTGCCCCTTGATATATGTGGCATAGTTTTGGGAAGTACTTATCTTTATGATAGAAAAGCAGTGTTCTTTCGTCATGAGAACAAATACCACGTTACTAAAGGGGGAGTGGAATACATTGTTAGAGATCACAACATGAGGGTAAATACAACACTTGTTAGTGTATGGAAAATGAAAAGACTCATAACCACTAATAAGAGATATGTATTCATGGTTGTCAAAGATATATATGTCGGGACATCCGACGCTTTCTAAGGTTGTGATCTGTCTCATAAAAAATAATTAATCGGTATTGTTTCTAAGTATGATGATATTTTTCAGGAACCATTTGTATTGCTTCCTAAGAGGGAAATCCAACATGATATACATCTTCAACAAGATTATCCTCTTCCTAATGTGGGAATGTACATGATGTTAGTTGTGGAGATGACAGAGGTCAAGAAGCAGGTACAGGGTTTATTGGATCGAGGGGTCATCAGGCCCATTTCATCTCTTTATGGTTCTCAGATCGTGATAGTGCCAAAGAAGGATGGCACATGGTGAATGTGTGTCAATTACCAGGATTTAAATAAAATCAGGGTGAAGAATTGATACCCTCTTCCTCATATAGATTATTTACTTGATCAATTGAAGAATGTTGTTTATTTCACTAAGTTGGATTTGCGCAGTGGATATCATCAAATCAGGGTTGCACAACATGATGCATGGAAGACTGCCTTTAAAACCAAACATGGATTGTTTGAGTGGTTTGTTATGTCATTTAGGATTTGTCATGCTTAGACAACTTTCATGTGTGTGATGAATGATGTATTCAAGCCTTTCCTGGATGACTTTGTGATTGTATATTTAGACGACATTCTTTTTTTTAGAGGGACTTGGGATGAACATGTAAGGCATGTAAAACAAGTATTGGATACTTTCCAAAGGGAAAAATTGTATGTAAACATGTCTAAATGTGAATTTGGAAAGACTGCACTTGTGTACTTAGGTCATATCGTGGGAGGAGGACAATTGAAAATTGATCCTTCCAAAATTGATGTAATTGTAAAATGGCCTGATCCAAAGAGTGTAACCAAAATCCGAAGCTTCTTGGGTGCAGTCCAGTATTGAAGGAGATTCATTCCCAACTTCTCCTTTATAGAAACTCATTTTCATTCCTTAAATAGTGTGAAGAACACTTTCCAGTGGGAAGGAAAGCAACAAAAATATTTCGACACTTTGAAGGAGAAGATCAATACCGCACCAGTATTAGTACTACTGAATCTTCAACAGTCATTCGAGATTGAGAAAGATGCCAGTGGATACACCATGGGTGTAGTATTGATGAAAAATTGTAATCCTATCTGTTACCGTTCTGAAACTTTTAACCAAGTTGTTGTTAACTATCCTACAAATGATAATGAGTTGTATGCATTAGTTCAAATCATAAATAAATGGAAGAAGTACTTGTTAGGGAAGGAAACCATCATGCATACAGATCACTGACCCTTACAGTATCTTGAAGCACAGACTAAATTGCAACAATCTCGACACTATAGATGGATGGGTTTTCTAAAACAATTTCAATTGGTAATCAAGTACAAGAAGGGTACAAGTAACAAGGTAGTCGATATGATTTATAGAACTCCTATTGTTTCTTCTATTATTTTGAATAATTCTTCTTTATCTCATGATATCTATGTAGAACAATATGCCATCAATGAAGATTTTAAAGAAGTATATGAGAAGCTAACCCATGGTGCATAGGTAGAGAACTATTTTCTACAGGGAAAATTACTCTATCATCTTGGGAAGCTATGTATTCCTACAAGTGAACGAGTCCATGTAATACGAGAAGCTCATACTTATCTTGTATCTGGGAATTTTTGGGTAGGAAAAAATATGGCTCATTTGCAGAGGTTTTTTTATTGGCCTCAAATGAAAGAAATTGTAACTAAATATGTAAAGGGGTGTGTGATTTGTTCTACTTGTAAGCCCACTAATAGAAAATTGGGGCTATACTCACCACTTCCTATTCCATCCCATCTATGGGAAATCATTTCCATGGATTTTGTAGGGGGTTTACCAATGAACAAAGGGGGTCATGATTATTTGTATGTTGTAGTGGATAGGTTCAAAAAAATGTGTATCTTGATGCCATGGAAAAAGAACATCACTGTTGAGCAGACTGCTAATCTCTTCTTTCAGCATGTTTGGGTTCACTTTGGGTTACCCATGTCCATTGTCTCAGATCAAGATACTCGATCCCTTAGGGATTTTTGGACTAGCTTGTGGAGAATGATGGAAACCAAATTGAAGAGGAGCATTGTTTTTCATCCAAAGACCAACAGAAAGACAGAGGTGGTAAACAAAACAATGGTACTTTTTATTCGAGGCTACTGCAACAAGCATCCTAATTTATGGGATGAACAAATACCCTATGTATAGCATGTTTATAACTGAGCTTTACATTCGTCCACTCAGAGTTCACCTTTTGAGACGTGTTTCAGGTGCCTACCAAAGGTTTCTTTGGGCTTAATGTATGGGAGAGATTTCGGTGTGAATGAAGAATGAACAGAGGACAAAGAACACAAGTTCATCCAGAGGATTCAACAGATACACGAAGAAACCAAGGAACAGTTGGAGAAAATTCAAGCACAGTATAAAGCTCGGCATGACAAGAACAAGCTTGATCATCAGTTCTAGGTTAGAGACTGGGTATGGATTCACATCAGCAAGGAATGATTGAAGGGTGAAGAAAAGAAACTCAAGCCTATACCATATGGACCCTTCACTATCTTGGAGAAAAGTGACACTAATTCTTTTCGTTTAGATCTTCCACCATATATGAAGATTTACTCCATTGTGAATGTAGAGAACTTGAAACTTTTTTAGCCTCCCATGATCATGGATCAGGATGAGGAAGTTTAAATACCTTTAGTTGATGAGTTTTCACCTGAGTACTTGGATAAATTATAGGAATATATCATCCTGGACAAAAGGATGAGGACTTCACGCAGGGGTGATGTTGATTATCTTTGAGTAGGCTTAAAGGGAACACATCCAAGAAAGGAAAAGTGAATTGAGAAGAACAAAGTGAGGGGAATCTTCCCTCACTTACCAATTGATTGATGAAAGATTTTGGTGGTCCAAAACACTCTCAGTGGGAAGGCATGATCCAAAAAGGATCCAGAGAAGGCTAATAACAACTCAGAATGCTCAGAATGGCTTCAACAGACAGAGAAAGGGACAAAATTCAAAGTTCCCAAAACTCAGTTAAAATGGCATGATCGTAAAGAGCGCATTGCAATATTTCTAACGGCACAAATGGCTCGTCAAACAAAGTTATGGATTGAAAGATATAAGCGGTCAAAGTTCAAGTAAAACTTGGTCAAAAAGTCAAAAGGTTAAGGTGACACATCTCACCAATGCAAGGGTGACATGTGGCACATCGGTATATCTAACATGGCAAAGTGTTGAGTTGGTATGGGATGACGTGGAAAGGTCTTATAGGTTTGATTGAAGACACATGGGCGAATTAGATTGTGACAAGTGCCAGTTTCATGGGAAAAATTTATGGTGCCACGTGGCCCAGTCATGGGATGCCACATAGCACCTCTCCAATGGTTGGCATGTGAAAATATTTATATGAATCCACAGGATTCGAACCTGCGACCTCCGGGCAGGGGTAGTGCTTTGGCAGGGCCTGGGCTACCAGCCCGGGCACAACATTTCTTAAACATTATACTCTGTATTAAATATTTGAATCGCATATGGTTATATTTCGACAGAGAAAAGGGTCAGGGCTAGGCCCCAGCCTGCATTTTTATACCACACGTCATACGAGCACACTCCAACTAATGCGACATTCCGGTAATGTAACCATAGCTTCCAAATGTGGCACACACCAAACCATCCGCCAACTACCCACTAGATTTAGCACGCGCACCAAAATTTGGTTGCAACCATGTATTTAAAAGAGGATTCCATGGGATTCGATCCTGGGACCTCCTCTAACTAAAGTTCTTAATATAGCACCTGTAACCACTACACCAACCAACTCAGTTAATGCTAAACCCCCCAAATTTTTGTATAAGAAGGGGGCTTATGTCAGACAGTTGGCTTAGGTTGATGGATAGTTGGTATGGATTGTTGGTTTTCATTGATTTCAACTATTGGAGAGTGATATTGTAGATTGATTTCAACCCTTGGAGAAACTCCAGTAGCGAATTCCAGTAGCACAAAGGTTTGGGTAATGGACCCAAGGTTGTTTAATGTATAATTGTATGAGTTTGAATATATTTGAAGGTAATACCATTATATATGGATATTAAATGTCATTCCATTTCTGGTGGTATGTGGAACGTCACATAACTCCTCACAGTTAGAGAGTTATGGCCATGAGAAGTTGGAGAACCCAGGTTTGGGTAAAGGACCCAAGTTTGTTTGATGGATAATGGTATGAGTTTTGGTATATTTTCAAGTAATACTATTCTATATAGATATTAAATTTCATGCTATTTATGGTGGTATGTGGAACGTCACATAACTCCTCACAGTTTGAGAGTTATGTCCTTACGAAGATGGAGGACCCTCATATGTCATCTAGAAGCCCCAAAAGGTCAAAGTAGTCAAAGTGGTTTAAGAGATTTTAGAAGGTAAATAATCAAGTGAATTTATGAGTGTACTATAATTCAAAGTGAATACAAAAGAAATTATTTAAATAATAAATTTAATGGAGAAATTAGAAGTGGGTTAACCCTAAAATAAGGAAAGTGGGCAAAGTGACCTAG
Organism: Picea glauca; assembly: GCA_000966675.3. NCBI lineage: Eukaryota > Viridiplantae > Streptophyta > Pinopsida > Pinales > Pinaceae > Picea > Picea glauca. The sequence continues at coordinate 181,311 of JZKD02S1673867.1, forward strand.
AAGATGCTTCTAAGGAAGCTACTTTGAGAGTATCAATAAGAGGCAAGGCTCTCTCATTTTACATAACACTTGAGCATATTGAATATCTATAGGTTATTGAGGTAAGAAAAGGATATCTAAGCCGAATTTTAGAGGGAAGGTGAAGAAAAGAATACTAGAATTCAAGGGAGGATAAATTCTTTTGATGATGCTTTCTAAGGTATGTTATTTACCGGTCATCTCACCATTTTTGAAATAATTTTTTTTCTAGAATGATTCAGACCATGAAATTGATAGGACACTGAGGGAACATATCCAAGTATCCATGGTCAAAATTTCAGCTTTTGGGTCGTTGTAGTTTTGGAGTTACACTACGTGGAAAATAGGGTTTGTGGCTAGTCCTGAAACTAGTCTAAAATAGGTGTTTCAGGTAAAAGTCTCATAATTTATTCATAACTTATCCAAATTCCGTAAGACAAAATATGTTGGTTATATTACAGTCTTTAGTATTTTTTGTAACATTTTCAGATCCATTCAACAAATATTCTGTGCGGGGCATACTCTACAAGGTCTCTCTCTAGAATAAGCCAGAATTCAACAAGGTATGCCATTTTTGCTATAACTCCCTTTTTGAGAGGTTCCAATTAGTGACACCTGGAGGAATTTCATAAACTACACTGAAGAACATTGTGTACTATTTTTATATCTTTATTCATTACAGGTACATAGTTATGATTATTTCAAGTTAGGGTTGTTGACTAATCCAAAACTACTGAGTCATGTGAGACTAAAGAAAAGTTTGATGAAAATGCTAGTCTCTTGTTGTTAAATTTAAGAAAGGTTTGCAGGTATGTGATCATATACACCAGGCCTATTACAGATTTACAAATCATATTTAGATGATGAAATTGATGAGGGTTTCTAGTTGAGGTACATGTTGGGTACATGGTTGAGACAAGTAGTTGATTAGTTGGCACATACATGAGGTGTATAATTGATGATGTTGGTACATCTTGATGAGTCATAGTTGATGAGTAGTTGATACATGATTGGTACATACTTGGTACATGGTTGGAGGCACTTTTTAGTAGTATTGTTGACCCATGGTTTATGGATGATGCAGCATACTTGTATTGGTATATTATTAGAAGCACATATTGATCTTGATGATGATTATGAGTTGGTGTGTTATGCTTGGTTGATGCACATCTTTGAGAGTTCTCTTGGTGATTGATCTTGGTGAGTAGCTCTAATTTGGTTGATAAGATTGATGAGACAGGTTGTTGTGATAGGTTGTTTGGACATGTTGTTCTGACATATTATTTGTACAGGTTTGGTGCATGGTTGATGCACTTGTTCATGGTACAGGTTGAGGTACAGGTTGGTGCATGGTTGATGCACTTGTTTATGGTACAGGTTGAGGTATAGGTTGATGCATGGTTGATGCATGGTTCAGGTTATTGGTACAGGTTGTTTGGTGCAATTTGATTGGTACAGGTTTTCAACAGTATATCTCACAGTGATAGTGTGATAGTGGTTCCATCATTCTACTTCTATGTCATGGAGGTTGGACGGGGCAAGGACAGGTGGTTGTAGCCACCTTCGGGTAGTAGCCGGAGAACATAGGGGGTTGTAGCCTCCTTCTGGTTCTATCCATAGAATTGGGGAGTTGGAGCTTCCCTCAGGTTGTAGCCTAATAAATTAGGGGGTTGGAGCCTCATTCCAGTTGCAAATGGAAAACAAAGGAAGTTGGTGCTTCCAATGAATGTAATTCTTCAAGACATATAAGAAAAACCATTTTGTGGTTTTCTCCCTCTTTGGGTTTCCACGTAAAACAATGGTGTACTTTGTATGTGTATGCTTGTTCATTTGTTCATTGTTTATTTACTCTGTAGTTATTGGATGATAATGATACATTGATATAACACTTGGATTATATGGTTAAAAAGGATTAAATTACTCTATTAATAATTCACCCCCCCCTCTCAGTAATCCAACAACTTCCATCGGTGTTTGGGACGGAGGAGAACCAAGCACGCTCGTAAAGATTTGGTATGGATTGTAGCAGGCATTTCAATTTTTTCCCAGCCATTTATTGCAGAGGCAGGGCACACAAACCGAGGCAGGGGTGTCTCTTGGGCCTGAAAGTGTCAGACTCGGATCAAGGTGTGGAGACAGTGATTTTTAGGTAATTTGACACCATGAACGCAGTGGTGATGTTACTTTTATGATCTAAGCAAAGATTATGTAGCTTAACTCCAGAATGAGGTATACTTATGTATTTTGCCCAATTATTTTGTGGAGTTAATAAAAAGACCTACCCATTTGAGAGCATCACCCGGAGATGTAGTCCACCAGGGACGAACTCCGTTATCAAGTTATTTGTGTTCATATTGCATTATTATGTAGTTTTTACTTCTTTATGGTGTACTTTATTTTATGCTCATTTAATACAATTCTTTAATAAGTCACCTGATGAAAAGATCTCGGATCACTGCACGATATTGAATAAACACACACCATTCAGGTTAGTATATGGAAAATTAGTAATACTATCAGAATTTTTGGTAATTGTAGTTGTAACATAGATGTCAGATGATCAGTCACTACAAATATGGTTGGATGATTTATTGGAATTGGAAGTGGACCGATTGATTGCAAGACACATATAGATGGAGGATAAATAGAGACAAAGGACATGGTATGATTGCAACATTTAATGCAAGACTCTCCAACCAGGATCCTTGGTATTATTATATGACATCAAATACCTAAATCATTTGGGTAAGTTGCACATGTGTTATTTAGGAGCCTTCAAGATTTTGTACATCAGTGAGGTTGGCATAGAAAAGTTGGAAACACTCTAGGGTAATCCCCTCAAAGGATTGGTAAATGGTAGTTGTTTGAAGGTGTATTATTGCCCGCATGGGTCAAAGGTGCCATGAATTCAAACTCAAGTTTCATTCATAGAGTAGTGTAGGATTTAGGTAGGTAGGAGTAAAGGCATTTATAAGTGCACAGTGATTAAAATGATTAGATAGATCTAGGTAGTACGTAGGACATGATAGATCGTATCAGAGTAGAATTCAAATATTATATGGATTTTGAGGTGTAAATTCTAGAGTAAATAACATATGAAAAAACAAGTGGATGCAACAAGTGGATGACAAGACACATGGTATAATAAAGCAGTGAAGAGATAGGAATTTGAGCTAGGACAGGTCATGATAGCATGGGGAATGAAAATAGTTATGGCATCATTTACTAATGGGTGTGTTGACATCTATCATATTACAACATATTTCTGATCAACATTAATAACAGACACAAATTCGAGTGGATAACTAGGCAAGCGAAAGTAATGGAGGGAAGTACATGCACAAATAATTAAAGTTCATTCTCAACCACTACATTGATATTCATCGGTTGCAAATTTCATAGTGAGCATAGAGTAGAGTTAAAAGTGACTAGAGATCCTAGTGCATTGTGGATTGAGTAGGTCTATATTGAGTGTTCAGTGCATGCAACTCTTACAGTTCACAATTGGGAAGGTGATACAGAGAAAAATTCAGGAGTGTTGTTTGGTAGTGTAGCAAGTTAGTGGAGCCAAGTGTCAACCAAAGCAATGGCCTCCTCAAGCAATCCCAAGGCATGCCCCAAAGAAATTTTTTCAAAATAATCATATATTCCCATGTTCAAAATTACCAACTAGGTGCATGTCTAAGGACCTCTATTAGGCATGGTTCATATCCTCAATTCATGGACTAAAACATATAGGACAAGGCACAATTCCATGAACTCTTCTTTGAAGCTTAAACAAAAAATCCTTGAAGGAGGGAAGGTGGTCACCAAGCCATGGACCAAGCCCATATACGAATCAAGTATTATGACATTATTTAGATGTTCCCCACTTTAGGTGCATCCCGAATATCAACTGATGTGTTCATTTCGTACTCAACGGGTTGCATGAACGACTCATCTAGTTGGACTGCACCTACCTAGTCGACATAGAAACAATGCACCAAGTCTCAGGCCTTCCCATGACATGGGAGGATCCTATCAATATGGTAATAGAAAAAGATGCCTCGCAAGAAGAGGTGTACCAAAAGTATCATACAAACAGAGGAATGAGAGGAGCGGTCATTTTGGCTATCAACGACAACCAAGTTTGTTTCACTATGAAAGTACTTTCCTGTAATTTGATGCGCAAGTGATAGAAGGATGAGTGCCCACTAGGGGTAATCCTGAAAGTAGAGAAATGTGTCCAAGGCATCATTATGTGATGGTCTTGATACTTGATGAATGATTTCATCCAAGACTATGTGGATGCACAATATTTTCATAAGGAATTTCACTATAGTTGGGTGTTACTCATGTTCATAATGATAGTGTGGCAGGAACCACTTGGTCGAGAGTACAACACCCAAGTTACTCAATCTTTCCCCACACCTAATTTCAACAAGTTGCAATTTAGCGTAGACAAAGACATCCAATGCAAAAACAACATGGCCTTCCATCTATGGTATATTGAGTTGATTCAAGTGACAACAAAATCCTTCAAATGGTCTTGAACCTAGTTGAAAGGTATGAAGACTTTCTTTTATTTGAAGTTGATTTTCATAATGTTTTCATCATCTCGGACACAGATCAAAATATGTCTTCCAAAATCCTCCCATTTTTCATTACCAAAAAGGACATTCAGAATGTTTTCACGCAATGGCTAGAGTGAGTATGACCCAAGCCAGACAAAGAAGTATATATTTTGGAAACCTAAACAAAGAGGAAGCATGAGTGCACATCGCAAGGGGCAAGTAAAGGACCGGAGTTCCAATGGAAATGGTCACAACCAGCCACAGGGAGAACTCCACCCAAGAAATGAAAACAAGCATGGACTACACTAAGCCCAACCTCCAATTCTATCTCAGCAGGGCACACATCTAGTTCGTCGCATCCTACTGGTTCTATGCCCATTGAAGAGGAATCCCCCTATCAATCGCCCCTGAATTCCATCACGTGTAGAATATTTTCCAATCAAATAGAAGACCAGAACATACACACCGCCACTCTAGTTCAGAAGCCATGGCATTCCCCTACACCAGTTCAAATCATCGTCAAGGTTCTCCAATGTAATTTGGAAGTGTAGCAATTGTTTCATTGGGAGTCAACACAACAATTGGGTGATCTCTATCGCACCCTCAAAATTAATAGACTATTGGATAAACCAAATTCCCAAGAATAGATCATATTTGATCTGAGTCTAGGGTGACCCTATTACCAATCTTTACTCGGTTCTAGGCCACTCCATTAAAGGTCATATTTAAGGTCGTTTTATTGAACTGATTGCATTAAAGGTGAAATTGAAGTGCTTATGAATACTAGAATATAACTTGGTGAAATATGTTGTTTGTCTCATAATCCATTACTTAATGAATTTAATAAAACAATATTGCGGAAGTAAAGAATTCATAAGGAAAGTTGAGATGAAATAACAACACATGACAAGATATCGACATTGTTAACGAAATTCACCAGTATGGCTATGTCTCCAGATCCGTTGGAACACAAATCACTTCATTGCTTATCCCAATGTGGGGTTGATTCTCCTTTGCACAAGGGATACATTCTCCCATGAAGGGGCATAATTCTCCCAATGTAGGGGCTCACATACTCTCCCAATAAGGGAATCAACTCTCCCAATTAAGGGGCTTACAAATTACAAACATGATTGCTTGATTCTCTCCTCAAGCCTCCCTTTTCCATTTCTCCCAATAAAGGGGCTTAAATAATTTTCCTAGATCCATAATCTAAAAATACAAGATCCATTAATTTAGGATCTAGTACCTATCCAAGGACAAAAATGAGAAAGACCCTTAACTTCCTCCTTGAGATTAGGAATCCACTTGTAATAAAGTGAGGAAGAGTCCAAACCAACTCATGAGACCCTTAACTTCCTCCTTAAGACTAGAAAACTAATTTTCTCTTAAAATTAGGAAACTAATTTGTGAGTTGGATTCTCACATAAAACTAATTTCCCATTTTTACAAATAATATGTGAGATTTCCACTCACTCCAATTATTCCTCTTTTTCCCCTTAAAATTAGGAAACTAATTTGTGAGTTGGATTCTCACAACTAATTTCTTGTTTTTACAATTAAGTGAATAATACGTGAGATTTTCCAACTCGCTTCAAGTATTAATCATTTTTCCAATGTGCGTGACTAATACATGAGTTTCTCATACACATTTTAAGTATTGATCATTTTTACAATTTATTTAATTCATTCATGAGCATTAATTATTCTTTTTGATATTTTAATGATCTTCTCCATGGCATGAAAAATAATAATTCCTTGTGTGGAGATCCTCCTAGATCATACCTCCCCATAAAAAGCATGTTTGGTCCTCCAAAAGTATAGAGAGAAATTGTGACTTGAATCTCTGCAATCAGCTTCTAGGAAGAGTCTTACTCTCCACGATGCACTTGTTGTTCCTCAATCTTCATAACAATTCTACGAAAGTCACACCCTTCTTCTCCTTCACCTTTTTACTTCAGAATGAGGATGTCAATGTGGACACTTGTATCAATACAAATATGTAGCTGACAATGCATAATCACAATTTCAAAGACATACAATACTTGTCAGAGTTTGTAAAGCACTCATGGACAAGTTTACAATGATTGTCCAAACAGGACTTAGACAAAAAAATGTATCTCATTTAACAGTGGTTACAAGACCCATTACAATGTTTATGCATACGACAAATGCCTCTCACTCAACAGTGGTTACAAGATCCATTAAAATACAAAGGGACTGGTTTCTCACAAGCATCTGGTAATGTATCTCTTTATAAAGTGACGATATACTTTGACAACACAAAGGGCTAAGTTCTCAAAAAAAGTGGAAATTATATGATCTCCTTTGAGAATACACAGGGCTTAGTTCTCACAAAAAATGGCAATGTCTCTCTCACAAAGAGACGATCTCTTCTTATGAAGGTTGATCTCTTCTGACGAAGGTTGATCTCTTGTGATGAAGGATGATCTCTTATGATGAAGGTTGATCTCACAAACACATGTGGCATTAGACAAACTCTCTCACATCCAGTGACAACAATCCTCTTTGAATCTGTTACTCAAACTCGAGCATAATCATCATCATCATATTTGTCTCGCAATTCTGAGACTTTCGACTGTAAGGTTGGCCACTTTCTAACGAAGTGCCAAAATAGCCTCACCAAGACTAGACTGCCTCATTTTGTGGCAAGACTAATATGATGAGTTTCCTTCAAAATATCAGGTCTTGTTGCCTTGTTGCAACACTCAATTCTCACCGACATCTGTAGCATGCATACATCTTTTGCAGTATTTCATAAAGAAATAAAACCACAAAAACATAACCCTTAGATTTGGGTTTCATGCCACAATCCTCATGATTGGTTGTTTGGAAGAAAAAAAAACACAACACCATTGCAATCATGGCATGAAATCATGTAAGAATGATTGTCTCTTCATCAAATTATAACATTGCTCATCTCAGGCCTTCCTGGGCTCTTTGCCTCGTAAAGTGTGCCAAAGAATTAATTCCAAATTGGGGTCCTGCCCTCAAATTCCTATACTTTGGTCACAAAACAAATAGTGCCATTGGATTCTTGGCGAAAAATCATGCAAAATTGACTATTTTTTCATCCAATTTCTTCATTGTGACTTCTGGACCCCCTGGGATTTTTGCCTTGATTTGTGAACCATTGTATTGTACGAACCCTAAAATAAATGTGGTTATACCACTGCCACATCACCTCCATAATTCCATGTGGAATATGTATGGATGCCACGTGGCACATTTTCACTGGTCCAGATACACCTCGAAAGAACCAAAAATAGGTGACACGTGGTAGCCTGTGTTGTTGCCACGTGATGCAGGAGCATCGCTCTACCTCAGCATGCGCCATTTGATTAGCACGAGTGGTTTGAATTCAAATAAGGGAGAGGCGTCACCCTCTCATTTTTCCTTCAATAATCTTAATCATGATTAAGGCAATTAATGATGACAGGTTGGTAGAGCCAAGTTGTGCTTTCACACAAGCTGTAGATGAGGTCGCCATTAAGTAGTTGATGATAGGAGGGATCTGCATCCAATTTGGATCATATTTCCATCATTGTAATATGCCTCATTATTCAGGCATTTTGAATGGTGATTAGACACCACTAGCTTAGCTTGGAGGGAAGCACATTGAGCCCCTCTTGTATAAACTCTTGTATTGTTCCTAGTAGAGCATACACGAGCAATAGGAGAGAGAGAGACGAGACTCAGTTGTAGCCTGGACTCACATATTGTAATGGACATTCCACCATTAATAGAAAATAACGGTTTTTCATGTTTGTCAATTTTTGTGTAATGGATATTTGGTTATGAATGTCATTTGTATGCGTGTATGTTGTAGATGTATGTTAGGTATCATCTGCAGGGATAGAATTATAATATTCTATCTGTGAGTGTGTTGTATTAAGTCTGGTTCTCAAGGCTAAGTGTAAGGAGTGTGTGATAGAGAGTGTAAATGTTGTGAGCCAATGCAAAGAGTGTGTATCTAAACTTGGTCGAGTCAGAAGAGAAGCTGCCGAGAGGGCACACCAAGATAATTCACAGAATTTGAGGGAAATTTGAAGGTGGTTGGGTACCTTGGAAAGAAATATTGTGTGGGAGGAAGCACAATGCAGAGTTATTGAATACTCTGTAACACTTTGCCAGGAGGGCATAGAGCAAGTACTAGTGTGTACAAGAGAAACACATTATGAAGTGTTGGAAGCATTGGGAGAATCCCAGGGTTTTTGAACACTCTGAGGAAGGAAGGATCTGCAAGAGTGCATCGAAAAAGGAAAGGAGATACCTTAAGACTTATGGAAAGGCTAAGGGAGAAGTCGTTGAAAGTCTTAGCCGAGCACAAGGAGTGCGCCAAGGATACAATAAGTTCATTTTAAAAGCTCGGGAAGAAGAGTGTTAAGTTTCCAGGAGGGCACTAGAAGGTCCACTGAAGGACATAGAGGGACTGAGAACCTCAAAGGTTTCAAGCTGAGAAAATTCGTAGAATAATTGAAGTAGGACTCTGCAAGGAGTGCAGAAGAAGGTCGAGAACAGTCTAAGTCTCGAGAAAAAATTGCGCTAAGTGTGCAAGATGGTCAAGGACTTGCCGAAGTCTTGAAGACCATGAAATTGTCCATCGTCGGGAGGAGACAGGTGGCAGAATATTGGGAGATCCGAGATTTGGAACAAAGAAAGGTTTTCCAGGAGAAAACAAAGATCTTTGCAAAGTCGCGAAGAGCGGTTTGAATCCAGACTGTTGTATCTGGAAGGGACGCGTGGAAGAAATTTGCATGAGTCAGAGAGGTATTACTCTGAGAAATATCTGAGGAAGACACGAGAGACTCCCGAAGGCCGAAGTCTAAAGAGATCGCAGCCATCGACCAGAAGGAGGGATGAAGACCATTGATCCTCGCGTCATTTGAGTTCACTGATTCAGATTTCGGGAACGTAAGAGTTGGTTGTTGTGGAAAGAGACAAAGCCCGAAGCTCGAAGTGATTTGTGTGGTTGAGCACAAGAACACAACGCGAGGTCACGTGATAAAAATAACTTGGCATGGAGAGTGAGTGTTTCCACCAACTTTCTTCAAAGGGACAAGAAGAGAGTCATCAGGTTAAAAGGACCCACACTTTGGGGAAACAAGGAGTTGTGATAGAGTTTTTCGGGTTCCAACAGGGAGCCAAAGAGTCAATCCGACTTAGGTGTTTGAGAATGATCCTATATCAGGAGGTCGCACAGCCCTGAAGGAGAAGAGAAGGGGGTGGGGTCTGTGGCAGGTGGTATCAGAGTGTGAAATTGTTTCAGGAAAAGGAGACAGTCTAGCTACATCATGTAGATTCAGAGCACAAAATTTATTTCTGTAGGCAATGGAGACATGGTGTGATACTTTGTGGAAACTATTGCAAGGTGTGTAGCAGATGATAAAAATTAAGGTGGGTTGTAGGTGAAGCAATATGGTCGTTGGAGGTCAAGAGCATGGTCGAGGAGAATTATTCCTGCAGAAAAGAAAAACAGAGATGGACAAGGAGCTCAGTGAAATCCGAGCAAAGATGGAGAGGCTAGCATTTAGGATGCAGCGGGAAGAAAAGGTGCACTGGAGATACGAGTGACCTTTGAAAAGGATAGCTAAGTGGCTTGTTCATAAGTTGTTAGCTTGAAGGCAGCAACAAGTGTTAAAAAAGTGGCTGAGATATGTCAAAAACCTCAGCGGCGAGGGAAAGATATCTGGGAGGAACCTCGTAGGTTTCCAGGTGGGCAATATGAAAGGGTCAGTTGATCTCGTAAGCTGCCATGAGGGAAAAGGAAACATCCTTAATTGCCAAGTGGGAAAGTGAGAAGAGATGAGCTCATCTGAGAGTTCACATCAACAAAGGGTGTTGACAGATGGAGAGGAGGAAGAAAGGCGTCATCCATATGAAGATTCATGTGGAACTGCAAGCTACGTGAATGAAGATGATGACAAATTGGAAAATTTCATCACAGTGGAGAAGGATTAGAGGTGTGTTCTGGTCATTAGAGAAGTCAAGATATTCCTTCCAAGCAGCCGAGGAGAGGCTAGCATAGGGATTGTAGACGCAACAGAAGGACAACAAGATGAGATTGTCATGGAGGAGAAGGAGCATATACTAAAGTGTGTCCCAACAGAGGAGGATCACCCAGTTGAGTTACTCGCTTAGTGGGAGATGGAGTTAAAGGCACTAGAGGATTGGTTAGACAGTCCTGAACCAGAAGGTGGCTACTATGAGATAGCCATGCTAGAAGATACATGCCATCACGAGTTGTAGTTGGAGAGAGTTGGAATGGAACCACTCGAAGAACTGACAAGGGTTAGTATGTCAGAGGAGGTAGTTGAACAATAGTTCAGTGGTGAGACTGTGGAATTGGAGTCTACAACAGAGTGGCCAGTCGGTGTAACAAGGGATGAAAGTAGCATGGGAGATCAAGATGACATACCCATAAAGTAGCATGAAGAGTTGTAGCCGATGAATCTGAACCAGTCGATGAAGCAGCTAGAAGAAGCCATAGAGGAGATAAGGAGGGTGATGTCAATTTCAACAGAAGAAGTGGTCAGAAAGGAGAAGTTGGATAGGAAGGAACCTCCATGAGAAGTAGGGAGGATGAAGATGCAAAAGCAGTAGCAGAAGCAAAGAAGAGGAGCAGAAGAATAGCTCCAGGAGAAATTTTGGGATCCAGGAGGATTTCAACGGAGCTGGGAAGCTCATGAGTAGTAGCTCATGAATTTTCGTAGTCGTGGAGTATGATTCAGGAGCATCGCTCTACCTCAACATGCACCAATTGATTAGCACAATTGGTGCGCATTCAAAGAAGGGAGAGGCTTCGCCCTCTCATTTTTCCTTCGAGAATCTAAATCTTGATTAAGGAAATTAATGATGACAGGTTGGTAGAGCCAAGTTGTGCCTTCGCACAAGCTATAGATGAGGTCGTCATAAAGTGGTTGATGGTAGGAGGGATCTGCATTCGATTCGGATCAGATTTCCATCATTGTAATCTGCCTCATTAGTCAGGCATTTTGAATGGTGATTAGATACCACTATCTTAGCTTGGAGGGAATCTCGTTGAGCCCCTCTTGTATAAACTCTTGTATTGTTTCCATTAGAGCATACACAGGGAATAGGACAGAAAGAGTCGAGACTCAATTGTAATATGGACTCACATATTGTAATGGACATTCCACCATTAATAGAAAATAACAGTTTTTCATGTTTGTCAATTTCTGTGTAATGGATATTTTATTATGAATGTCATTTGTATGTGTGTATGTTGTAGATGTTTGTTAGGTATCATCTATTGGGATAGAATTATAATCTTCTATATGTGAGTGTGTTGGATTAAGTCTATTTCTCAAGGCAAAGTGCAAGGAGTGCACGACATAGAGTGGAAGCTTTGTGAGCCAATGCAGGGAGTGTGTATCTAAACTTGGTTGAGTTAGAAGAGAAGCTTCCAGGAGGGCACAACAAGATAGTTCACAGACTCGGAGGGAAATTTCAAGGTGGTTGGGTACCTTGGAAAGAAATAGTATGTGGGAGGAAGCACAACACAGAGTTATTGAATACTCTGTAACACTCTGCCAAGAGGGCATAGAGAAAGTATGAGTGCGTACAAGACCAACAAATTATGAAGTGTTGGAAGCATTGGGAGAACCCCAGGGTTGTTGAACACTCAGAAGAAGGAAGGATTTGCAAGAGTGCATCGACAAAGGAAAGGAGATGCCTTAAGACTTATGGAAAGGCTAAGGGAGAAGTCATCAAAAGTCTTAGTCGAGTGCAAGAAGTGCGCCAAGGATATAGTAAATTCATTTTACAAGCTCAGCAGGAAGAGATTTAAGTTGCCAAGAGGGCACCAGAAGGTCCATTGAAGGAGGTAGAGGAACTGAGAACCTCGAAGGTTTCAAGTCAAGCAAAGTTGCAAACGAATTTGCGCAGGACTCCGCAAGGAGTGCACAAGGAGGCCGAGAATAGTCCAAGTATCGAGCATAAATTGCACTAAATGTGAAAGAAGGTCAAGGACTTTTTGAAGTCCTGAAGACTGTGAAATCGTCCATCGTCTGGAGGAGACAGGTGGCAGAAGATCGAGATATCTGGGAGTTGGACCTCTGAAAGGCTTTCCAGGAGAAAACAAAGATCTTCGTGAATTCGTGAAGAGCGGTTTGAATCCAGACCGTTGGATCTGGAAGGAACGCGTGGAAGAAATCTGCATGATTCAGAGACGTAGTACTCTGGGAAATATCTGAGGAAGAAACGAGAGACTCCCGAAGGATGGAGTCCGAAGAGATCGTAGCCATCGATCGAAAGGAGGGACGGGGACCGTTGCTCCTCACACCGTTTGAGTTCACTGATTCAGAACGTAAGAGTTGGCTATCGTGGAAAGAGCTGAAGCCTGAACCCCAAAGCGCTTTGTGTGGTTGAGACCTGGAACACAGCCTGAGGTCACATGATAGAAAGGGCCTGGCACCGAGAGTGAGTGTCGCCACCAACTTTCTTCAAAGGGCCAAGAAGCGAGTCATGGGGTTAAAAGTACTCACACTTTGGGGAAAGAAGGACCTGTGATAGAGTTTGTCGGGTTCCAGCAAGGAGCCAAAGAGTCAATCTGACTCAGGTATTTGAGAACAATCCAAGACCAGGAGGTTGCATAACCCTGAAGGAGAAGAGAAGGGGGTGGGGTATGTGGCAGGTGGTATCAGAGTGTGAAATTGTTTTCAAGAAAAGGAGATAGTCTGGCTACATCAGGTAGAGTCATAGCACATAATTGATTTATGTAGACAAGGGAGACAAAGTGTGATACTCTATGGAAACTATTGTAAGGTGTGTAGCAGATGATAAAAATATAGGTAGGCTGCAGGTGAAGCAAGATGGCCATTCGAGGTCATGAGCGTGCTCGAGGAGAGGTCTTCCCGCTGAAACACAAAGCGGAGATAGATAAGGAGCTCTGTGAAATCTGAGCAAATATGGAGAGGCTATCATTTAAGATGCAGAAGGAAGCAAAGGTGCGTTAGAGATACAAGTGGCCTTTGAGAAGGATAGCTAAGTGGATTGTTCAGAATTTTTTAGCCAAAAGGCAGCAACAAGTGTTAAAAAAGTGGCTGAGATATGTCAAAAACCTAAGTGGCGAGGGAAAGAGATCTGGGAGGAACCTCGTAGGTTTCCAGGTGGGAAATATGAAAGGGTCAGTTGATCTCATAAACTGCCAGGAGGGCAGAGGAGACATCATAAATTTCCAAGTGGGAAAGAGAAGAGATGACCTTAGTTGAGAGTTCACGTCAGTAGAGGGTTTTGACAGATGGAGAGGAGGAAGAAAGGCCTCATCCATATGAAGATTCATGCAGAACTTCAAGTCATGTGAATGAATATGATGACAAGTTGGAAACTTTCATCGCAGTGGAGAAGGATCAGAGGTGCGTTCTGGTCATTGGAGGAGTCGAGATATTCCTACCAAGCAGTCGAGGAGAGGCTAGCATAGGGGGTGCAGATGCAATAGAAGGACAACAAGATGAGACTGTCATGGAGGAGAAGGAGAAGATATTGAAGTATGTCCCAACAGAGGAGAAGAACCCAATTGAGTTACTCGCTCAATGGCACATGGAGTTAAAGGCACTGGAGGATTGGTTACACAATCCAGAACCAGAAGGTGGATACCATGAGATAGCCATGCTAGAAGAGACATGCCAACACAATTTGTAGATGGAGAGAGTTAGAATGGAACCAGTTGAAGAATTGATAGGGGCTATTCTGTCAAAGGAGGTAGTAGAACAACAGTTCAATGGTGAGACTGTGGAATTGGAGTCAGCAACAAAGTGGCCAGTCAGTATCACAAGGGATGAAAGAAACATGGGAGATCAAGATGACCTACTCATAGAACAACATGAAGAGTTGTAGCAGATGAATCTGAACCAGCTGATGAAGCAACTAGAAGAAGACATAAAGGAGATAAGGAGGTTGATGTTAAGGTCAACGAAAGAAGCGGTCAGCAAGGAGAAGTTGGACAGGAAGGAACCTGGACGAGCAGCGGGGAGGATGAAGATGCAGAAGTAGAAGAAGAAGCAAAGAAGATGAGTGAAAGAAGGGACAGGGACCATTGATCCTCACGTTATTTGATTTCTCTGATTCGGAGTTCGGGAACGTAAGAGTTGGTTGTCATGGAAAGAGTCGAAGCTCGAAGCCTGAAGCGCTTTTTGTGGTTGAGCACTGTGACACATCCCGAGGTCACGTGATAGAAAGGGCCTGACATCAAGAGCGAGTGTTACCACCAACTTTCTTCAAAGGGTTAAAAGGACATGCACTTTGGGGAAAGAAGGACATGTGATAGAGTTCGGGTTCCAGCAAGGAGCCGAAGAGTCAATCTGAATCAGGTGTTTGAGAACGATCCTATATTGGGAGGTTGCACAGCCCCGAAGGAGAAGAGAAGGGGGTGGGGTCTGCGGCAAGTGGTATCAGAGTGTTAAATTGTTTTCATAAAAAGGAGACAGTATGGATACATCAAGTAGAGTCAGAGCATAGAATTGATTTCTCTAGGCAAGGGAGACAGAGTGTGATACTCTCTGGAAACTGTTGTAAGGTGTGAAGTAGATAATAAATATCTAGGTAGGTTGTAGGTGAAGCAAGATGATCATTTTTAGGTCATGAGCGTGGTTGAGGAGAAGTTTGCCCACAGAAAAGAAAAGCGGAGATGGACAAGGAGCTTAGTGAAATCTGAGAAAAGATGGAGAGGTTAGCATTTAAGATGCAACAGGAAGCAAAGGTGCATTGGATATATGAGTGGCCTTTAAGAAGGATATCTAAGTGGCTTGTTCAGAAGTTTTTAGCCAGAAGGCAACAACATGTGTTAAAAAATTGGCTGAGATATGTCAAAAACCTCAGTGGCGAGGGAAAGAGATCTAAGAAGGAACCTCGTAGGTTTCCAGGTGGGCAATATGAAATGGTCAGTTGATCTCATAAGCTGCTAGGAGGGTAGAGGAGACATCCTGAATTGCCAAGTGGACAAGGCAGAAGAGATGAGCTCAGTTGAGATTTCATGTCAATAGAGGGTTTTGACAGATGGAGAGGAGGAATAAAGGCCTCATCCATATGAAGTTTCATGTGGAACTACAAGTTGCGTGAATGAAGATGATGAAAAGTTGGAAACTTTCATCACAGTGGAGAAGGATCATAGGCGTGTTATGGTCATTAGAGGAGTCGAGATATTCCTACCAAGCAACCGAGGAGAGGCTAGCACAGGGGTTGCAGACGCAACAGAAGGACATCAATATGAGACTATCATGGAGGAGAAGGAGCATATACTAAAGTCTATCCCAATAGAGGAGGAGCACCCAGTTGAGTTACTCGCTCAGTGGGAGATGAAGTTAAAGGAAATAGAGGATTGGTTAGACATTCCAAAACCAAAAGGTGGCTACCATGAGATAGCCATGCCAATAGAGACATATTAGCACGAGTTGCAGTTGGAGAGAGTTGGAATGGAACCATTCGATGAACTGGCAGGGGTTAGTATGTCAAAGGAGGTAGTTGAACAACATATCAGTGGTGAGACTGTGGAATTGGAGTCTGCAGCAGAGTGGCCAATCAGTGTCACAAGGGATGAAGGCAGCATGGGAGATCAAGACAACCTACCATAGAGAAGAATGAAGAGTTGCAGCCAATGAAGTCGAACCAGCCAATGAAGCAACTACAAGAAGCCATAGAGGAGATAAAGAGGTTGATGTTCAGGTTAGCAAAAGAAGTGGTCAACAAGGAGAAGCTAGAAAGGAAGGAACCTGTATGAGCAGCAAGGAGGATGAAGATGCAGAAGCAGCAACAAAAGAAAAGTAGGAGTGGAAGAACAATTCCAGAAGAAATTTTTGGATCCAGGAGGATTTCAATCGAGCTGGGAAGCTCATGAGCATGAGCTCATGAATTTTCGTAGTTGTGGATTATGATGTAGGAGCATCGCTCTACCTCAACACGCGCATGTTTATTCGCATGAGTGATGTGCATTCAAAGAAGGGAGAGGTGTCGCCCTCTCATTTTTCCTTCGAGAATCTAAATCATGATTAAGGAAATTAATGCTGACAAGTTGGTAGAGCCAAGTTGTGCCTTCGCACAAACTGTAGATGAAGTCACCATTAAGTGGTATACGATAGGGTGAATCTGCATCTGTTTTGGATCAGATTTCCATCATTGTAATCTACCTCATTAGTCAGGAATTTTGAATGGTGATTAGATACCACTAGCTTAGCTTGGAGGGAATCTCATCGAGCCCCTCTTGTATAAACTCTTGTATTATTTCCAGTAGAGAATACACAAGGAATAGGAGAGAGAGAGCCGAGACTCATTTGTAGCCTGGACTCACATATTGTAATGGGCATTCCACCATTAATAGAAAATAATAGTTTTTCCTGTTTGTCAATTTCTGTGTAATGGATATTTGGTTACAAATATCATTTGTATGCGTGTATGTTCTAGATGTATGTTAGCTATAATCTGTAGGGATAGAATTATAATCTTCTATATGTGAGTGTGTTGGATTAATTCTGGTTCTCAAGGCTAAGTGCAAGGAGTGCGTGATAAAGAGTGGAAACTCTGTGAGCCAATGCAAGGAGTGTGTATCTGAACTCGGTCGAGTTAGAAGAGAAGATGCCAGGAGGGCACACCAGGATAATTCATGGACTCAGAGGGAAATTTCAAGGTGGTTGGGTACCTTGGAAAGAAATATTGTGTGGGAGGAAGCACAACGCAGAGTTACTGAATACTCTGTAACACTTTGTCAGGAGGGAATAGAGCAAGTATGAGTGCATACAAGAGCAACATATTTTGAAGTGTTGGAAGCATTGGGAGAACCCCAGGGTTGTTGAACACTCTAAGGAAGGAAGGCTTTGCAAGAGTGCATCAACAAAGGAAAGGAGATGCCTTAAGACTTCTCAAAAGGATAAGAGAGAAGCCGTCAAAAGTATTAGCCGAGCGCAAGGAGTGTGCCAAGGATACAATAAGTTCATTTTACAAGCTCAAGAGGAAGAGAATTAAGTTTCCAAGAGGGCACCAGAAGGTCCACTGAAGGACGTAGAGGAATTAAGAACCTCGAAGGTTTCAAGCCAAGAAAAGTCATAGAAGAATTTGCGCAGGACTCTGCAAGGAGTGTAGAAGAAGGTCGAGAACAGTCTAAGTCTCGAGTAGAAATTGAGCTAGGTGTGAAAGAAGGTCAAGGAATTGTCGAAGTCCCGAATACCATGAAATAATCCATCGTCGGGAGGAGACAGGTGGCAGAAGATCGGGATATCTGGGAGTTGGAACTCCGAAAGGTTTTCCAGGAGAAAACATAGATCTTTGCGAAGTCACAAAGAGAGGTTTGAATCCAGACCGTTGGATCTGGAACAGACGCGTGGAAGAAATCCACACGAGTCAGAGAGGTAGTACTCCAAGAAATATCTAAGGAAGATAAGAGAGACTCCCAAAGGCCGGAGTCCGAAGAGATCATATTCGTCGATCGGAAGGAGGGATGGGGACCGTTGATCCTCGCATCGTTTGAGTTCACCGATTCGAAGTTCGGGAACGTAAGAGTTGGTTGTCGTGGAAAGAGTTGAAGCCCGAACCCTAAAGAACTTTGTGTGGTTAACCCCCGAGACACATCCCGAGGTCATGTGATAGAAAGGGCCTGGCACCGAGAGTGAGTGTCACCACCAACTTTATTCAAAGGGCCAAGAAGAGAGTCGTGGGGTTAAAAGGACCCACACTTTGGGGAAAGAAGGACCTGTGATAGAGTTTTTTGGGTTCCACCAGGGAGCTGAAGAGTCAATCTGACTCAGGTATTTGAGAACGATCCTAGACCAGGAGGTCGCACAACCTCGAAAGAGAAGAGAAGGGGGTGGGTTCTGTGGCAGGTGGTATCAGAGCGTGAAATTGTTTTCAGGAAAAGGAGATAGTCTGGCTACATCAAGTAGAGTCATAGCACATAATTGATTTATGTAGGCAAGGTAGAGAGAGTGCAATACTCTGTGGAAACTGTTGCAAGGTGTGCACCATATCATAAACAACCAGGCATGTTGCAGGTGAAGCAAGATGGTCATTGGAGGTCATGAGCGTGGTTGAGGAGAAGTCTGCCTACATAAAATCAAAGCAAAGATGGACAAGGAGCTCAGTGAAATCTGAGCAAAGATGGACAAGGAGCTCAGTGAAATCTGAGCAAAGATGGAGAGGCTAGCATTTAAAATGCAGCAGGAAGAAAAGGTGCATTGGAGATATGAGTGGCCTTTGAAAAGGACAACCAAGTGTCATGTTCGGAAGTTGTTAGCCAGAAGGCAGAAACATGTGTTAAAAAATTGGTTGAGATATGTCAAAAACCTCAGTGGCGAGGGAAAGAGATCTGGGAGGAACCTCGCAGGTTTCCAGGTGGGCAATATGAAAGGGTCAGTTGATCTCGTAAGCTGCCAGGAGAGCAGAGGAGACATATCGAATTTCCAAGTGGGAAAGGGAGAAGAGATGAGCTCAGTTGAGAGTTCACGTCAGTAGAGGGTGTTGACAGATGGAGAGGAGGAAGAAAGGCCTCATCCATATGAAGATTCATGCAAAACTACAAGCTGCGTGAATGAAGATGATGACAATTTGGAAACTTTCATCACAGTGGATAAGGATCAGAGGTGCGTTCTAGTCATTGGAGTAGTTGAGATATTCCTTCCAAGTAGTCGAGGAAAGGATAGCACAAAGGTTGCAAATGCAACAGAAGGACAACAAGATAAGATTGGCATGGAGGAGAAGGAGCAGATAATGAAGTATTTCCCAACAAAGGAGGAGCACCTAGTTGAGTTACTCACTCAGTGGGAGATGGACTTAAAGGCACCGGAGAATTGGTTAGACAGTCCAGAACCAGAAGGTGGCTACCATGAGATAGCCATGCCAAAAGAGACATTTTAACACATGTTGTAGTTGGAGAGGGCTGGAATGGAACCAGTCGAAGAACTGACAGGGGTTAGTCTGTCATAGGAAGTAGTTGAACAACAGTTCAGTGGTGAGACTGTGGAATTGGAGTCTGCAGAAGAGTGGCCAGTAAGTGTCACAAGGGATGAAAGCAGCATGGGATATCAAGAAGACCTACCCATAGAGCATCATGAAGAGTTGCAGTCAATGAATCCGAACCATCCGATGAAGCAGCTGGAAGAATCATTGACTACAACTCAAGCAGCGGAAGCAAAGAAGAGGAACGAAAGATCAACTCCAGGAGAAAGTTTGGGATCCAGGAGGATTTCAACAGATATGGGAAGCTCAAGATCAGGATCTCATGAATTTTTGTAGCCATGGAGTATGATGCAGGAACATCACTCTACCTCAACACGCACCAGATGATTAGCATGAGTGGTGCACATTCAAAGAAGCAAGAAGCGGCGCCCTCTTATTTTCCCTTCAAGAATCTAAATAGTGATTAAGGAAATTAATGCTGACGGGTTGGTAGAGCCAAGTTGTGCCTTCGCACAAGTTGTGGATGAGGTCGCCATTAAGTGGTTTAAGGTAGGAGGGATCAAAATCCGATTCAGATCAGATTTTCATCATTGTAATATATCATATTAGTCTGGCGTTTTGATAGGTGATTAGACACCACTAGCTTAGCTTGGAGGGAAACTCATCAGGCCCCTCTTGTATAAACTCTTGTATTGTTTCCAGTAGATCATATGCAAGGAATAGGAGAGAGAGAATCGAGAATCATTTGTAGTCTGGACTTACATATTGTTATGGACATTCCACCATTAATAGAAAAATAACATTTTTTCCTATTTTTCAATTTCTGTCTATGGGATATTTGGTTATGAATGTCATTCGTATGTGTGTGTGTTGTATATGTATGTTAGGTATCATCTGCATGGATAGAATTATAATATTTTATCCATGAGTGTGTTGGATTAAGTCTGGTTCTCAAGGCTAAGTGAAAGGAGTGTGCGACAGAGAGTGGAAACTCTATGAGCCGATGCAAGGAGTGCATATCTGAACTCGGTCAAGTCAGAAGAGAATCTTCGAGGAGGGAACACTAGGATAATTCACAAACTCGGAGGTAAATTTCAAGGTGGTTGGGTACCTTGGAAAGAAAGATTGTGTGGGAGGAAGTGAAACACAGAGTTACTGAATACTATGTAAGACTCTGCTAGGAGGGAATAGAGCATGTACGAGTGCATACAAGAGAAACACATTCTGAAGTGTTGGAAGCATTGGGAGAACCATAGGGTTTTTAAACACTCTAAGGAAGGAAGGCTTTGCAAGAGTGCATCGAAAAAGGAAAAGAGATGCCTTAAGACTTCTGGAAAGGCTAAGGGATAAATCGTTAAAATTCTTAGCCGAGTGTAAGGAGTTTTCCAAGTATATAGTAAGTTCATTTTACAATCTCAGGAGGAAGAGTGTTAAGTTTCCAGGAGGGCACCAGAATGTCCACTGAAGGACATAGAAGAACTAAGAACCTCGAAGGTTTCAAGCCGAGAAAAGTGGCAAAAGAATTTGTGTAGGACTCTGTAAGGAGTGCAGAAGAAGGTCGAGAACAGTCTAAGTCTCGAGCAGAAATTGTGCTAAGTGTGAAAGAAGGTCAAGGACTTGTCGAAGTCCCGAAGATTGTGAAATCTTCCATCATCAAGAGGAGAGAGGTGGCAGTAGATCGGTAGATCCGGTAGTTGGAACTCAAGAAGGTTTTCTAGGAGCAAACAAAGATCTTCGTGAAGTCGCAAAGAGAGGTTTGAATCTAGACCGTTGGATCTGGAAGGGACGCGTGGAAGAAATCTGCACGAGTCAGAGAGTTATTACTCTAGGAAATATCCAAGGAAGATACAAGAGAGTCCCGAAGTCCAGAGTCCAAAGATATCGTATTCGTCGATCGGAAGGAAGGACAGGGACCATTGATCCTCCTGTCATTTGAGTTCATCGATTCGGAGTTCGGGAACATAAGAGTTGGTTTTCATGGAAAGAGTCGAAGCCCGAAGCCCAAATCCCTTTGTGTGGTTGAGCCCCGGGACACAACCCGAGGTCATGTGATAGAAAGGGACTGGCACGGAGAGCAAGTGTCATAGCCAACTTTCTTCAAAGGTACAAGAAGAGATTCATGGGGTTAAAAGGACCTACACTTTGGGGAAAGAAGGACATGTGATAGAGTTTGTTGGGTTTCAAATAGGGATCCAAAGAGTCAATCCGACTCAAGTGTTTGAGAATGATCCTAGACCAGGAGGTCGCACAACCCCAAAGGAGAAGAGAAAGGGGTGGGGTCTACGGCACCACGTCATCCTGTAGACATCAGCAGTACACATGTTGCTCTGCAGTGTTGCCAACTCATCATGTTGACCTCACCATCTACCACTTCATTCTCCTATTGATTGTATTGTATGGTACCACGTGGCGGTCTCTCGATGGTATCATGTGGTGCTTTTTGGAGATGCTACGTGGCACTTTCCTATTGGGCCATTTGTTAGCCCAAACATGCCAAAAATGAGTGACATATGGCATGCTCTAGAGCTTCCATGTATCCCTATTGTGTCAGTGCAACATCACCTATTGTGTCTGTGCCACATCAGCATATCACCTACCATGTCATTAGCCCAATCAGTTGTAAGGATTCCACATCATCTGTCCATTCAGTTTCACGGCCATCACCACGCCAGGCTGTATGAATTCCATGTCATTACCCCATTCATCTATATGGTCATTGCCATGTCGACATGTATGGAATGCCACATCATCCTGTACGGTCACCCGTCAGATGCCCTATCATTTATATGGTCAACCATGTGGAGTTTTTGTGCCCTACCATGTCATCTGCACAGATCATATGTGCCAGCCTCTCGTGTCACCACGTCAACACTGTATGGAATTCGCTAGTTTTGTTTGTTTCCGAAAAACTTTAGATCGCAATATATTTTGATCTATGACTCTATTTGATGATCTGTTTGCACCACCGAAAATCCCTCGTCAATCTCTTCGATTTGATGTGTTTTCATTGAATTATAGGCATTTCGATTTTTGAGGTATTTTGGAGCCCCATGGCTCAATTACTCAAAATAGACTACCCTTATCTACTAACTCAAATATTGTATTCATCCTTTCAGTCATAAAGATGAATATATCCTCCTTCTA
Organism: Picea glauca; assembly: GCA_000966675.3. Lineage (NCBI taxonomy): Eukaryota > Viridiplantae > Streptophyta > Pinopsida > Pinales > Pinaceae > Picea > Picea glauca. The sequence continues at coordinate 203,948 of JZKD02S1673867.1, forward strand.
AGTTGTTTCTTTTCCTGTACCTGATCTTTTTCCTATAGCTAGCCTCCTTTGTGAGTTACTTCGTTGGCTTTCTTTTCCTTCTTTGGATGCAACTCTAGATGGAGTTCCCAACATGTGGCTTCCTTATGTCCACCCTTGTTGCAATGGGCGTAATGATTATTCTTGATCCATGTTTTCATTCCCTTCTTTTTAAACTGTCATGTAGAAAGGTCTTCATGTCATGGCTTCTTCCTGGTTGTCATAACCTTCCTGTACAAAGTCATTCTTTTCCAACACTTGACAATAGCATGGTTATTCATACCCCAAAATGTACATGGTTTTCTATTCCATAGACTTTCTTTTTCATTACCATTTTCCTTATAATCAAAAGGAACAATTGAATAATGAGACTTTTATACCATGCTTGGTTGTCTTTGGTGCAGTCCTGGCGAGGAGAAATTTCCTTTGCTCTTTCCTCAAAATTTTCACATCCCTTTGGATATGACTCATAATCACGGTCATCATAATGGGATGATGTTCTCTCACCCTGCATTGATTCGTCACTTGAGGAATCTCTTGATTATGTTTCTTCGGAGTTCCTTTCATCAATGGTCTTGGAGAATGCTCCATCTTCCTCTCTAACATAGCCCAATCATGCTTATTGTGGTAGTTACACCACTACGATGGGATTCACAATAAATTATCCATTGGCTCCAAGGCCTCTTCCTTCGTACCCCATATTCTTCATTAGCTTCAAGCCAATTCCAGTATATTTCTTTTAAAAAGAACCAAAATCATCATCATAATGAGAAGAACATGAAACTGGATAAGTATTGTTTACCTTAGTTTCCAATCCTAGATCAGGTGTGGGGGATGGATTTTCTAAGCCTTCATCACTTTGAAACTTTTTCAAATCATGTTCTATGGCTTGTGATTGAAGTCATAATCTTTGAATATCTTCTTATGCATCTTGCAGCATCTTCCTCTACTCGACATTCTTTGCTTGAATGCTCTAGTTGATTTCATCAAGCTCACGAAGCCATGCATTCTTCGATGCTTTCCCATCTTGTATTCAACACCTACAATTCTTGTCAATCCTACTCTTATACCACTTGATCTGAGTCCAGGGTGACCTTGTTACCAATCTTTAGTAGGTTCTAGGCCACTCCATTAAAGGTGATATTTAATATCATTTTATTGAACTGATTTCATTAAAGGTGAAATTGAAGTGCTTATGAAGACTGGAATATAACTTGGTGAAATATGTTGTTTGTCTCATAATCCATTACTTAATGCATTTAATAAAACAATATTGTGTAAGTAAAGCATGCATAAGGAAACTTGAGATGAAAGAACAACACATGACAATAGATCACCATTGTTAATGGAGTTCACTGGTATGGCTACATCTCTGGATCCGTTGCAATACGAATCTCTTCATTGCTTCTCCCAATGTGGGGTTGATTCTCCTTTGCACAAGGGCTACATTCTCCCATGAAGGGGCATAATTCTCCCAATGTAGGGGCTCACATACTCTCCTAATAAGGGGCTCAACTCTCCCAATTAAGGGGCCTACAAATTACAAGCATGATTGCTTGATTATCTCCTCAAGACTCCCTTTTCCTTTTCTCCCAATAAAGGGGTTTAAATCATTTTTCCTAGCTCTATAATCCATAAAGACAAGATCCATGAAGTTAGGCTCTAGTACCTACCCAAGGACAAAAATGAGTTCAAGACCCTTAACTTCCTCCTTAAGACTAGGAATCCACTTGTAATAAAGTGAGAAAGAGTCCAAACCAACTCAGGAGACCCTTAACTTCCTCCTTAAGACAAGGAAACTAATTTCCTCTTAAAATTAGGAAACTAATTTCTGAGTTGGATTCTCACATAAAACTAATTTCCCATTTTTACAAATAATACGTGAGATTTCCACTCACTCCAAGTATTCCTCTGTTTTCCCCTTAAAATTAGGAAACTAATTTGTGAGTTGGATTCTCACACCTAATTTCCTGTTTTTACAATTAAATGAATAATACATGAAATTTTCCAACTCAATTCAAGTATTAATCATTTTTCCAATGTGCGTGACTAATACATGAGTTTCTCATACTTATTTTAAGTATTAATCAGTTTTTACAATTTAATTAATTCATTCATGAGCATTAATTATTCTTTGCCATATTTTAATGATCTTCTCCAGCGTATGCAAAATAACAATTCCTTGTGTGGAGATCCTCTTGTATCATTATTAGGTAGCATTATTGGCGCTACATCATTGTGCCTCAGTACGCAAAAGCGGGTCTTGCCGCTAAACCCATTAGTTGTGATAGCCTTTGAGGCATATACTAGTTTAGAGCCTCCACCATTATTGTATACAGAGCCAGAATTGGTGCAGGTACCTTCACAAGACCTGCAAGTATTCATGGAAAAGATAATGAATGAATTGGGAGACAAGAAGTGTGAATTGAGCCAATCATATACAAAGCTACAATAGATACATGT
>JZKD02S1673867.1:223142-233276 GCA_000966675.3 Picea glauca
GCCTTGATAAATATAAATATTGTAAATAGTTTTCATATAAAAGCCTATAAATATGAGAATGGACAGGTGTTGTCATGTAAGTACAAAGAAAGGTGTAACTGTACAGTTTTCAAAAAGAGATCTATTTTTTTACATGGTTCAGCCTATATATATATATTTATTTATTTATTTATTTATTGTAAATAGTCTATATATATATATACTTTAACATTATTAATATAATAATAAATTATCTTTTTATGAACACAAGCTATCAAGTTTTAAGTAATAATTTTTTCTCATTAGGTTTTATGTAATATCCTAGTTAGAACTTTAATTGTAAATGCAAATGTACATATAGGTTGGTGAGTTGTCGGTGCTAAGTTTTGGGTTTTATTTTTGTGCAAGTGCATAAAAGGTGGAATGGGTGCCCATTTTATAGTTTGTGGATCAAGATTGTCTTGAAGTGCATATCAGATCGGGCTTTGTAGCTGTCTTGAAGTGCATATCAGATTGGGCTTTGTAGCTAGGATATTTTGGGGCCACAGAACCTTTGTATATAAATATTTTCAGGTCGGAGTGCATGTGTGGTTTAGTGCGACAAAGTGAGGAGTTTTACACGTTCCCCAAGGGAGGGTGCACAGCCATTTCATAGTTTTTCGCACACCCGAATAAGTGTGTCCTGAGGCTAAAAGGCCAGCGAGCCTATCTTTGTAAAAATGTAATGACACTCAGATAATTAATGAAAACATATCACTACATGTAGACCAAACCAATCAGACAAAAAGAGACGGGGGGCTTAAACTCCACTAGAAAAGGAAAAAGGGGCTAAGAGTTAGGAAAAGGGAATATTTTAATAATATTTCCAAAAATATAATTTATGGGATATAAATTTATCCTAAGTTTCTAAGGGATGGGAACGAGTCACCAAGTGGAGCGATGCTAGTTCTTAAGGCGACAAGTGTCTAGTTTTAGTCATGTAAATATATTGTTGGGCCTTAGAGTATTTCAAGGGGAATTCACCCATTCCTTCATCATGCAGACCAACTTTCCTCTCTTGAGCATATGTATCTTGTTGTAACTTGTTGCCAACACATAACCATGTACTTTGGAAGGTCTGTGTGCTATTGAAGAGGCGGGTTGTCAAGCTCGTGTGCTATTGAAGAGGCGGGTTGTCAGGCCCGTGTACATTCTCTCCAGGTGAGAGAACTATTGAGAATTGTTTTCCCAAGGTGCCCAGTTGCAGCTATAGGGCTCTAAGAGTTCATGTTCGGCCTGTTGTTGAAGCTTGAAAGGGAAGTGGGGTAGTCGAAGAACTCTTGAGCAGAGAAGGGGCACAATTCCTAGGGTGGGACACACATGTGGGGTGTAACATCCCTAGCTCTGCTCAAAGGCCATGTCACATCAAAATTTGAACTATGATACCACTTAGTAACGTATCCATCCATCTTGTTGAGAAGTCTCCAATACCACAACTCGCTAAATAAAGCCCTGACATCAATTATTTCTTCTGCGGAAGCAACTCATTGAAACCAATAGCACACACAACTATGTCTTAGCAATTATGCAAGATCAACCATCCTTCTGTCGGTTGTGTCGATTGTCCCCCAGCATGCATGACATTTCTAGTTTCGCGCTAAAACCCATACGATTATTGTTGAAGTTACTTAACAAGATAGTGACTATAACAGCGGAATAAACTCATAATACAATTGCGCGCGCAACCATTCTTATGTCACACGCGAGGTCTGTCTCATTCGTGCAGGTGGACTATTACCACATTGTGCACGATGATTCAGTTCTTCCCTCAAAATCCCATGACTGTTACCACAAAATTATCTAACAGGAAACACTTAATAACTGTCATGCTCTACATCTGCGACAGTTATGCAGAACTAACAATACATGCACAGCCCAACATAATTATGTACCAATTCTAGAAACAGAAATAGCATAAGAATTCACATGTTAAGCAGTATATAAACACACATAAATTGTCATGGCCCATTCCCTACATATGCAACAAACATGCAGTTCCACAACATATATAATCCACGCACAATATATATACAATTGTATCACATAATATATTTAACATGTATATGCACATTACTTAGAGAATAATGCACATAAGAAAACACTTATCTTTTGTTGTAATCCACCAACTGTGCGCTGACCTCAGACATTCCTCTTAGCCATATACTATGTCACTCAGAAACTCTCAACATCAGTCACCCCCGAGCTAGGGCTTAAACTCCACCAAAGAAAAGGGTTCCTAAGCTAGGCTAAGGTCTATCAACATTCCAAAACACTCAAAAAAAGGTGTCAACCCTAGCAAACAGACTACGGTCTCACATTCCCCACATGCCTATCCCACCTCAAAAAGTGTGCCTCTTCTCTGTTCAACAGTGCTTCGGCTGCCCCACTTCCCTTTCGAGGCTTCAACAATAGGTTGGATAGGAAGTCTCAGAGCCCTGTAGTTGCTTCTTGGTACCTTGGGAAATCATTTCTCAGCAGTTCTCTCACCCGGAGGGAATGCTTACAGGCTTGACAACCCACTTATTCAATAGCACATGAGCCTAAAAACATGCCTCTTCAATAGCACACGGACCTGGCAACCCGACTCTTTAGTAGCACACTGGCCTGACAACCCGCCTCTTCAATAGTACACAGGCCTGACAACCCACCTCTTCAATAGCACACAGATCTTCCCAAGTACATGGTTATGTGATGGTAGCAATTTACAACAAAATACAGATGCTTAGTAGAGGAAAGTTGGCCTATATGATCCCGGAATGAGTGAATCTCCCCCAAATACACTAAGATCGAACGTTATATTTGCATGATTATAACTAGACACTTGTCACCTTAAGAGCTAACTTCTCTCCACTTGGTGACCCCTTCCCATTCCTTAGGAACTTAGGATAAATACATATCCCATAATTATATTTTTGGAAATATCATTAAAATATTCAATTTCCCTAACTCTTAACCCCTTTTTTCTTTTCTAGTGGAGTTTAAACCCCCCGTCTCTTTTTGTCTGATTGGTCTGCGCGCAATGATATATTTGTATTAATATCAGAGTGTAATTACAATTTACAAAGATAGGCGCATTGACCTTTGTCGCAATCCAGGCTCTTCAACCTAATAACCACACAAGCACTCTAGCCTCAATATAGATATATAAAAAGGCTCTCTGACCCCAAAATATCTCGACTACAAACATGGTCTGGTGCACACTTTGAAGCGTCCCTGCCCACTTATTCAAGTGTGCGTAAAGCTATGAACGTGTGTGCACTCTTCCCTTGGTTCACGTGCATGGTGATCCTCGCGCACTTCCTCGAGTGCGCGCAAAGCTATGAAAGGAGTGTGCATTCTTCCTTTGGTGTGCGCTCTGTAAATTGTACCCAAAACTTGTGTGCCCACGACTCACCAGCCTATATGCACATTTACATTTACATTACAATTTGAGGTTTGACCTAGGGTGTTACATTCTCCTCCCCCTTATTTATGCATTATCCTCAAAGCATTATATACAATCAAAACTTCAAAAGTCGTCAAAAAGATATGGGTACTTTGCACGCATATCAAGGATAATTTTAGGGGCTAAATTTCGCTCATGAGATAATTTTCCATGGTTTTTCCCAAAAAACGATTCGATATTCTAAAAATGATTCGCCCAAATTCTAAAGGATAAAATTATTTTACCTTAAATATCGCCAAAATTTTATACAAAATATATAAAATCCTTAGAAATTTGAATATTTTTACAAAAATATTGCCAAACATTTTATAGTTGGTATATGAAGGATTAGTAAGATTCGCCAAGGTTTCTACATTTTTAAATAAATTTTCATCCTTAAAATCATCCATGGCGCATAGCATCCTCGTGCTCTCAAGTTGCATCCTCCGGACCGTAACAAGTCCACTAGACCTTTACCAGTCCTATTGCTTGATTATGAAGCAGCTAGACTTCACGGTCTAATATGCACACTAAATGAACTCGAAAGTCGCCTTCTTGCTCCACCTGAATCGCATTCCAATCAATTATATGATTAACATCAGGTACATACTTTTTAAGCAATGATACATGAAACACATTATGAATGCATATGATGCAGGCAGTGCAAGCATGTATGCGACAGGACTAGTCCTCTCTAGGATTTCAAACGGCTCACAATAATATGCTACCAACTTTGAACAATTTCCCAACTTAAGTGAACTCTTCCTGACTTTCACTTTCAAAAACATGTAGTCACCCACTTTAAATTATCTGTGAGTTTTGCATTTATCTATAAAACTTTTCTTCCTGTCTTGGGCAACCTTTAAGTTCTGTTTTGTTTTCACCATTTTATCTTCCATTTCCCTTAGCAAATCTAACCCAGACACTACTTTGTCTGTTGGGTTGTCTTAACTCACTAGTGTGTTGCACTTTCTTCCATAAAGTGTCTCAAATGGGCTAATCTTTAGAGATGCTTGATACCCATTGTTATAAGCAAACTCAATCAAATGTAAATATTTTTCCCACCGCGACGATTTCATCATCACATACATTCTTAGCATATATTTTATCAATTGATTTACTCTTTCTGTTTATCCATATGACTCTGGATGGTAGGCTATGATAAAATCCATATCTGTCCCAAATCCTTTAAATAATCCCTTCCAAAAATTAGATGCGAACTTGGGATCTCTATCAGACATAATTGTTTTAGGCACACCATGTAGCCTAGCAATTTCCTTCATATAAATATCAACAATGTTTGATGCCTTGTGAGTGAGCCTTACTGGAATAAAGTGGGCAGTTTTAGTAAGCTTATCCACCACTACCATGATGGAATCATGTTGTTTGGTTGTTCTAGGAAGCTTAGTTATGAAATCCATAGTTACAACTTCCCATTTCCACTCGAGGATGGGAAATGGTTCTAACAAACCAGCAGGGTACCTGTGTTCAACCTTTACTTTTTAACATTTCAAACACTTGGCAACAAAATCAACCACTTCTTTCTTCATACCTGGCCAATAGTATTGTTTCTTGACAACCACAATTATCTTTTGGTAGCCTGGGTGCCCAGCATAAGGCACATTGTGCATTTCTTTTAATAGCATATTTTTCAACTCCTGAGAATCCGATACATAAACTATGTCCCTGTACATAAGAATTCCATCCTCTTTTAATTCAAAATCTTCAATTTTCTGTTGCAAAATACCTTGTTGTAGCTTTGTCTTTATTTCCATGTAGTGTTGATCTAATTTTGCATTCTCTAACATTTTGTCTTTCAAATCTGATTTGTACATGCTAATGGTTGTAGCATGCATCTCATGCACTCTCTTGTTGAGTGCATCAACCACCTTGTTCTATTTACCCTTGATATGTTTTATATCAAAGTCATATTCGGTAAGAAATTCTAACCATTTTTTTTCCTGACATTTAAAGATGGATGTCTAAATAAATATTTTCAGGCCACTATAGTATGTCATCAACTCAATTTTGTTCCCCATGAGGTAGTGCCTCCACATCTTCAAGGAATGCACTATGGTTTCCAATTCTAAATCATGAGTAGCATAATGTCTTTCATGCTCTTTTAGCTTCCTCGATTCATAGCATACCACATGCCCATTCTGACCAAGGACTCCCCCAAGCCCTTCCTTACAAGAATTTGTGCATACAATGAACTCTTCATTCAAGTCAACAATTCTTAATATTGGATCACTTGTCAATAATTGTTTCAAGTGTTGGAAACTCATTTTACAATCATAATTCCACTCAAATCTCACACCTTTCTTTTGCAAGGAAGTGATTGGGTGAGAAATCTTTGAGAAGCCTTCAATAAACTTTTTATAATACCTGACAAGTCCCATGAAATATCTCACCTCTGCGACATTCCTTGGTGTTTTCCATCCTTCAATGGACTTTATCTTCTCTGGGTCCATTGCTATCCCTTCCTCTGAAATGATATGACCCAAGTAATGATCATGCCTTTGATAGAACGAGTGATTGCTCAACTTTGCATACAACTAATGTTCTCTCAATACTTGCAGCACCATCCTCAAGTGGTGTTCATGTTCTTCTTCAGACTTTGAGTAAATAAGTGTGTCATCCAAAAATACAATGACAAACTTATCTAAGTATTCTCTGAAAATACCATTCATTAAACACATGAAGACAGTTGGTGCATTTGACAACCCAAATGGCACTATTGTTGATCTGAAAATGGATAGAACCTATACAAAACTTGATCTGAAAATATCACTAAGTTCAATACCACTTTTGTATTCAAAGATCTTTTATTGACAGTGCTTATAGCATGGAAGTGATTCATCTTACTCAAACAAACACTTTAACTGATGATCATAACTTGCATAATTCATCTTAAATAAGCAAATGCAGAATCACTTTATTAATGCTCAAATGTTTCAAGTACAATAAAAAGAATTTACAATACAAGAGCTAAATATGTCTTTCAAATATGCTTCTCTAACACAGAAAAGAACATCACCCTTGCATTCCTCTCAAAAAATTGAGAAAAGTGAGTATAAAGTCAGTTATATTCAGCGTCCCGGAATCCCCTTGGAACGAAAAATAATACAATGACCTTTTGTTATTTTGCTCAAATGCAGAAATAGAGTGCACCATTGAATTCCTGACGAACAATTCTGCAAAATTGATAAAAAAATACTTAAAATTTTGTCAAGGTGACCCCAACACGCTTTACAGTGTATCCTCGTACACTTCATACTCTTGGCATGCTTTACAAGACTAAAATATCTGCATAAAAGATGTTTTCCATGGCCCTGGGGTGCACACCATTAAATAGGATGCCCCCCTAAACTAATTTCCTAAATTTGTGGAGTAATTAAATACAAGTTGGTGGGTTTATTAACCATATTCTAGATTTTATATCACTCTTTAACTATAATTAGAGTTTAGTTTCTAACCAACTAAATTTGGAGGATAGTTGGTTAGCAGAGGTTGTTTAATTCGTGCTATATTTGATGGTTTGAGGGTTCCATTCCCATCGACCACCATTTCCCACGGCTATAGTTATGTGTTGTTACAACATATAACTATATGTTATATGTAACATACACAACTCTCGCGGGATTATGATTTAATATCATCCTCTACGCCATGGTATGGACATATGGTGGTATAACATGATCAAGGGCCAAGGGTCGAGGCCTTGGGCCCTCAACCTTTTGGCCACCCAAATGATCTTTATATAAACTTTAATTACATAATTTGCCATATCATGGTTAAGATCCAAGTAATGGTGCGTTGGCAATGGAGCTTGTGTTAAGTCTTTGGTGGTTATGTAGGTCATGGGGTCGATTCCCCGAGACTCCATAATAATTTTATACAACCTTAACCATTATTGGCCAATGAGGGGTTTCCATGCGGTAGCCTCTCATTGGCTAACCTTTTCCACGTGTCATTAAATAACTAGACCACTTGGATTCCAACTCAATCGCTGACGAATCTTCCACATCACCCTAGAGATGCCACTTGTCAATCTGTGATAATGCCACGTGTCTCTCTCTGAGCCTGTCATGTGTCTCTTCAGGGTTGGTTTTTCCCTCATTGACCTGAACTTTGACCAACCATAACTTTTTCATACATAATTTGTTTGACTTGTCATTTGCGTTGTTGGAAATATGATGATGAGATCTTTGCAATGATGTAAGTTTCTCGAACTTTTGAGACGATCAAATTTTGATCTTTTCTGACCCTTTCTAGATCCTTGTGAGATTTTTGGATCCTCCTTGATCATTCCTCCCCACTGGGAAGATTTTGGACCACCAAAAGGTTTACATTAAATGGGGGAGATGCCTCCCCACTTGACCTGTATCTCTTCTCCATGCATGGACCACTTGGTTCATTACAATCAACTGAATAACAAGGATGAAGGCTGAAATTATGTTGTTAACATAATAAATCATTCTCGTACTTCTACATCTATCTGCATTCATATTTTTCACTATTTTCCATGCACAACATATCAGCAGTAGTAGCAAACATATAGATGCTACTGACAATGAATTAACAACATTCATGTGCTTCCTGACAAAATCCTTGTCACCTGCATGTAATCAACCTTCATGTGGTAACTTTGGAGAATTTTGAAACACTTCATGATGAGGAGATAACTTGACTATTTCATTATTACATTCCAAATCACATCATTTGTTTTCTTTTGCAGAAATCATAGAAACGTTGTTGCTTACATTCACAATACCTACAACTGTGATTCGTGGCTCGTCATCTGAATCATATCCTAAATCTTGTGGGATTGTGACAACAACCTTTTGTTTTTCTTTTCCTCCATACTTTTTAGGCCGTAATTCAGGATGCAGCGTCCAACAATGATCTTCATCATGTCTGTTTTTCCTGTAATGAGTACATGTGAGTTTTGCTTCTTCCTTCTTTACTGTAACTACATGTTTCTCTTTTCCCTTGTTCTTACTTCCCTTTTGTTGAGCAAACTCCTTGGATGAACCATTTTTAACATCATTCCCCCTAGACTCAAGATGCATAGCTTGAACACATACTTCATCAAAATTAGTGGGATTTAACAAAAAAAGAGTATGAAGGATGTAACTATCCAAAGCACCAATGTATTTCAGAAGGGTTTCTGTAAAATGAAATGAAATATTTAAAGCCAATGATTTCTTCCTAAAATCCTCAGCAAAATCCTACACACTTTGTCATTTTCCTTGCCTCAGATATTGTCATTCCATAATTTCCTTTTGTCAATATGCCAAAGGATAAAATCGTTTCCTTAATGCAGCTTTGAATTCTGACCAAGAAGAGAGAATATTACCGCTCTTTTGGATACCTTCCTGAAGTTTACCTTCCCACTAAATCAATGATGTACCTTCAAGGCAAAGAGAGGCCAACTGAATCTTTACCTTGTCTTCATCAATCTGTTGAACACGACAGTAAACTTCCATTTGTCAAATCCAATTGTGTAACTTCTCTGCATTAAACTCGCCATTATACATGGGAAAGTTAAACTTGACATCCAACATTAACAATGGCTTCTTTGAAGTAATTTCCGTACAAGGAGATGAGGGCGAAGAAGTGGAAGGAGATGAAGGAGGTGAGGAAGGTGGTCTTGAAGGAGGTGGAGAAGGAGGAAGATCGTCTTCTTTCTTAACTTGTCTAGAAATTTCTCCTTTTCATAATCTCCTCTCACTGTAAAGCTCTTCCACCATTGTCTTTGTCTGATTAAAAGCATTGAAGAAATCATCTTTAGATTCATAAGGACCTATTTTCCTTGGTGAAGCCATCTCTTCTTTTCGAGTGAAGCTCCTTAAACCAATTTCGTGATTATAAACCTCAAGTTTGCTTTCACCACGCTTGTGTTTAGCCCTTGTAAGCATTCTCCTGTCAAACCTCGCTCTGATACCACTTGATCTGAAAATGGATAGAACCTATACAACACTTGATCTAAAAATATCACTAAGTTCAATACCACTTTCTTATTCAAATGTCTTTTATTGACAGTGTTTATAGCATTGAAGTGATTTATGTTAAGAACAAAATATCAATATAGAATAGAAAAACCTCAGAATAAGTACTCAACACCTTGAAAAAGAGAGAATTTCATATAATAAGCCTCTTCGAGGGGACAACCTACTTATACACCACATAAATTTCCAAATACAAGATGATTCCAAATGAAAATGTCTCCTTGGTATATATATAGGAGACTAGGAGGTACAATTACAACTAATGGACCCAAGCCGACATAAATAAAGTAACATTACTAATGTAATATGCCCCAATTAAGGGGTAATGTGCCACTATTTAGGGCTTAACATGCCCCTCCCCTTGAGACAAGTGTTGTCTGCAACGCTTGAGTAACTCTAGATGCTTCTGTATAAAAGACTCATCTTCCCAAGTGGAATCTTTAGCCGATAGTTTCCTCCATTTAATGAGATACTCTGAAATGAATCTATTCCTCAACTGGCGAATTCTTATGTCAGCGATGGCTTCAGGCTCCAATATGATTTTTCCTTCCTCATCAAATTCTAGGAATATAGTTTGAAGTGGGATCTTGTCACCTATAACCTTCTTTAAGCATGAAACATGGAAAACTGGGTGTACTCATGAAGATGCAGGCAACTCCAATTTGTATGCCATAGTACCAA
>JZKD02S1673867.1:248195-279079 GCA_000966675.3 Picea glauca
GGTCTTCTTACATCCGCCTTATTCTATTTTATTGAAAGGTCTTATTAATATTGACCTTTATTACATCCGAATACATTGATCTACCTATGTGCGGGTTAGGACCTTAACACAATGCCATAAATAGAAATAGCATAAGCATTCATATGTTAAATTGTATATAAACACATATAAATTGTCATGGCCCATGCCCTAAATATGCAACAAACATGCAGTTATACAACATATATAATCCACACACAATATATATACAATTGCATCACATAATATATTTAACATGTCTATGCACATTACTACTCAAAGAATAATACACATAAGAAGACAATTATCTTTTGTTGTAATCCACCAATTGTGCACTGACCTCAGACGTTTCTACCAGCCATAAACTCTATCGCTCAGAAACTCCTAGCAGTAGGTCACCCCGAGTTGGGGCTTAAAATACACCAAGGAAAAGGGTTCCCAAGATAGGCTAAGGTCTATCAACATTCCAAAACACTCAAAAAAAGGTGCCAACCCTAGCAAACATACTACGATCTCACATTTCCCACATGCCTATCCCACCCAGAAAGTGTGCCCCTTCTCTACTCAACAGTGCTTCGACTGCCCCACTTCCCTTCTGAGGCTTCAGCAACAGGTCAGATAAGAAGTCTCGGAGCCCTATAGTTGTTGCTTGGTACCTTGGGAAATCAATTCTTAGCAGTTCTTGGTACCTGGAAACCTGGCTCTTCAGTAGCACATGGACCTTCCCAAGTACAGGGTTATGTGATGGCAACAAGTTACAGCAAGATACAGATGCTTAACAGAGGAAAGTTGGTCTGTATGATCCCAGAATGAGTGAAACGCCCCCAAATACACTAAGGCCCAACAATATATTTGCATGATTATAATTGGACACTTCTCACCTTAAGAACTAGCTTCGCTCCACTTGGTGACCCCTTCCCATTCATTAGGGACTTAGGATAAATACATATCCCATAATTATATTTTTTGAAATATTATTAAAATATTCTCTTTTCCTAAATCTTAGGCCCTTTTCCTTTTCTGGTGGAGTTTAAACCCCTCGTCTCTTTTTGTTTGATTAGTCTGCGCGCGGTGATATATTTTTATTAATATCATAGTGTAATTACATTTTACAAAGATAGGTGCACTGGCCTTTGTCGCAATCCAAGCTCTCCAGCCTCATAACCACACAAGCAGTCTAGCCTCAATATACATATATACAAAGGCTCTTCGGCCCCAAAATATCCCGACTACAAACACGATCTAGTGTGCACTTTAAAGCATCCTCGTGCACTTATTCAGGTGCACATAAAGCTATAAACGGGTGTGCACAAAAATCACCACGCACTTACTCGGGTGCACACAAACCTATGAAACGAACGTGCACTCTTCCTTTGGTGTGCACACTCTAAATTGTACCCAAAATTTGTGCTTCCATGGCTCACCATCCTATATGTACATTTACATTTGCATTACAATTTGAGATTTGGCCTAGGGTGTTACATGGGGAATGAGGGACTGTAGTTTGTTTGCTGGGGTTGGCACCTTTGTCTGAGTGTTTTGACTGTTGATAGACCTTAACTTGGCTTAGGAACTATTTTCCTTGGTGAAGTATAAGACCCAGCTCGGGGGAGACCTGTTGTTGAGAGTTTTTGAGTGGTAAAGTCTATGGTTGGGAGGAACGTCTGAGGTCTAGGTGCAGTTGTTGAATTACAACAAAAGATGAGTGTCTTCTTATGTGTATTATTCTCTGAGTAATGTTCATATACATGTTAAATATATTATGTGTTACAATTGTATATATATTTGTGTGTGGATTGTATAAGTTGTAAAACTGCATGTTTGTTGCATATTCAGGGCATGGGCCATGGCAGTTTATATGTGTTTATATAATGTTTAACATGTGAATGCTTATGTTATTTTATGTTTATGGAATTTATACATAATTATGTTGGGTTGGGCATGTATTGTTAGTTCTGCATAATTGTTGCAGATGTAGAGCATGGCAATTATTAAGTGTTTCCTATTAGAAAATTATGTGGTAATTGTCATGGGATTCTGAGGCAAGGCTTGAAGCATCGCATGCATAGGGAAATCAGTTCGTGCGCGCAAATGGGATAGACCTCCCATGCGGCATAGAAATGGTTGTGTGTGTAATTGTATTATGATTTCATTATGTTGTTATAGTCGTTATCTGTTAAATAACTTCAACAATAATCATATGGGTTCTAGCGCGAAGCTAGAAATGTCGTGTGTGCTGAGGAACAATCGACGTGGCCGACAGAATGAAGGTTGAACACGTAGAATTGCTAAGACATAGTTGTTGCATGCAGTAGGATACCGGTGTGCACGCACTAGGAAAACATAGTTGCACGTAGCACAAGGCTAGGTGCATGCGTTGTTGGTTTCAATGAGTTGCTTCTGCAAAAGAAAGAATTGATTTCAGAGCTTTATTTAACAAGTTGTGGTATTGGAGACTTTACAATGTGGTAGCGGGCCTCAACGAGGAGGTTGGATACATTACAAATTGGTATCATAGTTCAAAATTTTGATGTGACATGGCCCAAAACAGAGTTGGGGACATTACAAAGTGGTATCAGAGCTTTTGGTTCAACACTAGACTTGTATGGGCCAGAAATCAACATGGAGTTGGCGAGGTGGGAATTTTTATGATGGTCGTGGGGTCGCAAGCTAAAAATATGGAAAAAATCAGATGAGTGAAGAAAGGACTAGCGTGTGCTAAGTATTGGTGCACAGTGTGTGCGTATTAAATTTTGGCACTACGCAGTGCAGGACTTATGGTGCGCGAAAGATATCGGTGCGTGGAGTGTGCACACTAAATATTGGAATTGTGGGGTATAGAACTGGTGGAGCACACATAATATGGGAGTGCAATACGTACGCGATGAATATGGACGCCATACAGAATTTGTGGGTGCGTGCATAATAATAGTGCACATTGAAAACTGGTAATGTGCAATGAGCGTAGATGTTAAATATGAGCATTGCATGGAGAAGAATTATTGGCACGTGCATAGTGTTGGTTCACAGTGCGTATGCGTGGAATATGGCGTTGTGTGAAGCAGAATTGGAGATGTGCATTGAGTATTGGGTGCAAGAGGGTGTGCGGTGAATGTTGGGGCGACGCAGAGCAAAGTTGTAATTTGTGTGGAATCTTGGTGCGTGACACAAAAATTATGTGCACTAAATAATGATGCACAAAACCCAAAAGTTGAGTGTTCTAAATATTAGTGGTCGATATAAAAGTTGTGCACATTGAATATTGGTGCGATGTATGTGTGCTTGGTATTACATGTGTGAAGCATACGTGCATGATGAATATGGGTGTATAACGCAGAATTGGTATAGATGTGAGCTTTGAAAGAAAGGAACAAAAATGAGAGAAAAGAAGAGGAAAAGTCCTAGACAGAGGAGTCCAAGTATTCACCCAAAATTTTGAATTAGGTTGTTAAATTCACCAGGAATCAGAAGAAAGGATTTTGATACACTTATGGAACAGAATGTGCATAGTATTTATGGTTTTCATAAATTATTTAATCTAACAAATATTGTTCCCTACACATTTTCCAGAGTTAACAACAATTTGATTAGTACATGATCAACACATAGATCAGAGGCATGGAAGATGCACAAAGAACCTAAAACCATGAAGATGAGGTCAGAAGGATCTATGACAATATAGGTGATGAGGGTACAAATTCAAATGGACACAAAGGACACAAGCAAGAAAGCATGAATTTGGTGAAGACCATAAAAAGTTTGCAAAATGATGCCCAAAGTTATAAAGTTGATCATAAATAGGCTTATGAAAGCCAAGGAGGAACAAGATGGTGTCAACATCAAGTTACTATAGAGCTTGGACAAAATTGAAAAAAATATAGATAAGGAGACCGAGTCAAGAAAATCAAGGAGACATAGGTCTCATGATGAGGGAAGAAAAACAAGAAGTGTTGACAGGCATCACCATCACTCTCCAAGACATTCATCTTGGAGATCGCGCACTAGTTCAATCCCATCTCCTGCCAGGAAGCATAAGAGGAGGTCTAGGGTGGATGAGCTACAAGGAGAAATGAATAATATTAAGCCTCCTACTTTTGATAGTGAGCACAAGAAGGATGAGGATGCAGATGTTGAATTTTTAATGATTGCTCAAGCACATGTAGTTTCTTTTCAATTTAGCATGAACTTGAACCATAAACAATGCAGCAACACAATAGCTACAGTAACCAAGATCATAAGAAGAATAACCATGCACAAGACACAAGAAGTTATCCTGAGAAAACCCTTCTCAGCCAAGGGAAAAAACCAGCAATCCTTTGCTATAGAGTCAAGAGAGGATCACCCTCACACCATAAACCCTGGAGCACACAAGAGGGCGCTCTATGACCAAGAAAGAATGGTGCAGGAAAAGATTCGCACTAAATTTCAACTCACCAAGTTAAGTGTTGAGTGAATAAGATATGATCCACAATGGGGATGTATCTCTCTTATAAATACATGACCTAACTCATCAATTAGAAGTGTCTATTGGCACAATAGGGCCGACTTGTACAACTTAATAATATAATTAATCTTTTACACAATATTAATTATCTTTACATAGTAGGGCGGACTTGTACCCTTCACAATACAAAATTAGGGTTTTACAATAGTTTTTCTCTTAGACAATATAGAAAGGGATCTCACAAACATCCTCTAGTGCTCTGCCACTAGGGACAAGTCTGCATGTTCTCAACCACAGGGGACATCACTCTCAAACATATCAACTCAACTAAATCCATAGGAGTACGAACTGGAGATCCATCTCAAGTCGACTCAACTAAGTCCATAGGAGTCTGACATGAGACCATCTCAAGTCATCTCAACTCAATCCAGAGGAGCACGACAAGAGACCAACACATGTCATCTCAACTCAATCCAGAGGAGTATGACTCACCTATCACATAGGCGTTCTCACAGATCATCTCAACTCAGTATAGAGGAGAACGATCTGGAGAATGTCTCATGAAGTTGGATTCATCAACAACAGAGACCTAGTTGTTGGGCTCGAGGAAGTACTTTCAGTTACATAATTACTCTTCATAGGAAGAAGGGAGAATTTCCATCTACCAGCTCAAGGGAAAAATATCAATGTGGTGGGACCAGTTTGTGCAAGTGAAACACATTGATGAGAGAAAGGTTACTTGAAGGGAGTTCAAGAGGTATTTTCAAAAGCAATACTTAACCAAATATTACTATGATAGGAAAAGGAAGAAGTTCTTTGAACTCAAGCTTGGAACTATCATCATAGATGAGTATGAGAGGAGATTTTTAGTATTGAAGTATGTTTCTTTCATCAAGGATGAACATGTTAAGATTCAAATATACATGAGTAGGATGCCATCATTTATCAGTGATAAGATACAGTATGATGATCCAAAGACATTGGAGGAAACTATAAGGAGAGCCAAGTGTCTCTATTATCAACATAGAGGAAGACACACTTACCAAAAGGCTTGGGAAGACAAGAAGAAAGGAAATATGGATAAGAAAAAGAAAGGGGCCAAGCCACCATTGTTCAGAAATAATTTTCCGAGACATCCAACTCGCAAGGAGCCGAGAATGACAGAGGCAATGGGGCAAAGACCAAGGCAACATCCAATGAAGTGTTGGGGTTGTGAGGGAGATCATATGTATAGAAATTGTCCTCATAGAGGTGAAAAAGTGAGGTATGTTCACGATGTACAACAAGCTGATACAGTGGAGGACATGAGCAGAAATGTACCTAGGATCTACGCAGGCATAGATAACAATCAAGTTGAGTTTCAGTCACATATGATTGAAGTGGAAGGTAAGATCAACAACCAACCCATTTCTATTTTAATTGATTTGGGAGCTAGTCATAGTTATCTAGATATTAAGATGGTGGAAATATTGCAATTGTAAAAAAGCAAGCTTGGGAAACCTTGGTTGGTACAGCTAGATACAAAAGCAAAAAGGAAAATTAATGAGATGGTTAAGGCATGTCCAATGGACATGAATTGACTGAGCAAAAAAACATATTTGAATATTATACCTTTGGTCTCATATGATTTCCTAATTGGTATGGATTGGTTGGACATACATCATGTTGTCCTATACTATTATAATAAGGATTTTACTTGCTTGGATGAAGAAGGGAACTTGAAAACAGTACAAAGTATTCCAAGGGTTGTAACTATTAGATAAGTTTCAGCCTTGCAGCCGAAGAAAATATCCAGGAAAGGTTGTCAAGTATTTGCAGCACATGTGGAGGAGGCACCTAAGGATAAAGTGTCAAATATTGAATACTATGCAGTTCTAAGCGAGTTTAAAGATGTATTTAGAGAAATATTGAGGTTTCCACCCAAAAGAGATATTGATTTCTCTATAAATCTAATGCTTGGAGCAACCATAGTATCCAAGACTCCTTATAGGATGAGTACACCAGAACTAAAATAATTGCAAATGCAACTTGAAGATCTTTTGAAGAAGGGGTGTATACGCCCAAATGTGTCACCTTGGGCTACCCCAATATTATTTGTGAAGAAAAAGGATGAAACATTGAAACTTTGCATTGACTTCAAGCAGTTGAATAAGGTAACAGTGAATAACAAGTATCATTTTCCAAGGATAGATGATATATTTGATCAACTGAAAGATGCAAAAATATTCTCTAAGATTGACCTCAGATCGGGCTATCATCGGGTAAGAATTAAAGAGG
Source organism: Picea glauca (assembly GCA_000966675.3). Taxonomy (NCBI): domain Eukaryota; kingdom Viridiplantae; phylum Streptophyta; class Pinopsida; order Pinales; family Pinaceae; genus Picea; species Picea glauca. The sequence continues at coordinate 254,935 of JZKD02S1673867.1, forward strand.
AAGACATCAACAAGACAACTTTCAAGACAAGGTAGGACCATTATGAGTTTACAGTAGTGTCATTTGGGTTGTCAAATGCACCAATTGTCTTGATGTGTTTAATGAATGGTATTTTCAGAGAATACTTAGATAAGTTTGTCATTGTATTTTTGGATGACATACTTATTTACTCAAAATCTGAAGAAGAACATGAGCAACACTTGAGGATGTTGCTACAAGTATTAAGAGAACATCAGTTGTATGCAAAGTTGAATAAGTTTTCATTCTACCAAATGTTGATTCATTACTTGTGTCATATCATTTCAGAGGAAGGGATAACAGTGGACCTAGAGAAGATAAAATCCATTGAAGGATGGCCAACACCAAGTAATGTCACAGACATGAGATCTTTCATGGGACTTGCGTGGTATTACAAAAGGTTTATTGGAGGTTTCTCAAAGATTGCACACCCAATAACATCCTTGCACAGGAAAGGTGTGAGAATTGAATGGAATTTTGATTGTACAAGGAGTTTCCAACACTTGAAGCAATTATTGATAAGTGCTCCAATATTAAGAATTATTGATCTAAACGAAGACTTCATTGTATGCACATATACTTGTAAGGAAGGGCTTGGGGAGTACTTAGTCAAAATGGGCATGTGGTATGCTATGAATCAAGGAAGTTAAAAGAGAATGAAAGGCATTATGTAAATCATGATTTAGAATTGGCAGTCATAGTGCATGCCTTGAAGATGTGGAGGCACTACCTCATGGGGAGAAGATTTGAGTTGAGGACAAACCATAGTGGTCTGAAATATTTATTTGGATAGCCAACTTTAAGTGTCAAGAAAAACAGAGAGTCAAAATTTCTCAACGAATATGACTTTGATATAAAGCATATCAAGGGTAAAAAGAACTAGGTGGTTGATGCACTCAGCACGAGAGTGCATGAGATGCATGCTACAACCATTAACATGTACAAATCAGATTTGAAAGACAGAATGTTAGAGGCTGCAAAATTAGATCAGCACTATGTGGAAATAAAGACAAACTTATAGCAAGGTATTTTGCAGCAGAAAATTGAAGATTTTGAGTTAAAAGATGATGAAATCCTCATGTACAGGGGTAGAGTTTGTGTACCAGATTCTTAGGAGTTGAAAAATATGTTATTAAAATAAATGAAAAGTGTGCCTTATGTTGGGCACTGAGGCTACCATAAGACAATTGCAGTTGTCAAGAAACAATACTATTGGTTAGGTGAGAAGAAATAAGTGGTTGATTTCATTGGCAAATGTTTGAAATGTCACAAATTAAAGGTTGAAAACAAAGACTCGGTTGGTTTTATACAACCATTTCTCATCCCTGAGTGGAAATGGAAAGTTGTAACTATGGATTTCATCACTAAGTTGCCCAGAAAAATCAAGCAGCATGATTCCATCATGGTAGTAATGGATAAATCTACTAAAGTTGCCCACTTTATTCCAATAGAGGTTACTCACAAGGCAACAAACATTGTTGATATATATATATATATATACGAGGGAAATTGTCAGATTTCATGGTATACCCAAGACAATTGTATATGACAGGGATCCCAAATTTACATCAAACTTTTGGAAGGGATTATTTAAAGGATTTGGGACAAATCTAAAATTTAGCACAACCTATCATCGAGAGCCAGATGGGAAAACAGAGAGAGTCAACCAAGTGATCAAGGATATGCTAAGGATGCATGCGATGGATAAACCATCAAAATAGGAAGATTATTTACATTTTGTTGATTTTATGTATAACAATGGGTATCAAGTATCTCTAAAGATGAGCCCATTTGAGGCACTTAATGGAAGAAAGTACAACACACTAGTGAATTGGGACAACCTAGCAGATAGAACAGTGGTTGGGTCAGATTTGCTAAGGGAAATGGAAGAGAAAATGGTGAAAATAAAACAGAACTTGAAGGCTACCCAAGATAGGTAGAAAATTTATGTAGATAAATGCAGAACTCAGAAAGGATTTAAAGTGGGTGACCACATGTTTTTGAAAGTGAAAGATAGGAAGAGTTCACTTAAGTTGGGAAATTGTTCAAAGTTTTCAGCACATTATTGTGGGTCGTTTGAAATCCTGGAGAGAATTGGTCTTGTCACATGATATTCAACCTCAAAATATCCCGACTACAAACACGATCTAGTGTGCACTTTGAAGCATCCTCGCGCACTTATTCAAGTGCACGTAAATCTATAAATAGGTGTGCACAACAATCCTCGTGCACTTACTCGGGTGCACGTAAACCTTTGGAACGGGCGCGCACTCTTCCTTTGATGTGCACACTCTAAATTGTACCTAAAATTTGTGAGTCCTTGTCTCACTAGCCTATATGTACATTTACATTTACATTACAATTTGAGATTTGGCCTAGGGTGTTACATGGGGAATGAGGGATTGTAGTTTGTTTGTTGGGGTTGGCACCTTTGTCTGAGTGTTTTGATTGTTGATAGACCTTAGCTTGGCTTAAGAATCCTTTGTTTGGTGAAGTTTAAGCACCAACTCGGAGGTGACCTGCTACTCATAGTTTCTGAAAAACAGAGTCTATGGCTGGAAGGAATGTCTGAGGTCTACCCGCAATTGGTGGATTACAACAAAAGATGGGCTTCTTTTTATGTGTATTATTCTCTGAGTAATGTGCATATACATGTTAAATATATTATGTGTTACAATTGTGTGTATATTTGTGCGTGGATTATATATGTTGTAGAACTGCATGTTTGTTGCATATGTAGGGCATGGTCCATGACAATTTATATGTGTTTATATATTGTTTAACATGTGAATGTTTATGTTATTTTCTATTTATGGAATTGGTACATAATTACGTTGGGTTGGGCATGTATTGTTAGTTCTACATAATTGTTGCAGATGTAGAGCATGGTAGTTATTAAGTGTTTCTTGTTAGATAATTATGTGGTAACGGTCATGGGATTATGAGACAAGGCTTAAATCATCACGCACACATGGAAATCAATGCACGGTCGCAAATGGGACAAACCCCGCACACAACATAGAAATGGTTGTGTAGTTGAATTATGAGTTCATTCCACTGTTATAGTCATTATCTGTTAAGTAACTTCAGCAATAATCGTATGGGTTCTAGCACGAAGCTAGAAATGTCGTGTGTGTTGAGGGACAATCGATGTGGCCGACACAATGACAGTTGAGCGCAGAATTGCCAAGACATAGTTATTGCACGCGGTACAAGGCCGATTTGCGCGCACTAGGAAAACGTAGTTGCACATAGCACAAGGTCAATTGTGCACGTTGTTGGGTTCAATAAGTTGTTTTCGCAGAAAAAAGAATTGATATCAGAGCCTATTTAACGATTTGCTAGTAGAGACTTTACAATGTGGTAACATGACTCAGCTAAAAATCTAAATACATTACAATGTGGTATCATAATTCAAAATTTTGATGTGACATGGCCTAGAAGGAATGTTACATTTCTCAAATACCACACCAACAAGAGAACACCTTTATTTTCATCAATATTAATATAATATAGTTTTAGATAACTTAAAAAAATATTATTAATATAAATTTCATTAAATTATTTTAATATAATTGTGAAAGTTAATCATCATTATAAATATATACAATTTATTTAACTACATAATGTATATGTCATAAAGCCAACGCCATTATTATAAAGTTTATTTTAATATAATTATATATATACAATTTATTTAACTACATTATGTATATGTCATAAAACCAACAACATCATTATTATAAAGTTTATTTTAATATAATTATAAATCTTTTTAAATTTTAATATACAATTTTTATAGGTTTTGAGTTAACTATATATATATATATAGCTTGAGTGGACTTAATAGTTAAGAATATGTGTTTCCTCTTAAGAGGTTACAAGTTCAAATCAAAAGAGGGTAGGGTATGTATACCTTCATAAACTTTACGATTGGTGAAAAAAGATCCCGTGGCTTGATCGTGACCTTAAAAATAGATTATTATTATTTATATATATATTATTTTAATATTTTTCTAATATTAAAATTAAAAAAAATAATAATAACAATTATAGATTTGTATTAAAAAAACATCAAATTTGACCTTTACACTTTATTATTTGTTGCTCTGCATAATCTTCATTCATAATTCAATTTTCTATATCATTTAAGTGTCTCCTTGATTATTTGTGGTTGTCCCTAATCCTCATTCATAACTCAATTTTTTATATCCTTGAGATCATATATGACCCTATAGGCATCTGTCACCTCTAACATTAAAATTTAAACCTAATTAATTAAAATGCACACAAATTTAATATACTTTGAACCATATTTAATCTTATAAAATCACTTAATAAAACTATCTTCTTTATCATAATAAAAATAAATTCTTATATTCAAATAATTAAAAAAAAAAAATATTTGTCATATCTCTCATTAAATGTATACAATTTTAATATCTATAAATTGCATATATTTTTATTAGCATTTTAATATGTATTTAATACTTATTTTGAACATTATGAAAGTTCCATTTTTTTAATTCTAATATAAATCATTATGAAAGTTTTAAATTCTAATATAAATTATTACGAAAGTTCCATTTTTAAATTTTAATATACAATTTATATGTTATAAAGTTAATATTAATTTATTTTAACTTATTTTTATATAATATTTATTTTCATATTATTCTAATAATAATATCTAAACATTTTTAATTAAAATATACACAAATTTAATATATTATAAATTATATTTAATCTCTTATAAATTCAAGTAATAAAAATATAAAGTCTACGAAGGTATATATACCCTATCTTTTATGGATTTGAACTTGTGACCTCTTAAAAATAAATATATATTCTTATCTATTARAACCACTTAGACTGTATTATAAAATTGTAAAATATAAAATTTTAATTTTAATTTTAATGTATTATAAAATAATTTAATTTGTTTTTTATAAAATAAAAAATTTATTAATAAATAAATATAATTTAAATGATTATTATATGAAAAAAATAAAAATTTTAAAAATATATAATATCAAGATGTTCATGTCCAATTTATATCATAACCAAAAATAATATAATAATTAATTTAAAATATAAAAATAACTGTTAAACATATCTTATTTTTAAATAATTTTTAATATATATATAATATTTAAAAAAATGTTTAACCTATTATAATATGAAAATTATTATATAATATCATTTTGATTTATTAACCACTTCTTAGACACTACACCATGTTGGACACTTACCAGGTTAAACAAACCTAAAACACTTAAATAGGAATGAAAGTGATTATTTATTCTTCTTGACCAAGAAAAATATTAATGTGGGATGATAAATAGTTCATTATAAATAATTTTATTAATTCGTAAGCGTGATTCGTTTCATTTATTGTCTCTACCTAATCAATCATATTATTAACAACAAAGCTAAAACTTGAATGAAAAGTACATATCCATTGAAAATATTTGATAAGATATCCCCCACAAATAGTCTTGTCTAATACAATGGAAAAAATGATTAAAAAGGGAGCCCAGGCTACATTGTTATGTAATACAGGGCACTACTAAAGAGGACAAAAATGATGATCTCAAGAAATTAGAAAAATTTCTTGGAAAATATAACATCATTTTTCAGGAACTTTCTCGTGGGCTTTTTCTACTTCGTTTTAGAGATTACATCATAGAATTAATTCTTGGTTCCGCATTAATTAGAAAAAAATATTATAGACAGTCGCACCAACATAAGATAGAAATTGAGCACTTGGTTCAAGAATTATTGGATTGTGGTGTATTACACAAAGTAAGAGTCATTTCTCAGCTCCGATCATACTTGTTAGGAAAAATGATAGATCATATAGACTATGTATTGATTATTGGGAATTAAACAAAATTATGATAAAGGATAAATTTCCAATTCCAATTGTGAACGAGTTATTAAACGAGCTCCATGGTGTCAAATATTTCTCCAAACTAGACCTAAAGTTAGGTTATTACGAAATAAGAATTCAAGAGGAAGACGTTCCTAAAATTGCTTTCTATACCCATGAAGGGTTGTATGAATTATGAGTCATGCCTTTCAGCCTATCCAATGCTATCGCTACCTTCCAAGCAGTAATAAATGATTTATTTGGTCCATACCTACAAACGTTTGTGCTTGTCTTCTTTGATGATATCCTTGTTTAAAGAAAGAATTGGAACTCACACCTCACGCACATTAAGACAGTATTAAAAATACTTCAAGAGAAAAATTTCTACGCTAACAAATCCAAATGCAGTTTTGGACAAAAAGAGATAGTATTTTTGGGGCATGTTGTATCAGATCAAGGAATCAAGGTTGATCCAAAGAAAATTGTTGCAGTTACTGAGTGGCCTAGCCCCAAATTAATCACATCATTACCAGGATTCTTGGGTATTACCAGGTAATGCAGAGGGTTTGTTCGAAACTATGCACAAATTGTGGCCCCACTAACAACATTATTGAAAAAATATACATTTAAGTGGAATGACGAAGTTGAAGCATGTTTTAGAAGGTTGAAGCTCTTAATGACATCCACTCTGGTTTTGTCAACACCATATTTCTCCAAATCATTTGTCCTTGAATGTGATGCTTCAGTAGCTAGATTAGGTGTCATACTTATGCAAGATAATCATCTCATCGCATTCGAAAGTCAAAAATTCAAACCAAGGGAGCAAACAAAATCAACATATGACAAAGAAATGTTGGCAATTATGCATGCCTTTAAGTGGAAACAATACTTGTTGGGAATGAAATTTCTCGTGAAAATAGACCACTATAGCTTGAAGCATTTTTTAACTTAGAAAAACCTTTCATCAAAGTAGCAAAAATGGCTGAGCAAAATCCAGGTCTTTGATTTTGATATTCTTTATAAAAAAGGAAAGGAGAATTTGGTTGTGGATGGGTTATCAAGGAAACTTGATAATGATGCTACCTATGTGCTATGTCCATCATCATTCCCCAATGGATCTCAGAAGTTCAAACTGAGTATATCAAAAAGCTAGAAATAAGAAGGCTAATAGAAGAAGTCGAAAGCAACCCAATTGAAAATCCTAAATTCACTTGGGAGAATGACATATTGTGGTACAAAAAATGGATATTTTTGCCCAGCTCTTCCAAGTTCAAACTCCTATTTTTGAAAGAAAATCATGATTCTCCGTGAGCAAGCCATGTGGGGTTTTTTTCAGAACTTACTACAATATACATCAGTCCTTCTTCTGGAAAGGTATGTGATCCAACATTCAGAAATATGTGGCAGAATGTGACACCTTTCAACGACAAAAGTTTGAAACTATTGCTTCTCCAGGTATTTTGCAACCCCTTCATATCCCAACCCAAAAATGGTCTGAAATATCTATGGACTTTATTATTGGTCTTCCTACCTCTGAAGGAAAAGACACTATATTTGTAGTCATTGACCGATTAACCAAATATGCCCACTTTGTTGGGATCTCTTCAACGGCCAAGACTATCCAAGTCGTTGATAGCTATGTTAAAAATATTTTTAAACTTCATGGAAATCCCAAAGTTATCGTAAGCGATAGGGATCCCAAGTTTACTAGAAATTTTTGGAAGGAACTATTTCGTCAGGTGGGGACATTCTTAACTATGAGTACTTCATACCATCCCCAAACAGATGGCCAGAATGAAGTGGTTAATAAATTCATCGAAGGGTATCTAAGGAATTTTTTGAATGATTGTCAGACACAATGGATCAATTGGCTACATCTCACAAAATGGTGGTACAATAGTACATATCATACCTAAACAAAAATGTCCTTGTTTGAAGCACTGTATGATTATCTGCCTCCCTCTATTAAGGAGTATGTTATCAATTCTAAGGTTATTGTCGTGAAATACTATCTAGCCGCGTTGGATGAAGTTTTGCGCACTCTTAAAGCTCACCTTGAACAAGCAAGGAACCAAATGAAACAACAAGCGATTGGATGTTTATTCGACTACAGCCTTACAAGCAGAGTTCTCTTAAAAATTACAAGAAACACAAACTGACTCCTAAGTTTTATGGACCCTATCAAATTCGAAAGAGAGTTGTAAAAGTTGCTTACGCCCTCGATATTCCAAATAAAGTGAAATTGCATGACGTTTTTCATGTTTATTGTTTGAAGAAAAACCCAGGTCCTACCATTCGTATACAAACAAATGTGCCTCTTTTAAATGAAGAAGGAAGGTTAATTTTAATTCCTGAAGGCATCCTCGAAGTACGAACCAAATTCCTACGTTCTAGAAGAATTAATGAGTATCTTATTGAATGGAAGAACCTACATGAAGATGAAGTTACTTGGGAAAATGAGGTATTTAGATCTAAACATTCGTCCTTGCCCATGCTTCAAGGACGAAGATTTTCAAGGAGGGATGACTTGTAATATATATATTTTTATATATTACGTTTAAAAATAATTAAAACATAAAGTCACACTATTTGCATAAAAAGACGTGACTTTACCCAATTACGTGTATATATACACATTTTGTACACTAAAATTTATCATCGAATAAAGAATATTATATGTTATTGAATACATTTACTGTTGTATTTATCTTTCATCATTCCATGCGCCCTTATGCATTTATAGGTATTGATCCATGCCAATCGTCGTGTCTCTATGCTCATGGGTGAGTCGACCCGTCGGTTCACCAAACAAAGTTGGGAACAAGTCCTCATGTGGGCGCGTTTGGGTGGCTTGATCAATCGACCCAACGAATGCCTCCTTTCGCTGTCGAGCCAACCCATCGAAATCCTAACCGACACCCCCATTTATCCAACCAACGCATCGTTTGGGTGAGCGTGACGCTTATCCAAGTCGAGCCAAATTTTCTAGGCGCACCCTCCTCGTGCCTTAGTCGATTCGTCTGTTTGGTGGAGCACCCAAGTCTTTCCCTCAACCCTTCGTCAAATCGTTCGTTGTCTTATTTGTATCGCAAGGCATCTTGGTTGAGTCTCCCTTGGCGTGTCACACACCCAAGGTGTCCCGGATCACCTAATATAAAGACACCATCATTACACTTCGTTATGTCTAGCATGCTCATACCACTTGCTCCGTTCAACAACCCCATCGTTCGTAGGTCGCCACAACGTCAAGTTAGTCATGCGTGCACGTCTTTTGTCGTGGGCCTTACATCCTCCCCCACCTAAAGTCGTTTTTGACACCGGAAACACCTCCAAAATTTGTGATCTCCAGATATGCCCAAGCTCATGTCTCCATCCACGGTTAAGTCTGCTAGAAACCCCAAATTATGTCAAAGGGGAAACCACAAGTTTCCATGCAAAGTAGAAACCTTAAGTTTCCAACTTGCACTGCAATCATCTACAATCTATGCAACCATCCAAATTTTGTGAGACCAAACTATCTACTACGATGGAAAGATGTCTCCTCCTCAACTCTGTCTGCAATGCCTAAGATGCCACTATCCCGCTGCGACAATCACTCTCCGTTCTGTTGTTGCCTCAACTACTACTACAATTGCAATCAAACCTTCAAAATTTTGCTTATGTGTTGAACGATCTTGTTGTTGCACCCATACTTCAACCAACTCTATTATGTCTTCGCACACTGACATTCCCCATGCCTTGGACTGATTGGGTAGCTAGTCCAATCGTCGTGCCCAACTCATGAAAATGCACTTCCTCATGCTCGAACTTAGTATTTTTTGTCACTTCTCTGTCACTTTGTCCAACTCCAAAGACTAAAGCAAGTTTCCACCCTTGCCTCACTACTGGTGCCATCGTCTGAACTTCGTCACAGAGCTCCTCCACAATGTCTAAGTGTTGCACTTTGAACCTATTGGTGCGCTCATACTTTGACTTCCTCTTGCAATTTGATCCATCCACATAAAAATCTCATACCAAGGCAAGGTTGCCCCTCACCTTGTTGCACTATGAAGTTACCCCAAAACAAAGTCATCTACGAGAACTTGACTCCATTGTCGACCTCATGGCACAGTTAGAAAATCTCTGCACCAAAAACTGCATGTCCAAACTACCCTTTCCCCACTACTCATCACCCGACCATGTTGTTGCTTCTACTTCTTCTATTCCTTAGTCACGTTCGAACCAATAATCTGCCAACCTCAACCAACAATTCCCTTCAAATCTTTGAGTCATTGTACAATCATACTCAAGTCACTAAGGTGAGATCTACTTCATCCAATGTCCCATACCCAAGGCGAGTGAACACCACCCAAGTCACTTGGTCTGTGTTCTGCCCATTCAGGTTGACTGCCAACAATTCTTCGTCGGCTTCTCTGCTGACTCCATCCATCTCCTAGAACGAAACTGCCTTGCACCTTCTGCAAGTGTCCAAACTTTGGCACTTTCTTCGCGACCGTCAAGTCATCGCATGACCCAACAAATCTGGATAAGACACCAAACACCAAGGCACCTCATCCATCCTCTCAAAATCAGCACATCCAAACCTCACTGCACACTTCACCGCAATGATCTATCCAATGCGCCTCATCAAATATTTTGGAAACTTCCTCAAGCCACCTCCACGACTGCATCCAAATCTGTCTCAATCCACCATAAGACACATCCAAGTAGGTCGCCCCAAGATCTCCGCACATTTACCCAATCAAGGCATTTAAAATTGCTACATGACTTCTTCGAATCTGCATCACTTGAGTCACCCTCAAGTCTGTCGATTTTCACCGCAGAAACGGATTTCACTTGAACCACCAAGTCATATAACTTCCTTTCAAAGAACTCACTGCAACACTTAGGAAATGCAAGAACTCAAAACCAACCATACCCTTCCAACAACATCCTTGGTTGCACCCATGGTTCAAGTTATTTGTCGTCCTGGGCCTGCTGATCTGAAAATGATCTTTAAGAGACTTGGTTGAGTTTTAAGCATATGTTAAATTACCATTCAAAAACTTAAATGAGGAAGGAGACTTAATGAAAGAATATTGCAGCCATCATAAAGAATGCATATCAGAAAGTAAACATAAGGAATAACAAACCATAAGAACAAGATTGTTCATGAAGTTCGGCAAGGTTCCCTATGTCTCCGGGCCTTTGTCTCGGTGGGAGAGTGATGCAAGAGAATCGTTGGCAATCGCGTGGAGAAAGACCTATCAACGTCAAGGAATCTGTATGAAAGCTCGACGTTGGCAGTCACAGTAGATATTTTTAAGTCCTCCTTAACTCAGCGTCAAAATTAATCTTTGAGGCACGCTTGAAATCAGACTGGAAAAATCTGGAGGCATGCTTCAACGATTATGAGCGAAGTGGGAGACTCCACTACAACTCTAGAATGTGACTAGTCTAGAGAGTTGTTATGTTAAGTTTTAAAGTAGACGAGTAACCAGGGAAAAAAAAACCCTAAGATCCCTCTGAAATAAATAAAGGTTTTGTATGCCCGAATGAGGCTAGTTAGTTGGTGGTTAGTAGTTGGTTGCAGGGTAATGTTAGTTGCAAGTTAATAAGAGTTCGGTAGTTTTGTTGTTTTTTGTTCATATTTTTCACAGTTGTAACCATTTTCATGTCGGAATAGAACAGAGGAAAATTGATCCAATGCATAGTGTGAACATTGCTTGCAATTCTCTATTGTTGAATTTTCATGAATGAATAAATGAATCTCGTTACGAGTAAATGGAACTATGAATGTTAGTATAAGTTTCAATTGTTTCTCTTTTGTCTAGTGGTGCAAGGTGTGCACACAGAACGCAAGGAGTGCGTTGACAGAATCTTTTTTGGTTCTGAAGCTCAAAAGAGATAACATGAAACTTTCTCTTTGCAAGGAGTGCAAAGAGATTGGTGCAAGGCGTGCACGGTCACCCGCAAGAATTTGAACCTTGCGTAAAGATCTGGTGCAAGCAGTGTACATATCCGAGATTCGACTAAGTGTCGGAGGGACTTTGTTAGAAGTCGAAGAACAGAAAAGGGGAACACCAGGAGGGAAAGAGGAGTTTCTCTTCAAGAAATTCAAAGGATCTGAGTTATTGAAATCCCTGAAACGCAAGGAGTGCACGGGAAATCGAAGTATTCATGAGACCAAGCTCAGGAGGGGAAACACTTTTCATAAGCATTAAAGAGATCCAAGAATCGGACTCGTCGAAGGAGCAAAGGTTTGAAACCTTTGAACACCCAGAAGATATTCTAAATCTGAAGATAGCATAAGCGCAAGGAGGAAAAGATCTCAATCGTTTGATCTGAACGCTAGAGAATCGGAATCGTCCATCAAGAGGGATGCGTGGCGAACGATCAACGTTTCGTTGATTCGCACTTTGGAAAAATCAAAGGGCGGAACGCTAAGAATTCATGAAGCCCGAATCTGCAACTTGATCTGAGTTGTTGGATCCAGGAGAGATCTAGACCATTGATTGTCCAGGGTGAAATATCGACATTTCATGGATTGGAGGACCGGAAGTGATAAGTCTTTCGACTTCGCGAAACGCGAAGTCCCGAAATCATTGTGACCGTCAGATCAAAGGAAGATCTGGATCGTGGATCCAGAGCCATCACAATTTTGTCTATCATGAGAACGGAGGTAAGGAGACTCCAAAGTCGCGAAATGTGAAATGTCGATTTGATCGCAGTCGTCGATCAAGAGAATATCTGGACCGTAGATCTCAGGTCATCGTGATTTCGGCTATCGGGGGAACGGAGGTAGAAACACTCCCAGAGTCACGAAGCACGAAGTCGCGACGTGCCTTTTACTCAAGCACGTGGTCATCGCCAGTGGTCACAAGAGAGAAAGGGATTAACAGAGAAGAGCTAGCGCCTGTTTAGCGTTGAGGTTCGAACAATGCTCAGGAGAGAAGCCGTAGGTCTCGTACGACTTCCGCATTTGGGGAAAGGACCTATGTAAGTGGGTTTTGGGTCTATCAGAAACCTAGAGAGTCAATCAGACTCAGTTTCTTGATCGATCCTAGACCGGGAGGTCGCGCATCCCTTAGGAGAGAAAGGGGGTCTACATCAAGTGGTATCAGAGAAAAAGTTTTTCTTGCAGACAGCAAGCAAAATAAAGGAGAAAAAGAACTCAAAGTTGTACTTTGTGTGTATTAGACAGTCAACACAATGCCACCAAGGAAACGAGTGGAACCACCTTTGGCCAATCGAGCTGTAGAAATGGAGATGCGAGAACTTCGTGCAAGATTATAGGCGATGGAGACAGCACAGAGACGAGCACCTGATGCTGGAGACATCAACGATGCAGAGAGAGAAGAAGCAGTGGGCGAGAATGTCATCAGAGAAGCTGCAGGAGAGGGTGTTGTCGAGGAATGCTTACTAAGAGAAATTGTCGGATTGGGAGGCAGATCCAAGATAGAGGTCCCAATGTATGAAGGCAATTTAGATGCTGAAAAACTGTTGGATTGGATAAGATCCATGGACAAATATTTTGAGTATGAAGACGTCGATGAGGAAAGAAGGGTGAGACATGTTGTCACCAGACTAAAGGGACATGCAGCGTTGTGGTGGGATGAACTGCAGGCTGAAAGGAGAAGCAAGGGAAAGCATAAGATAAAGAGTTGGGATAGAATGGTAGCCAAGTTGAAGGCTAAGTTCATGCCCAAGGATTATCAGATCAATCTGTTCAAGAAGATGCAGAACCTGAGACAGAATGGGATGACAGTTAAGGAGTACACGGAGGAGTTATATAGGCTGAACATCAGAACTGGACAAAGAGAGAGAGATGAAGAAAAAGTTGTCAGATATATAAATTTCCTGAGATTTGAAATCTAGGATGAGCTCAGCATGATGTTAGTAAGGACAGTGGAGGATGCTTATCAGTTTGCGTTGAAGGCAGAGGAGAAGTTGGTCAGAAAACAAAGCCAACGAGGGAGAGGTAAAAGCTTGGTCCCAAGAAAAAGCAAGGGATTTACCCGTGACAGAGCACATAATTCTAAGGACGAGACTGAGAAACCACACAGACACTCGGAAAGAGGAGGAAGTTCCCGAGAAAAACAGGGTGGTGGAAGAAATTCTTCCAGAGGAAGAGGAAGAAGAGGAGGAGGAGACGTAAGATGTTATGCCTGTGGAAAGACAGGACACATGTCTTGGGAATGCCCCGAGAAAAATAAAGAAGGAGGAGGTGAAGCTCACATTTCAGAAGCACGGAGAAGAGATGTTGAAGCAGAAGGAGCAAAGGATGGGAGATCCCTAATGTTGAGGAAATTTCTCTTAAAACCAGAGGCATAAATTGAAAGGCTGGTGCAGAGGAACAATCTCTTCAGAACAACTTGCAAGACTAAAGACAAAGTATGCAAGGTGATAATTGATAGTGGGAGCACTGACAACTTAGTATCCACAGAGATGGTGGAGAAATTGGAGTTGGAGACAACTGCACATCTGAATCCATACAAAGTCTCATGGTTGCAGAAAGGACACCAGGTAATAGTTATTAAACAATGCTTGGTTGAATTTAAGATAGGAGGATATAGAGATGAAATTCCGTGTGATGTAATTCCCATGGATGTATGTCATATTCTATTGGGAATACCATGGCAGTTTGACAGGAATGTCATTCACGATGGGAGGAAAAATACATACACATTAGAGAAGAATGGTAGGACACACATGTTGTTGCCAATAGAGGAGAAGAGAGTGAAAGAGGAGGCCAGCACAAGCATATTTCTCATGAGTGAGAAGGAACTCCTAAAATAAGTCAAGGAAGATTAGGAGATGTAGTTTGTTGTGGTGAGGAAACCCAGATTTATCCTTACAATTACTTCGATGGAGGATTTGCCTGAAGAAATTCAGGAATTGTTGGATAATTTTGTTGACATAGTGGTGGATGAGCTGCCTAACTCACTGCCACCCATTAGAAGTATCAGTCACCATATTGACTTAATACCAGTAGCAAGTCTGTCAAACAAAGCAGCATACAGATTGACACCTCGAGAGAACGAGGAAGTGAAGAACCAAGTCCAGGAATTGTTAGACAAGGGTTTGGCCAGAGAAAGCTTGAGTCCATGTGCAGTACCAACTATGTTGAATCCAAAGAAGGATGGAGGATGGAGAATGTGTACAGACTCAAGGGCCATTAACAAGATCAACATCAGGTATAGATTTCCTTTAACGAGAATGGATGATTTAATGGATTGTTTAAGTGGAGCAAATTTCTTTTTTAAAGTATATTCAAAAAGTGGATATCAGCAGGTCAGGATGAGAGAAGGTGATGAGTGGAAAACAACCTTTAAGACAAATGAAGGTTTGTATGAGTGGCGTGTTATGTCATTTGGCTTAACAAATACCCTGAGTACTTTTATGAGGCTAATGATTGAAATACTGAAAGATTTCATTGGAAAATTTGTGGTTGTATATCTGGATGATATATTGATCTTTAGTAGGACTAAAGAAGAGCACTTGAGACACCTAACATTAGTGATGAGGAGGATACAGCAGGAGAAGTTGTTGATAAATCTGAAGAAGTCCTCTTTTATGAAGACATAACTCATTTACTTGGGTTTTGTGATCTCTTCAAATGAACTGAAGATGGATCTAGAGAAGGTGAAAGCAATCAAAGAATGGTCGTCACCAAGGAGTATGTTTGAGGTGAGGAGCTTCCATGGATTAGTGAGTTTCTATAGGAAGTTCATCAAATACTTCAGTGGAATTTGTGCGCCAATGATGGATACTGTGAAGAAGAAGCACAAGTCTTTTAAATGGACAGAGGAAGCCGAGAAGAGCTTCAATATACTGAAGGAGAAAATAACAGAATGACCAATTCTGGTCTTGTCGAATTTTGAAAAGACATTTCAGGTGAGATGTGATGCAAGTGGAGTTGAAATTGGAGAAGTTTTGAGCCAGGATAATAGACCTATTGCCTATTTCAGTGAGAAGCAGAATGAAACCAGGAGAAAATACTCCACATATGACAAGGAGTTTTATGCCATAATTCAAGCCTTGAAGAAGTGGATACATTACCTTGTCCCACAGGAATTTGTCTTGTATAGCAATAATCAATCTTTACAATTCATAACCAGACAGGAAAAATTGAATCAGAGACACGCAAAATGGGTTGAGTTTATGCAGAATTTTACTTTTGTCATAAAACATATTGTTGGGAATGCTAATAAAGTTGTTGATGCATTGAGCGGGAGGTGTTTGATTCTGCAGGAATTCCAGGTGAAGACCTTGGGGTTTGAACACCTTAAGGACATGTATTGTGATGATACAGATTTCAAGGAAGCATATGAAGCATGTGAAAATATTATGCTGAGAGACAAAAGCCAGTGGACAGAGTACATGGTTCAAGAGGGATTGTTGTTCAAGGGAAATCAGTTGTGGATACCAAAATGCTCAATGAGGGACAACCTTTTGAAGGAAAAGCATAGTGGAGGATTGGTTGGACATTTCGGCCATGATAAAATGTTTGCGCAATTGAGCAATTCATACTATTGGCCAGGTATGATAACATAAGTGATAAAGTTTGTGAACAGATGTAGAATTTTCCAACATGCAAAAGGGAAAAGACAGAACACTGGATTGTATCAACCATTGCCAATATCAGAGAGGCCTTGGGATACAATAAGCATGGATTTCCTATTGGGATTGCCAAGGACGCAAAGAGGATTTGATTCCATATTTGTGGTGGTGGATAGATTTTCAAAGATGACACATTTTATCCCATGCCAGAAGACCAGTGATGCAACGCATGTTGCAAATCTGTTTTTCAAGGAAGTTGTGAAACTTCACAGCCTATCCAGAAGCATTGTCTCAGACAAAGACACACAATTTGTTGGTCACTTTTGGAGAACACTATGGAAGAAGTTGGGGATGATTTTTTCCTTCAACTTAGCTTATCACCCTCAAACAGATGGACAAAGTGAGGTGGTAAACAGAAATTTGGGAAACTTGTTAAGGAGTCTGGTCACTGAACACCATAATCAATGGGATCAGATTCTGCTGCAAGAAGAATTTGCATACAATGACTCACCAAACAGGAGCACTGGAAAGAACCCATTCCAATTATTGTATGGAATGCAACCCAGGGGAGTATCTGAGTTGAGAAACTTGGAACATAATGAGATCAGAAGCGTGGGAGCAGAAAATTTTGCTGCAGAAATGCAGAAGCTCCGTAGCCATATCAGAGGACAGTTGTAGAGTTCTAACCAGGAGTACAAGCGCAGAGCGGATCAACACCGCAGAGATCTTCAATTTCAAGTAGGAGATCAGGTTCTGGCACATCTCAGGAAAGAAAGGTTCCCTAGGGGAACATATAACAAGTTAAAGATGAAGAAGATATGACCATGTAAGATCTTGAGGAAGTTTGATGCAAACACCTACGAGATTGAAATGCCAGATGGTGTGGGCATATCACCCATATTCAATGCTTCAGACCTATATCCTTACAGGAAAGACAACATGGAGGGGTCAGAAGATCAAGAGAAGATCTAGTGGGAGAAACAAATGCATGTAGTAGAGAAGCCACGGATGGAGAAGATCGTTGATCAGAGGATTGGAAAGAAGACCAGAAGAAAGACCTATTTTGAATATCTAGTCAAGTGGAAGGGATACCCAATAGAAGATGCCAGTTGGGAAAATGAAGTTGTTATCCGGAAGCATGGAAAGTCAGTGCAGGAGCTCATGGACAAGAGTCCATGATTTTTTTTCAAGAGGAGTATGATGCAGGAGCATCGTTGGCAATCGCGTGGAGCAAGACCTATCAACGTCAAGGAATTTGTACGAAAACTCATCATTGGTAGTCACAACAGAAATTTTGAAGTCTTCCTTAACTCAACATCGGAATTAATCTTTGAGGCATGCTTGAAATCAGGCTGGAAAAATCTAGAGGCATGCTTGAACGATTACGAGTGAAGTGGGAGACTCAGTTTCTTGATCGATCCTAGACCAGGAGGTCGCGAAACCCTTAGGAGAGAAGGGGGGTCTGCATCAGAGAGGCTTTCTTATTAACCTTCAATGCTTCAAAAGTATATCAGAAATGCATCAAATGGATTACAAACTAGTTTGGCTATGTTCTTCTCGACTTCAAGAATCCAACACAACTGACGACACTAAAAAAGGTTGAGCGTAACTCCTGGAAATTCCCTCCAAAGTTTGTTTCCTCAATGGCTTCCCTGCATGAAAATGGTTTGATATTCACAATTTCTTCATCATTTTGTTGTCTCTGAACTTACAAAACACTCAATCATGCCTTAATTATATAGAATTTGAGTTGGGGGTCGAAATCCTAACTTCCCCCCTCTTTTTGGGCTCTTTTTGGGCTCAGATCACATTTTCTAAGAAAAATTCCATCAAAATTAGGCCCAGATTTGGTTAAATCCTCCAAATTTGGCCAAATCCGCCAAATTTAACATAACAGGCGTAGCCCCCAAATCTTGGGCTCCTGGTCGTATGGCGCCCCTTGTGACCAGGGCCCTAAAAATTTGACCTAGCCCACATTGGGAAAATTCAGGCTGCCACATGGTGCCCTCTGATTGAGCCACATGTCACCCCCTGATTGGACCAAGCCACATCAGCCTACCTAGTCACCATCCCATGTTAGCATCTGTCCTACCATGTGACCTGCCCAGCCAGCTCCCATGTCAATATCCGTACTACCACGTCATCCTTTTGTATTGTGCCACGTCAGCCTTTCGTACTATGCCACGGGTCACTTTCATACAATGCCACATGTCACCTCCTCATGTTGCCATGTGTCACTACTGATGTCACTACCATGTCATGTTGACATCAGCAGTACAGCCTGTTGACTTTGACTTTTTTTCATGTTTGGGAAATCGATTAGAACATGATAACTTTCACATACGGTATCCATTTTCGGAATATATATATATATATATATATATATATATATATATATATATATATATATAGTTGGAATCAATGCAACGAACCCGACGCAATGGCGTTGGTTTCATCTGATTCTGAGAACTTTTATTTTTAGGCCTTCCTGGATCCATTTTGGATCATGCCTTCCCACTAAGACCTTTTGGTCCTCCAAAAGGATATTAACCAATCATCAAGTGCGGGATAGGCCTCCCCACTTTTCCTTTGTCTTTAAACTATGTCATGTGCATCTGTCGCATCATAATCAATTGCATAATAACCATGACAACTGAAAGCATATTTTTATCCGCTTGAACTCGTTGACATCTAACTTAATCCACTACCATCCATGTAGAAAACATTAGCAGTGATAACATCAGAAATATGATTGAAATTGAACGAATATGTTTGTTGTGCTTGCATGAAATTAACTTATCTTGAAGCAAAGTACAATTGAACTTTCATTCTACAACCATCTCAAGTTTATGCTTAAGATCAACTGTTTTACTTAGCACAAATATAGGTGTATTGCTTGTATAAGTTGTCTTATTTAATTGTTCCATTGTTAGAAGAGATTGATTTTCTTTTATGTGAGGAGCATGTACAACATATTCATTTCTTTCTTTAGTTAAGTGATATTGATTATGTTCCTTGTAAAATATTGTTTTGTGGTCATATGAAAAAGGGCCACCTAGGACCATTCCACATGTTTCTAGCAGCACCACATCACATGTTACTTCATCCACATACTTAGATGTAATTGCAAACTTTATGATACATTGTTTTGTTATGGGCAATTTATGATTGTTGCTTATCCAATTTAGTGAATGAGGTTTGTGATGCATCTTAGTGTTTAATCCCAATTTCTTAACCACTTCCTCTGAAATTAAGTTAGATTGAGATCCACTATCTATCAATGTGTCGTTCTTAGTATGTTTCATTATGACCCTTATATGAAACAATTTACTTCTCGAACCAAAATCATCACCAATTTTACGTGTCAAACCAACTGTTGTAATCTTAGATTCATCACCTGAATCATACCCCAAGTCTATTGGTCGTGTTGTTGTTGCAGCTGTTTGCCTCCCTTTCCTCTCTTTGAACCACTTCGGTCTCTTCTCAAGGTGCAATTGCCATCAATACTCATCATCATGTCCTTCTTTATTGCAATGCTTGCAAGAGTGTTTCTCTTCCTTTACTGTCGCTGAATTTTCTTTCTTCCCAATCCCTTTTCCTTTGCCATCTTTCTTTGAAGATGATTCCCCTGATACACTAACTCCAGTTTTCTTTGCTTCAATATACGTTGCTTGGACAGAAACCTCATCAAGATTAGTAGGTCCAAACATAAACATAGTATTACAAATATAAGCAGGCAAACTATAAGAGTTTCTTGTGTAGTTAATGGAACATCTAACATCAAATCCATCTTACGAAATTCGTCTGTATATTCCTGCATTGATTTTCATTTCCTTAACTTAAGACTTTGCCATTCAATTAAAGCCTTTTCCTTATATCCCAATGGATAGAATTGTTTTCTAAGTGCAGAAATAAAATCTTGCCATGATGGAATAATATTACCAACTTGCTAAGTTCCATGTTGCATCTTACTTTGCCACCATATGAGAGTTGTGCTTTCAAGACGAAGCGATGCCAATCTAATTTTTGTTGCTTCATCTTTTATTTGTTGCACATTACAATATATCTCCATCTATCTAACCCAGATATCAAGTTTCTCGACATTAACTTCACCATCATACATAGGTAAAACAAATTTAACATCAAGTTTAAGTAATGGCATATCAAGCTTATGTTTATGAGAATGTTTTCTGACGGTAGAAGTTGAACTTGTACTTGAAGAAGAATAAGATGGAGATGAAGGAGGAGTGTTAGGAGGGTCCTCTCCTTCTTCACTTTTGTCTTTCTTCGAAGATTCTCCTTGAACCAGTCTCTTCCGTTCCAAGTAATCATTATACAACACTTTTACCATCTCCGACATGGTAAAGAAAGTTTTTTGAAACTCTCTTTCATTTTGAGAAAGTCCTTCTTCTGATGCCATCTTCTCACTTTAAGATGTCATCTTTCTTTATCCAATCTCTAGATCTCCTTCTACAAGCTCGCATTCACCACTAGTTTTTCCCTGGTAATCATGCAAACTCAAACAACCAACTGCCAACCTGCTTTGATACCACTTGATCCGAAAATGATCTTTAAAAGACTTGGTTGAGTTTTAAGCATACGTTAAATTACCATTCAAAAACTTAAATGAGGAAGGAGACTTAATGAAAGAATAATGCAGCCATCATAAAGAATGCAGATCAGAAATTAAACATAAGGAACAACAAACCATAACAACAAGATTGTTAATGGAGTTCGGCAAGGTTGCCTACATCTTCGGGCCTTTGTCTTAGTGAGGGAGACTTTCTTATTAATATTCAATGCTTCAAAAGTACATCAAAAATTCATCAAATGAATTACAAACTGATATGGTTGTGTTCTTCTCAACCTCAAGAATCCAACACAACTGACGAAACTGAAAAAGGTTGAGCGTAGCTCCCGGAAATGGCCTCCAAAGTTCACTTCCTCAATGGCTCCCCTGCATAAAAATGGCTTGATCTTCACAATTTCTTCATCATTTTGTTGTCTCTGAACTTAAAAAACATGCAATCATGCATTAATTATATAGAATTTGAGTTGGGGGTCGAAATCCCAACTCCCCCCTTCTTTCTGGGCTCTTTTTGGGCTAAGATCCCATTTTCTAGACAAAAATCCACTATAATTAGGCCCAGATTTGGTTAAATCCTCTAAATTTGGCCAAATCTGTCAAATTTAGCATAACAGGCGCAGCCCCCAAATCTTGGGCTCTTGGTCATATGGCGCCCCTTATGACCAGGGCCCTAAAAAATCGACCTAGCCCACATTGGAAAAATAAGGGTTGCCACATGGCACCCTCTGATTGGGTGTACATGTCACCCCTTGATTGGCCCGAGCCACATCAACCTACCTAGTCAACATCCCACGTGAGCATCCATACTTCCATGTGACCTGCCATGTCAGCATCTATATTGCCACGTCATCCTTCCATACTATTCCATGGCATCCTTTTGTACAGTGCCATGTGTCACTTTCGTACAGTGCCACGTGTCACTTCCATACAGTGTCACATGTCATTTCCGTATAATGCCACCTATCACTTTTTTATTGGTCCACATCACACCTGAAATTGTCAAAAATGAGTGTCACGTGTCACCTCCTCGTGCATCCACATGTCCCTACAGATGTCATGCTGACGTCACTGCCACAACATGCTGACGTCAGCAGTACGACCTGTTGACTTTGATTATTTTTGCATGATTGGGAAATCGATCAGAACGCGATAACTTTCGCATACGGTGCCCATTTTCGAAAAAATATATATGGTTGGAATCGACGCGATGAGCCCGACGCAATGGCACTGATTTCGTCCAATTTTAAGAAATTTGATTTTTAGGCCTTCCTGGATCCATTTTGCATCATGCCTTCCCGCTAAGACATTTTGGTCCTCCAAAAGAATATTACTCAGTCATCAAGTGCGGGATAGGCCTCCCCACTTGTCATTTGTCTTTAAACTTTGTCATTTGCATATTTCTCATCATAATCAATTGCATAATAACCATGACAACTGAAAGCATATTGTTAGACACTTGAACTCATTCACATCTTACTGAATCCACTACCATCCATGTAGAAAACATTAGCAATGATAACATCAAAAATATGACTAAAACTGAACCAATATGTTTGTTGTGATTGCACGGCATTAACTTATCTTAAAGAAAATTATGATTGAACTTTCATTCTACAATCATCTCATGTTCATGCTTAAGATCCACTGCTTTACTTGGCACAAATATAGGTGTATTGCTTGCATAAGTTGCATTCTTTAATTGTTTCATTGTTAGAAGAGATTGATTTTCTTTTATGTGATGAGCATGTACAACATATTCATTTCATTTTTTAGTCAAGTGATGTTGATTCGGTTCCCTATAGAAGATTTATTTGCAATCATATAAATAAGGGCACCCTCACCTCCCTCACCACCCTCACCTCCATCTTCCTCTTCTTGTACCAGTTCAAGACCTCTTCCAAATTCTCCAAAGGGACATGGTAAAACTCCTCCACAAATTCCTTTGTTAAAGCTTGATATTAAATTTGAGTTGCCAATGTACAATGGAGAGGTAAATGCTGAGAAATTAGATATCTGGATTCGTTAGATTGAGGTGTATTGTAGGATACAAAAAATTCAAGATGATGAAACTAAGATTCAGCTTGCTTCTTTAAGATTGGATAGTGCAGCACTCATTTGGTGGGAAGCCAAGACTCAAGAGGACATGAAGAAACATGGTAAAATTTTAACCTCTTGGAATGTTTTTATTGTTGCAATTAAAAAACAATTTTACCCATTGGCATATATGCAAAAAGCTACTATGGATTGGCAAAATTTTAGACAAGCTAAAGGACAAAATGTGCAAATCTTTACTCAAGAATTTAAGAGAAGAGATTTGGTTTTGGGAGTATATTTGTCTTCTCAAGAAACTTTACTCAAATACATTGAAGCTTTACATAGTTATTTGAGATATACCATACTCATGTTTAACCCTTCAAATCTAGATGAAGTTTGTGTTCATGCAACTCATTTGTAAGCCAGAGGAAGGAATGAAACTCATGAGAGTAACAAGAAGTCTTTCAGTCATGGAGACAAAGGAAAAAGGAAGTTCAAGGGCAATGGCAAAAAGAATGTTGTTGTTAAGAAAGAGAGAGAAAAATTTACACGCAAACATTGTTCAAAAGATGGCCATGATGAAGACCATTGTTGGAAACTTCATCCTAAAAGAAGACCCAAAAAGTTTGGCAACAAAGGGAAGCCAAAGACTGTTGCAACCATACAAGATGATTTAGGTTATGATTCGGGTGATGAAACAAAGATTACATCCATGGGTTATCAAGGTAAGGGTTCTATTGCAAGTACTAGTTCTTCAAGTAACAGTAATCTCAATGAAACTCGACAAGAAAAAGAAAGAATGGAACTTTTTCACATAAGGGTTGTTTCAAAGCATACCAAGATAGATACTCTATTTGATACTGGATCTCAAGCAAACCTTATATCTGAAGACACTGTCAAGAAATTAAAATTGGAAACTATTCCACATCCTAAACCATACCCTCTCGGTTGGATATGTGATAATGCTAAATTGCATGTGACAAGAAGGTGTAAACTTAGGTTTGCTATCACTACAAATTTTATAGATGAGGTAGAGCTTGATGTTATTCCTTTGGATATATGTGGTATTGTGTTGGGAAGCCCATATTTAT
>JZKD02S1673867.1:353799-390620 GCA_000966675.3 Picea glauca
GTCATGCCCGGATGAGCCATGATCCGTTTTCAGAGTTTTATTAGTCATTTTTTGGGTTTTTATGTATTCTGATCCCAATGGTACAGTCAAAATTTCCATTGGAGTTGAGCAGCATATTGTAAAAGAATCTTTGACAAATTAATCCCAGAGAGCCAAGTCTATTGATGGAGGCTCAAGGAGATGTAGCCCGGAGAGGGGTGAACTCCTTTATCATCTTGTTATTGTTGTGAGTTTGATGGTTTATTTGCTGCAAGTTATGTTGATGTGTATTTATTTAAAGCACATATTTAACCATTTAAAAGAACATTTTCTCACACATGAACATTTAAAGGAAGAAGCATGAACTTAACACATAATCTATCTTGCATATTTTAACACATGAAGCAAGGTCCTATAAAGTTTATTTTTAATGAAGTAGAGGGTGTTTGCATAGAATAACAAGTCAGCCTTCTATTTTCAGATCATCCCCCATTTTCCAAGTACCATGCACTCCTGGTAGGTGTGCTGGTAGAAAGGCAAGAAACCAATGAGTAATCCTTCTCAAGCTTCACTGCAAACTCATCAAGTTGTGTCTTTGTTAATGTTGTTTTCTGCGTCTTTCCTATACTCGTCTTCTTATATGGACACTGAGATGAAAAATTTCCATTCTTATGACATGAGAAGCACTTGATTTTACTCAAGTCCTTCTTCTTCCCTAGTTGTGATGATCCTCCATAATTGTTACCCTTCTTACTAGAACCCTTTCATTTTCCCTTCTTTGTCTTACTAACAAGAGCCAAGTTCTCATCACTACTTCCTTTCTTGTTTCCCTTTGACTCCTCTTGAGTCTCTTCCTATATGCAATCATTCCAAAGCCTCTACCAATCTGAGAGATGTTCATGAGCACATACTCCCTTGTCAAATGGTTCCCAAGACTTGGGAAGACCATTAAATGCAACATTCATGAGCTCTACGTCCCCCATTTTCTCCCCTATGGTTGCAAGTTGATCATGTACCTAAGTGATCCTCTTGAAACAATTGGTAACATTGTCAGATCTAGACATCTGCATCGATCTAAGTTTATTCCTTAAGACCATCTTCCTATTCATGTTAGTGCTCTGGAACAAACCTACCAAGGCATCAAAAATCTCTTTGGTTGTCTTATTCTTGGATAAATGATGAATTAGATGATCCTTCACTGGATCCAAGAGTCCTCGCTTGGATTTGATCTCCTTCTTCTAGTGAACTTCCAAATCTGCAGGATCTGACAGTGGAGCAACTACTTTGTCCACTAACTCCCAATGATCATACTCCTTTAACGCCAAAGCTACTCTTGTTTTTCAAGATAGGAAGTTGGAT
This sequence comes from Picea glauca, assembly GCA_000966675.3. Lineage (NCBI taxonomy): Eukaryota > Viridiplantae > Streptophyta > Pinopsida > Pinales > Pinaceae > Picea > Picea glauca. The sequence continues at coordinate 355,138 of JZKD02S1673867.1, forward strand.
GCTCTATCCAATCTACCTTCAACTCTCAAAGGTGTTGATGCCATCCCTTAGACCTAATAAACTTACCTGGAAATAACATGTTGCTAAAATTTCCCCTATATTGACCGATACATCCTTTTCATGTACTAACCACACAACCTGTATGTTTATACTCATGTTGTTTTGTGTGACCTGTAAGTTGATACTTGTTATGTTCTGCACGACCTGTATATGGATACCCACATTGTTTCACGCAACCTATAATCAAATACTTGTGCTATCTGCGCGCCTATATAAAAAATACTTGTATTGTCCTCGGTGAACGACGAGGTTGCAGTACGATTGTTTCCTTGAAATCTGTCCTTCAATTTTTGTCTGTTGGTTATGGATCTAAGATTTAGCTTCCACTCAGAGCGATTTCTCTGATACCGTGTTGAAATCCTTACTCTGACAACTAGGTATCTTGTTATCTAGTGATTTCCTTACTGCAAATCAAGTTAGCAGCTCACAAAAAAACATACATTGTTGAAATATTCAACTCAAATAAAGATAGCAGAAGCAATACTGGAACCAAAAACATCATGCATAATACATACATATATTATGCCCATCAACCAAGATTATGATTGAAATAAATTCAAAACTTACAAGGACTCCCTTACTAGGAAAATGTCCCAAATACAAAAGAGACAAAGTGCATCAAAAACCTGACTAGTTGATCGCTTCCAAACCTGTTGTATGATCATGTACAACAATAGTGTGATTGTTACGTTGATACTCGTGGCATCTGCATGACTATTACACTGAAAATCGTGCTATTTTGTGCAACTTGTACCAAAATACCAACATTTTTCCATGATGACTAATCCTTCTGTTGTACGGTTGTTCTCACACTTCCTATAGCCTAGATCTCTAGATGGAAGTCCTTCTCCACCTATCCAATATCTCTTTGAATCACAATCCTTCGCGATCCAATTCTCTCCTTGTCAAATCAATCTCTCTCAATCAATTTGTCAAAGTGTCTTCCTCCTTCACCCTAGCCTTGCTTTTATAAGATTGAGTTATGACCTAACCCTAATCTCCAAAGTGATTGGCAACTGTGATTACTTCTCACCTCACTTGATATCAACAATTAATATTTAATTCATTAATGCTAATAAAAACATTTCTTTAAATAAAACTCAACTTACTAACAAAATCATGTTACTTTAATAATTCATTTAATTAAAGTCAAGGGCAGAAGGCCTTGGACAATTTCCACATGTCTAGACACATAGACCTGTGCAGAAATACCTGTTTGATGCTACCATGCATCAACAACCTCTACCCACATTTCTTCATCCGCTCATGCTCCATACATGGAATTGAGATTCCACCTTGAGCATTGGTGCATATTCTCTTTCCCACACGTAGCTCGACATAAATTTGACATGAAATCCAGTACTAGACACTATTATGATGCTTCTGTGCAAGTTGAGTGGCCATATGGAACATAACCGTCATGGTTTAAATGGAGGTGAATGAATGTTTAATCTATTGAAGCATGAGATTGGGTCATACTAAGCATTGATATTATTAACCAAGCACCTAGCTCATTAATGGTTGGAATGTAAGGAAATGGCTTACCTGCTCTTATGTTTCAAGCCACTTAACCTAGACCATAAACCAACCCAAGTTCCAAATGTAATTTGATATATACTCATGCTCACAACGTTCTTATAAGAAAATCTCGGTCATGATAAAAAAAATACCAATGCAATATGAAATAGATGTTTAATTGAGTTGCTCAATTGTTTCTTGGAAGATATTTTAATTGTCAACCTTCCATTGCCAACTAATGGTTGTTTGTAGGTTACATTGAGCGAGGACCTTTCTCATTTGGATAAGAAGGAAGTTCTATGTGCAGGGCAGAGAGCCGAGGCTCTCCAAGAGACAGAGAACCATATGCACAACTCAAAGACAAAACTGAGATATAGACAAAGAAAGTTAATTCCGTGTAGGTTCCTTGTTGGTGAAGCGAGTGGGCTATAAGTCCCTCAATTATATATCATGATCACAATGTCATGATAATCCCAAATAGGAATAAGTTAAATGGTTTGTTGAACCATGAGCTCATACCACCTTGTTATTGTTGACATGAGGAGAAGATAGAGCAGGAAAGTTAGGTAGTCAATGATGTCATTGTTGAACTCTTTGCATTGGGTTGAGACCCACTTTAAGTTTCATGCATACATAATGTGATTTGATAGTAGAACGACTGCCTCAAAAAATGACCATTCGCCCAAATTTGACCATTTAACCCTTCAACTATTTCAAACATTAAACCCTTCCCAAGTTCTTCAAGAACCGAACAGGTATTTCTTATCAATAATGCTCGTTCCAATGTAGACAAACATTCAAACATATACCCTTAGAAGCAAGAATATTCATTTTTTTGAAAACTAAATGAGTACACCAACTTGTGTGGGACATATTAAAAGTTAGAAACAATAGGGAAAATATGAAAATGAAATGGAAATTAGTGCCTATGAAGAATCCAAAATAACTGCTCATGTAATGGAGCTTGAAATCAAAGTTGTCATTTTCCCTAAAGATGCTCATGATAGTAGCTTATTTTTAAGTTTTAACATACATGTAAATGTTAGCAATGAGCATTGAAAAATATGCATTCAATGATGAGGTACATAAATAAATTAATAAGCACTTATAAAAATTATAATAAGAATTCCTCATACAAGAGGTTTCTTATTCTCAACTCCTAGGGATAACTAAGGAAATGATGTCTCAAGGCCCTCAGGTTGCATACATGGAGTACCGAGAGACAACTTGATCAATAGTGTCCACTTGCATAGATAGAGACCCACCTCACCACCACAGTTCCAAGTTCATCACAACGGTATCCACCACATCAGTTGGCTTCCAAAAGACATTGGGTCTTTCTCCATGAGGTACAAGTCATCGTGCCATTCCCAACCATACTTGTCACTTTCCACACTTCATCCCCTCATCTCCTTTGGGATTTTTGGGTGTACTAACCCAAGACGGGGTTGTCCCTCATTTCATGGGAAGAAGGGGCTGAAAGCCTAGAGGATTGTAGCTGGAAAAAGATAAAATCCAACCATTAACATTCTATATGCTTGCCCAGGGATCTCAAGGACAATGAAATGTCTCTCATAAGAAACTTATGGGACCCATGAAAAATAACTAATACAAAATGCCAACCAAGGAGGAGCATGTGTGGGCATTGTTTTGAATGGTTAGGTACAAGCCCCACACATGTTTTCAACTTGAGGAAGCATGATGTGACCACGGTAGAGTCAAGGTGGGCACTGTTTTTCATGATTAGGTAGAAGCCCCACCTTGGCTTCAACCTGGAAACATCCTAAAAGAATAAAAGGCAATAAATTGGCTTGGAAAAAGGATGCATTGAAAATGAAGGTGACACACACCCTCTACAAAGGAACCCATAAATGAGATACTACAACCCCTTGTATGTCATGAACCCCATGCCCAAAAATATTATCCCCATCCATGTCACCTCATCCACATGAATTAGAGAAAGGTATGCTTGGGAAACACTCCTAAACTTGAGGTACAATTTACCCAATAGGTCGCTTTGTCAACCCTCTCATACCTAAACTTGGAAAATTGTGTAGGGTCTTTGAAGCACTTGTTTATTTTGATGAGGTAGTTTGGATGTACATGATTGGATGAATATTTTATTGATTTTATTTACTCATCATGATGCATTTGACTTGAGATCCTTGGATGTATTCATTTGTTTTTGCAGGACCTAGTTGGTCGATAGTTTTGGAAGAACAAGCCTAGATTAGGCTTCCTTGGGGTTTGAAGCCCACAGATCGAATGCCAAGGGCCCACACTCTGGATGATGATGACATGCCTTTGGATTCCTAGAGGACACCTTGGAAGATCTGACCCATCCCCTACATGCCAAACGACTTACTTGAAAGGGCCAACACATCACCTTTTGAGGGCTTGACGTCACCCTAGGGCTAGGTTGTTGTGGTGATGTATTTTTTGATGAAAATTCAGAAACTTTTGGAGGAAGAGGCCCATGGATCGTGGAAGAAAGGATTTGGTTCAAGAGAATTGGCCTTTGGAGGCCTAACACTCCCTTCTCCAACTCAACGACTTGACCAAAAGTGTCAAACGTTGCCCAAAAAAGGGGTGACGCCTTGTTTTTAGGGTTTCTCTTATATACAAACTATGAATTAAATAATATTGCTTTTGTAAAGGGGAAAGGTAAGGGTTGTTGACCCCTTATCTTGTGTTTTACCATAATTTTTGTGGACAAACATGTTTTAGAACATTTTGTATAAATATATATCAACTCTATTTCATTTGGACATAGCTCTCCCATTGTGAGAAGACATATTGGTTGAAATTTGCGCCCTCTTGGGAATTCTTGGTATCTCTCTCTCTCTCTTGTGCAAATGATTATTGGTGATATTTCTTGGTGAATGCTTGAGATAATGTGGTGCACCCCTCTTGAAGGCTTATGTTCTTGCTCTTCGATGGTAATTTGCTTGGTGAACTAGGGTTTGATCTCTCTCTCTCTCTCTCTCTCTCTCTCTCTCTCTCTCTCTCTCTCTCTCTCTCTCTCTCTCTCTTGGAATTGGTAAGGAAAATCTACATTTGTTAGTTCTTTCAAATATCAATAAGGATGAATAATATATCTACAATACTTGTTTCTTACAACCTTGTTTCATTGATAAAGTCATGTGCTCTTGTATTAGAGTTATACTAGTGTTTAGCTAGCTTATCTCTTGCATCATTTATCAGACTTTTAGCATTTTTTTAGCAGCCCTAACAACTATTTACTTGCTGATATATATATTTGTTGACTTCTGCAAATTGGGACAACAAGATTAAATTTCTTTTCCACCTAACATATATCTTGTATACTTTGATTTTCTTGTGTCTCAGGCAGGTACTATCATCGTCTATAGGTGCTTAAACTTCTTGGAAACCATTGACTGCTACCGATACTCATTTCCAATCCTTCTTCCATCTAGAAACTTTACCTATAGGGGAATCCATTCACAATTACCACTTTCCATCTCATTTCCCCTTAGGGTCACCCGAGATTCCCCCTTTGAGGTGATCACTTCACCCCTAAAGTGATGGGAGTACCTATCTGAGGTGAAAGTGGGTTGGTCTTCCCTTAGTTGTCTCCATCTTGTGGATTGGGTTGGGATTTACCCAACCTACAACATGTGCGATAACAAGGTTGAAACAACGATATCCCAATACAAACCATCACCAAATTCAAGGAAAAATCCTCCATAAAACACAGTTTCACATACCAAAAAGGTAAACAAATGGAAGAGAGATGATTACAATGAAAGAGTTGATCTTTGGAGATGTTCCAAATATCAAATCCTTCATATTATCTTAAAAAACATCTTGATTGAAGGTGACTACCCTATGAAATGTTAGCATTTTGCTATTGGGTATTGTGTTTCCCTTTGAGAATAGAACATTATTTGATTGCATTGCTATGCTTCCTTCATTTGTTTCCAAGGTTGGGGCATGTCCTTTCCAACTTAAAGTAATGGAGAAGGGGAAAGATTCTTCATCCTGCATAAAATAATTTTTCACGTGAAGACATGTTGGAATGAGCTAAAAAAAATTCATATAGTAGACATCATGACAAACTACAAGTTAGTTACTACAAAACAAACATGGTACATGATAGCAAAAGCAATGCCTAAAGATCAATTCTTCCATTTGTTTTACATTAATCTCCAATCATGATATGTCAACTAATAATCTATGATATTTTTTACAAGGTCCATGCAAATACCTCGTAGTGGTAACAAATCAATGTTCTTGAAAATATGTTGTTTTAAAAAGTTTGTTGTTCATAAGTTGTACAAAAATTTAGTGAACAAAAAAGTGGTCTACAAAGTAAGGGTTCAAAATATAAAAAAACAAAAGGATGGAATCTAAACATGAAAATATATTAGTGGACCCATGAAAATCCAAAACAAGCCCTAATTCTTTAGAAATGGGCTTCAATTAACTAGCTAGTTTCATGTTGTTTCTAATAATATCAATGAATTATCTTGGATTTGATTAGTTGGAGTCTATGATAAATATTTTTAGAATGATGTTGTGACCTTAATTAATATAGAAAACAAATTAAATAATCCATTAAATTGTTCAAGATTTATTAATTACGCAATTTTACATAAATTGAATGTTTATATCTTGTTAAGTGGGTTTAGATTGAGTGGTTATGAGAAAAAATGTTATCCTTTCCACTCAGTTTCAAATCCCATGTTGTGACATGATGTGATTTTGTGAAGTAGAACAATATTTTGATCACACAATCGAAAATGATGTTTCCAAATTCTTCATGGCTATTGTCATGTCCCCATAATGTGCCTAGCCAAATCTTGCAATCGTGCACCTGATCTTGAGGGTGTGCAACACCACAACATGTATCACTTGGCTGCTTGGAAACACCAAGGATACTTCATCTAGAATACACCTCTTCACCTAGATCATACCCATACTCTATCTTAGGCTATTGACGAGTCACACTCCTACTCTAGTGCAACTCTTGTATACTTAGACAATTGATAATAGTTTAACACTTAGTCATATATAAGCATACATCCATCAACATGAGAAACCAAGAGAACAATAGCGAAACAAATGAAGGACATACACAAAAATAGTGTGGGCGACATGAACCGTTCCTAACACCCGACTAAGTCTTTGTTATTGCGAAACAATTACAATATGAGCATTATCAACTCGGTTTACAACATGGGAAAAGTCACATGACTCACCTCACCTCACCAAGACACTCATACATAGATTCTTCACACCAAGACTCTCTATCACAACCATCTCCACAACCTTTTGCGGTGCACCTCAGACATGCCCTCAACTGCAGACTTGTTGTCCCTTCCTTACTGCAGACTTCATAGATTTTGGTTATGTCTCACACATGCCTCCAACAAACTTGCGTTTCCAGACTTCCCCAAATCCATCCCAAAATAAGGTCACCCCATCTTCTTCACAAAATCACCTCAAGGCAACACAAGTCCTCCCATGTGGAGTGACTTCGCTCCTTGAGGGAGCTCACCCCTCTTTGTCTAAGCTTCCTCAGAACCGCAAAGCTCCTCTTTCTCTCTTCCAACCTGCCTTCCTTGGTTGTGCACCGTAATATATATTTTTTATATATTACGTGTAAAACTTATTAAAATTTAAAGTCACGCTCTTTGCATAAAGAGACGTGACTTTACCTAATTATGTGTATATATACACATTTTGTACACTAAAATTTATCATTGAATAAAGAATATTATATGTTATTGAATACATTTATTGTTGTATTTAGATTTCATCGTTCCAATTGGTACCAGGGCATTATGTTTTCCTTGCCTCCTCTACAGTCCCTCACCCACTCCCATATGTGACCTCATACAGTTCCTCTCGCACGCACTCCCACTTCCACAACCCATTTCAACCTCCATTCACATTCCCTTCCTATCATGACCTACATTTCACCCATTTCGCCCTCCATTCGCCCTCCATTTGCCCATTTCTCCCTCCATTTGAATTCTTCATTCGTCCCTCGTCCATTCGCTTTGGCCCTCCTCATTTGCCCCAACTTCCTCATTCGCCACCTTCCTACCACCCTCTCCCCGCGGATCCCTCCATCCTCCTCCATGATTTTCACTTTGTCCAAATCCTAGAACCTTAATTCTCCCTCCACTATTTTCCTTCCAATTGATACATACCCTATATTTAATTTTAAAATATTAAATATAATAAATATTTAATACATCGACCTCAACATGAGAAACACTAGGAGAAAGTCGAGAGAAGAATATAAAAAGACAAAGGACAACACTTCCCCCACGCTGATGCTAAGAAAAAACTCTAAAGAGTTTTTTACAGGCCTTATGAATCAAGTAAGTACTTCGTTCGATGCCCAAATCGGCAAACTAAATGAAGAACTAGCAGAATTCAACAAAAACTACCATGACATGAGATTAGAGCTCAAATCAATCACAAATGAGAGTAGAATCCCAGGTAACTCAACTTTGCAATGGGGGCCTCACCAATCACATTACTCGCCTAACATGGGGACGTCTAATAATGGCATGCCCAAGGAAAAGATTATTGTTCCAGAATTCGATGGATCATATGCAAGAGAAGCAACAAGATGGGTAAATAAAATCGAGTAGTACTTCAGGTATTACCATATTTATGATGATGAAGAAAAAATTAATGTCACATCTATACATCAGAAGGAATTTGTGTATGAATGGTTTGTATGGTGGAGATAAAAATCCAAATCTCTAGCAAGAGACTGGGTTATATTAAAAAAGAACTTCTTCCTACGTTTTCTCGACACAGAAGAAAAATGGGTTTTTGCTAAACTCACCTGATTACAACAGTCTGGTATAGTGGAAGATTTTTTTTAGAATTTACATGTGTTAGCCACTCATGTACATGATATATCAGAAGATTGGATACTACAAATAACCTTATCAGTATTGAAGGAAAATATCTAAAATGAGGTCGAACTACTTGGAATTAAAGATATCGAGCAAGCTCGCTAGAAATCTAAAATTGTTGAAAATAAACTTAAAGTATATCAAAAGACAACATGGCACTCACTCGAAGACTCTAGCTCCAAATACATTACCCCTCACAAAATGACACCACAACCAAACACGAGACAAGATGATGTTAAGGACCAATGTTTAAATGTAACACACCTAATTGGAAACCAGAGCATAAGTGCAAAGACAAAATAAAATTTCATTACGAAATAGACAAGAATGACAGTGACAAGGACGAAGAAGAAAGGGACATATCTTCATCCAATGAAGAAACAAATAATGAAGACTCACAAAATCTCCATGAGTTAGGGAATCAAAACGCAAATCCGACACTCTATGTTGTTGAAATGACAGGTATTTCTCAGCCCCAAACTCTGAAAGTTTATGGATATGTTAAGAAAACTAAAGTAACAATGCTCATCGATAGTGGCAATTCACATAATTTTGTAGATACAAGCATAGGAAGGAAATTAAAGATATTCATTCATCCTACCTATGAATTTTAAGTCTCCATCCCAGGAAATAGGACTACGTCATGTGATGGGAAATTCCACAAGGTAGAAATATCCATGAGTGACTACAAATTAAAATCTCCTATGTATGCTATGCCAATCAGAGGGGTAGATATTGTGTTGGGGGCCTAGTGGCTAGCCATGCTTGGTACTGTTGTATTAAACTTACAAGAGCAATTTATAAGGTTTTATCAAAATGAGGAAAAGTACAAATTACATGGAATTAAGTGTACCCCCCTACAAATAGTCTCATCCAATAGAATGGAAAAAAATATTAAAAAGGGAGCCCATGCTTATTTCTTACATTGCTATGTAATAGAGGGCACTACTAAAGAGGACAAAAATGATGATCCCAAGAAATTGGAAAAAAATCTTGGAAAATATTACACCATTTTTCAGGAACTTCCTCGTGGGCTTCCTCCACCTCGTTCTAGAGATCACATCATAGAATTAATCCACAGTTCTGCACCAATTAGAAAAAAATACTATAGAGAGTCACACCAACATAAGATAGAAATTCAATGCTTGGTTCAAGCATTATTGGATTGTGGTGTTATTACACAAAGAAAGAGTCATTTATCATCTCTAGTCATACTTGTTAGGAAAAAGGATGGATCATATAGACTCTGTATTGATTATTGGGAACTAAACAAAATTATGAGAAAGGATAAATTTCCAATTCCAATTGTGGATGAGTTATTAGATGAGCTCCATGGCGTCAAATATTTCTCCAAACTAGACCTGAAGTTAGGTTTTACCAACTAAGAATTCAAGAGGAAGACGTTCCTAAAATTGCTTTATGTACCCATGAAGGGTTCTATGAATTATGAGTCATGCCTTTCGACCTATCCAATGCTCCCGCTACCTTCCAAGCAGTAATAAATGATTTATTTGGTCCATACCTACAAAAGTTTGTGCTTGTCTTATTTGATGATATCCTTGTTTAGAATTGGAACTCACACCTCAAGCACATTAAGACAATATTAAAAATATTTCAAGAGAATAAGTTCTACGCTAACAAATCCAAATGCAGTTTTGGACAAAAAGAGATAGATTTTTTGGTACATGTTGTATCAGATGAAGGAATCAAGGTTGATCCAAAGAAATTTGCGACAGTTATTGAGTGGCATAGCCCCAAATTAATCACATCATTACAAGGATTCTTGGGTATTACCGGATATCGTAGAAGATTTGTTCGAAACTATGCAGAAATTGTTGCCCCACTAACAACATTATTGAAAAAATATGCATTTAAGTGGAATGACAAAGCTAAAGCATGTTTTAGAAGTTTGAAGCTCTTAATGACATCCACTCTGGTTTTGTCAGCACCAGATTTATCCAAATCATTTGTCCTTGAATGTGATGCTTCAGGAGCTGGATTAGGTGTCGTACTTATGCAAGATAATCATCCCATCGCATTCGAAAGTAAAAATTCAAACCAAGGGAGTAAAGAAAATCAGCATTGACAAAGAAATGTTGGCAATTATGCATGCCTTGATTAAGTGGAAAAAATACTTGTTGGGAAGGAAATTTCTCATGAAAATAGACCACAATAGCTTGAAGTATTTTTTAACTCAGAAAAACCTTTCATCAAAGTAGCAAAAATGGGTGAGCAAAATCCAGGTCTTTGATTTCGATTATCTTTATAAAAAAGGGAAGGAGAATTTGGTTGTGGACGGGTTATCAAGGAAACTTGATAATGATGCTACTCTATGCGCTATTGATCCAAGTGGATATCGATGGCCACCCACCTATTCCATGGGCTTGAAAAATAGTTTTCCATCTTGGCAGTTTTTTGGGTTCTAAACTTCCGGGGCCGTTTTGAGGCCCTCAGCGACGTTTTTTGGGGATTTGGGGCCCAGGTGACTGCCTATAACACTAACCTAGGCTAGCCGAAAATTATTCTTCTTGGTTATACCTTTCCAACGGTGTATCGAGTGCCCCAAACAGAGATCGTATGCAAAATTTACGCCCCGAGGAAGTTGACGTATCAACTACCCCCATCGGGGCCCACAAACCCTTTTGGATTTTCATCTTCCGGGGTTAGGGTTTTTTATTTTACTTGTGTTAAAAATACCTTTGGAGCCTCATTGTAACGATCATCTTCTTACGGATGCGAGTAGCCGTCACATCTCTTCTCATAGATAAGTTGCCACCATTCTAGCGAGTCTTTCACTCTATATATTTACAGTCTCTGTACATTTCTTTCATTAATAGAAATCATGTATTACTGTATTTCTCTATTTCTAGAAATATTTATGTGTATTTCATTGTAATATCTCTGCTTTCATTTCATTCTAAAAAATAATCTAGATCAGTGGTATCAGAGCAAGCTTCTCTTGATCGTTTTTTTCAGTGCATGTCCTCGACTAGGTTAGAGTATAACAAGTTGGGTCTCGAGCTTGTCTCTCTTGAGGAAAATCGCTCTCGCACGCCCAAGAAACCCTCCATGGCGGAAGAAAAGAAAAATGGCAGAGCATACGATTTTATTAATCTGTTGCTCGAGCAAGCTCTCACGCGACAGAGAGACGAAATAATGGAGAATTTTTCCCACATCCTTCAACGCCTGCCAATAGCAGCAAGCGCATCTTCATCAAGCGACCACTTTGGAGGAACTTCACCTTTCAAGGTACAGGTCAATTTTGATATTCCTATATTTGAAGGTCAGATATATGCAGATGCCCTAGAAAAATGGTTAAATCTATTAGAAGGTTATTTCTCTATTCACAATTTTTTCGACAGAGAAAAGATCACCTTCGCACTCCTTAAGGATCTCCCCCATGTCAAACAATGGTGGGAAACTTACTGGGAGAAAATTTTCACAGACTCTGGAATATATGGGGTTGATCCCACTTGGGATTTTTTTGGGGATGCGGTAAAGGAACAATATTACCCTATTGGCAACTATGAGGATGGACCACATTGCGGCAAGAGAGGGGCCAAGCATTTTCCTTGTTCACCAATACCTTCCATACCTTGCACACTAAGCTAGGTATCAAAGACTCCGATCGAGATTTGGTTTTGAAATACCGTGGGGCTCTAGACAGATACATCAAAACTAAAATGGATTTTCTGGACAACTCATCACTCAATGCTTCTTATCGATATGTTTTTAAAATTAAGCAGAAATTTAAGCACAAGAACAAACGGGAGTTCGGGTCTGCAAATCTGCACCAACCAAAGTATGATAAAGACGGCCCTAACACACAGCTTCCTGAAAACCAGTCCAAGCCACAGGAAAAGAAGGATCATGGAAAGACAAAGAAGAACACCGGAAAATGGTGAGATTTCCATAAAATCCCTTGGCACAACACCGATGAATGTCGCTCAAATAGTCATTGGTGGTCGAGATCAAAGACAAGGAGTTGAACCCTGATTTAGAATATGATTCAAAAAATACTGATAGAAGAGAGATCATCGACGCAGATCCCACTGTTATAGTTGCAACCGCAGAAAATCAACCAGAAGAACCAACAGATCCTGAAGAGGGGGAGCGCCTTTTTCATTCACAGATGTGGGTGAAGGGGATCCCGTTGCATTTTATTATTGATATCGGAAGCCAGAAGAAACTCATCTCAACATAGGTCGTCAAATAGTTGGGATTGTCGAAAACACCACACCCGCAACCATACAACATCGGGTGGCTTTGCTAAGGACGAGATTTTCGTGTCAGCCAGTAGTTTCGATTGTCATATGGCATCCAACCCTTCAAAGATGAGGTATTATGTGATGTTTCCCCACTAGATGTTTGTGATGTTCTATTGGGCCAACCATATATGTGGAATCGCCATGCTATTTATGAGTCTCGACTCCGTAGTGTCATTTTTACTCCGGGGGGTCATCTCTACAGAATACCAAAGGTAATTCCAACTATTGTCCCACCTAAACAATGCCGCAAGGTAGTATCTCATACTATGAAATTCAGCTTCTTCACAATCTGTTCAAAAGGAGAACATAAGGATACTGCAACCACTACAGCCTCGGTCCAAGCTCCTTTTATCACGCAAAAGAGGGTCAACAAGACTACAACAAAGCGCAAATATTCCTTCTGCACATAGGCATCTCATGTAGCCCGACTGGTTGAACAGATTCAACCCCGCCAACAACAGGTTTGTGACAGCCTTCAACAAACTAAGCAACATAACTTCTCCAGCAAGGCAAGCAACACACCAAGATTCAGATTCAACAAATGCTTCCCTCTCTCCCTTGAGAACTCAATGCAATGGATACCATTGCTTCCTAAGGAGGGAGGATTGATCCAGGTGGATATAGGTGGCCACCTACCTATTCCACAGGCTTGAAAAACAATTTTCCTTCTTGGCAGTTTTTCGAGCCAAGAGGTGCATCCAGAAAAATAGGAATGCATATGCATTCCTATTTGAATTGTTTTTGCCCTTGTCAAACCTCCACACCATACCCTCTTCCATGTTTCCCTCCAATTATATTTTAATCTATGTGCAAAAATGTGTGTATTAAAGGTACACACAAGTTAATTATGTGTACACTTTATTAATGTGTGCATGTTCCTTTGTCTTTTTTTTTTTTTAAGTCATAATCTATTTTCCACTATTTTGTCCAACCCGTGCCCTCTTTTCTTTATTTTTTCTCCAATCCACATGCATGTTTTGTTGCTGCTTCAACTTAGATCTAATGAGGACAAGCACGAGGGAGGTGAGCATCATTGGCATATTTTCTCCAACCCATGTGCATGTTTTTTTGCTAATTAAACTTAGATACAATGAGGACAAGCATGAGGGAGGTGGGAATCATTGACATTTAGCATTTCAGATAGAGGAGTTCTCATTTCAAAGTAGTTTTATTCCAAATATCATTTTTATATTTGTTAAATTATACAAATTTAATTAGTTTCTAAAATTATTCAATTGTTGTTTAAGATGGAGTAAAACCTTGATCCAAACCCAAGTGCTAACCCTCACAAGGCCCATACACAGAGATTAATCAATGTTTAGATGAAATTAGAAACCCAATTGATGAGATTAAGAATACTAAAGAATCATCTTGTGTTTTCTTGGCCACTTCATTTGACAACATTGTTGCTTCAATTAGTCATGCCCATGGCCAATTATCCAATATATATAAGTATAGGGCTAGGATGAGAGAATATTACTCAAGTAACATGAGTAAGGAAGTAATATAGGGCTAGGATGAGAAAATATTACTGAAGTAGTCAATGTGAATATGTCATCCACATGCTCCTAGGATAGAGTTTTCAAAATTTGACTCCTTAATGCAAAATTGGTGTTGCCTCTCACTAACCTTAAATGAATAAATGAATGCTTACACACAAATTCTAAATTCTTCGTGTCTTTCAATTTCATCGTATTTGATAGATATTGTGTCTATCATTAACCATCCTCCACAATAACATCTAATTGAATCCCACCAACAATCACATCTCACAATAATAATAATAATAATGTTATTTGACCGATGAGAAAAAGCCAAAATTCAAGATTGAACTTCTACTATGTAATTTGACAAATATACTTATAATCTACCATATTCTACTATGTAATTTGACAAATATACTTATAATCTACCCCCCCACACACATATATATATATAGAAAAGGCAATTGGTTAAATAAGAATCTCAACTTCCATTACACTTGATGTTTTGATGCATTCATTTCTAATCTTCCAAACCACTGTTTTTTCTAAAATACATAAAAACACTTCCACTTTTGTGGACTCTATGCCCATCGTATTTATATATGCAACAATATCATCAATGCAAATGAAAAATAGACGACATATAGGTTGATGTGAAATGACCTCTTCTTAAGTGCATATCACTTCTTAAGTGCATATCATATATGTATATATTTGGATGTAAGTATGTTTTGGTGATTATATGATAATATTTTGAATGTGGGAACGAGTAAATATTAGATGTGTTTTTTCAAGATTTTTTAAAATCATAATATGCATATATTGTTTAAAAGTTTTTTTTGTTAATTGTTTTTTTGGTTCATTTTGGGTTTAATCATTCATTATAAAAATTGTACTGAAATAATAAATAGTAAGTAATGGTGCACTTTATAATAACAAATATTTTTGTCCTTTTTAGTTTAATTATTAATTGCAAAATTGTGCTAAAATAGTAAATAATAAGTAATGGTGCACTTTATAATAAGATTTCTTTTTAAAATGAATAATAATTTATTTACAATAAAAATAATACTTTATCACTATTAAAATATATATGAAGTGTTCTATCTCATTTGAATTTCATAATATTTTTTTCCATATTTTGTATTTTAATATGAAAAAAAACTAAAGTAAATTTAAATAAACATTTTGTTGTTGTTTTTTCTTTGAGGGAGCCAACAATTTTTTTTACCTTAATGCCAGCACTAGTTCATATTTTCTCTTTCCATGTCCATATCACATATTAACAAACAAAACTTTTAATGGACAATATATCTAAATAAAACCCCTGTTTAAATTTAGGAAATCTAGATTTGAAAATCTTCAAGGACACCCCCACTAAAACAAAATATGGAAAAGAAGATAGATATGATGTGGAAAACTATTGAAAGAGAAAAAATGGAAAGCATAACTAAATGAAAACCCTATATGAATTTCAGGTTCTTTGTTTCTCAATTGATAGAGATAGTGTATGTCATTACCAAAAGAAAACCCTAAACCAACCTTGATAATAATGTTTAATTAAAGCCCACCAACGATCACAACTCACAATGTTGTCACATGTAAATGCATTGAAAAAATAACAAAAATAACAAACAACACACTACCTCTAAATAGAACATAATATTTAACATGTTATTTTACCTCACCTATATACTTACTTGAGGTTATTCAAGTAGATCATCTAGATCATCTATGTTACTCAAATGGTCTACATCAATTTCTCATGCTCTGTATGAGGTGAGAAATATTGTACCTTAGATAAGATATTTCTACACATTTTTGTAGATGGAAGTTTGTATCAATGACTAAGTTCATAAAGTGATATATATATGCACCTTATCTGTAATCCATGAATACATAACTACATGTCTTTCTTGAGTTTTCATCAAGTGTAAGGTATTAATCGTGTTTAACAACCGTCGAGTGAATCAAAAATTCATTGCATTCATCATCATGGTTTGCTTCCCCTCTTGGCATCATTCCAACCAATAATCAATGCTCCATTCATCATGTTTCAAGGCAACCACTATGCATATATGTCCTACAAAAATGAAATGCATGGTCAAATAAAAGTTTGTATGAGTTTAATAGGACATAGAATATAACTAAATAGATAAATCACAAAATCTCATATATTTTGCCACAATATTTTCAAGTCTTTCCAACTGTTACATACTTAGTTGTACAAGATCCAAGACACGATCCTTATTTGGTGAAATAAATGATCATCCCTCCTCTTACTAGGTTGATTCAACAATTACACATGGATCTATTGCAAGTTATATGCAATCCCATGTATCAACCTAGTCTTCTAATTCACAATCACCCCATTCACCACTATTACATGGTCCACAAAAGTGAGAAAGGTTTCATGTCCATGTTTCAAATATGAGGTTGTTTGAACTTTGAACTAAATGAAATCCAACAGTTCCATGTACTATGTTGCAATGGTACGCATGTCACCAATTTACATCAACCACATCCCAAAAAATTCTTTGCACCTATCCTCTCCTTGTTGATTCCTCTCACCTTTTTGTTCCATCTGCCATTAATGTAGAATACTATTGGAATACAGATTTTGCATCTTGAATAGGGGGATTTATCAATTTCATCTCGTTCCTATATAATGTAGTTTTGACACATGCACCAGCTCTAGTGTGTTCACCTTCACCATGCAAGATCTCAAAATAGTTCCAAATATATGGAACATTGCATTTTTTGTTTAACAAACTCAACTATTAAAATGCATGGGCATTTTTAAACTAGCCTACATAACCATCTAACCAAATCCAATTTTGATCCATTTGTATATCTCTCTCCAAGTGATCATAGAACATAATGCAAGTCATGGCACCTATCATCACTTATGAAAAAGTTAGACTCCTTCAATACTTTCTTATCTTTATTGTTATCTGGCTCATGCCTACATGTGATATGTACTATTATATTGACTTGATTTGAATGATAAGATTGGCTCTAGATCTCATTTTGTGGTTGGAGGGTGTAGTTCTCAACAAAACCCACAACTAAAAGTATAGTATCAAGGGGAAAGGTACCCCTACATATTCTAAAATTTTCATCTCTCCATCACACCACATGGACAAGATGAACATATTCTTGGGGTTTTTCGAAAAAATCCTTGATGAAATCACATACTCATTACTAGTGACATGAAAATTAGGGCATGAGTTCAACGTAACATTTTAAAACTATATGCCTAATTTCTAAATGCAATTTGAAATAATATATTATAAGTACACAAGTCTAACTTGGGACATCACCATTGCTATTATTTTCCTTTCTTTCCCACCATCTAGTTGACAAGTAACATATTTAAAACTTTGCATGTTAACCAAAATTCCCCCAAATTCATGCTCCCCACTTTCATGAATACATTGGATCAATAATGCAAATCCACCTCGCTTGGGGTATGTCCCATCTAACCAAAACTTAACATAATGTGTTTGTTAATGAGGCCTTGGACACATGATGCTATGAATAAAGTCTCTTGATGAATTGGAATTAGTATGGATACACATTCATACACATGCTTAGTATGCAAAACAAAATGGATATGTATATATGTGCTATAATAATAATCAAATTCTATGTGGTATTTGCAGTAGCATGTGTTATGGTCAATGCATATTCTAACGTACCAAGGTTTGTATTTCTTTAAAGATATTTGGCCCATGCTCAATTCCTTGTGCTCATTCATGGATCTCTCATAGAGTTCTATCAGTGTCATGTCAAGACAATGTTTAATGTGAAATTCATGGTCCTTGGAGCCCCCTCTCTGTTGATGTTTGGGCAACATCGGAAAGACATTCTACTAGATTGATAATTAATGATGAGATTATTAATTATTAAGCAATATTATTATTGTAATAATGTATTTATGATATAAAGTATAAATATATATATAATAAAGTATAAAGCATAAATAATAAATATAAAGTATATTTATATTATATGTATAATATAATATAAAGTATAAATATATTTATTACCCAAGGGACACATCTCTTCATGGATGGTAACCATATGTTCTTTATATATAGAACACTCATCATTGTAATAAGGTATTCATTCACATACAATACCATCTCTTATGAAAAACCAACATGGTATCGTAGCGGGACTAGGCTTAACTCCCTCACAGGAGGGCTCGAGAAAACAAGAGAGATAAGTGTTGGAGAAAATAAAAGCATGGGATAGGTGTCTCATGTGGAAATGCAGTGTTTATTCTATTTCCATTGGTGACTACACGGAGGACAAGATCAATTCGAAAGCATGCAGAAAAGTACAATTGTACTAGAGGTTAATTTTTGGAGTTACTATGTAAGGTGAAGATGCAAGGAAATGGCTACACCTTTGGTACCAAATCTGAAGTTGTTGCAGGACATGACTTCAGAGACTATGGATGTTACTTTATACACACAGATGGTATGTGATAGACCATGATTTCGTGTTATATGGATATTCGGATTCAGATTGGGCCGACAGTATTCCTGATCAAAAGAGTACTTCGACATATTGCTTCAGTCTAGGCTCTAGTATGGTTTCATGGAGCAACAGGAAGCAGTTGTGTGTAGCACTCAATATGGTTGAGGCAGAGTATGTGGAAGCATGTGTAGCAAAGCACAAAGTAGTGTGGATTCGGAAATTGATGACTATTGGACTAAATTTTACTTGTAGGTAAGACCTACAAGAAGACGATGATGAGACTTGTTCTGGAGGACAAGTGATGAAGTCAACAGGTTGAAGATTTAGTTGACTATCAATTCTCGAGAGGGAGCCGAAAAGTCAGTTCCAGAGGGAGCTGGGTACTACAGTAAGGAGTAGGAGGATCCATCGGATGTAGGAAGAAGTCATGTGTGGCTCTCAGTACGGATGAAGTTGAGTATTTGGTAGCATGTGCAGTAGCAGTGTGGCTTAGAGAACTTTTTTCTTTGTTATTTGGTCTCAGACTGGAGGCGACCTAAATTTGATGTGGCAACCAGAGTTGCATGAAGTTTTCAGAGAACCTCGTTTTCTATGACAAGTCGAAGCATATCAAGATCATATATTATTTTATCCGAGATATAGTGCAGAAGGGAGCAATGAGGCTCCAGTTTCGTGACTACAGAGGATTAATTTGCGGACGTGTTTAACAAGCCGCCATCAAGGATGAAGTTTGAGTACTTCAAGGGAAAGCTTGGTGTGGTCCCTCTTCAAAGGGAGTGTTCTCATACAACATGAAAAAGGGTTGGCACTGAGACAGGAGTGCACATGATCAAGCATTGATGCATCACAGGGAGTGGATGTCATGGGGACATGTTGTAGCTATTGAGAGCTACCCATATACCTTGGTTTCATGGGGTGAAGTCATGTTCACACTGAGACATGTGGAACTCATCCAACATGAAAAAGGGTTGACGTTGAGTGTTCTCATCCAACATGAAAAAGGGTTGGCACTGAGTGTTCTCATCCAACATGAAAAAGGGTTGGCACTGAGACATGAGTGAACATGATCAGATACTGATGCATCATAGGAAGTGGATGTCCTAGGGACATGTTGTATCTATTGAGAGCTACCCACAAACCTTGGTTGCATGGGGTGAAGTCATGTTGCACTATGGATATTCGAGGGCATGCACTGAGACATGAGTGCACATGATCAAGTACTGATGCATCGCAGGGAGTGGATGTCCTGGGGACATGTTGTAGCTATTGAGAGCTACCCACAGACCTTGGTTTCATGGGGTGAAGTCATGTTTCACTATGGATATCTAAGGATGTATAGATTCACATGTTCAACAATCAATGGATGTGAGATCGTGTGCTATCAGACTTTGAGTCTATGTCTCATGGAAGTGACACTTGGTTGCTAGGCACTTGGTACATAATGGAGAAATGAGGCTCCAATATGGTGCAGAAGGGAGCAGTGTGGCTCCAATATGTGGCTACCGATGATAAGGTTGCAGATGTGCTGACAAAGCCATTGTCAAGGATGAAGTTCAAGTACTTCAAGGACAAGCTCGGTGTATTCCCTCTTCAGATGGTGTGATGGATTCAGATGTTATCGCAGGGTAGTGGATGTCATGATGACATGTAGCCATTACAGAGATACCCACCGACCCTAGATGCATGTTGAAGAGACGAGGTACAGATGTTATTGCAAGGTATTGGATATCATGCATAAGATATCCAATTTTCTATGGGAAACTGGATAGTCTCGTGATGACATGTTGTAGCTATTGGAGAGATACCCACCGACCCCAGATGCATGTTGTGAAGTCACAAGGGTGCACGTGATGAGGTACAGATGCATTGTAAGGTAGTGGATGTCTTGGGGACATGTTGTAGTATTTGAGAACTACCCACAGGCCTTGGATGCATTGGTTGTGAAGTCACAAGGGTTCACATGATGAAGTACATATGCATTGCGAGGTAATGGATGTCATGGTGACATGTTGAAGCTATTTGAGAGCTACCCACATGTAATCTTCAAAGGTAATCTTAGAAAAATGTAGAATGTCTCCCTCGCTGAGAGGGAGTGTTGATGTTTGGGTAGCATCAAAAATACATTCTACTAGATTGATAATTAATAATGAGATTATTAATTATTAAGAAATATTATTAATTATAATATTATTATTGTAATAATATATTTATGATATAAAGTATAAATATATATAATAAAGCATAAAGCATAAAGCATAAAGAATAAAGTATATTTATATTATATGTATAATATAATATAAAGTATAAATATATTTATTACCCAAAGGACACATCTCTTCATGGATGGTCACCATGGTCACCATATGTTCTTTATATATAGAACACTCATCATTGTAATAAGATATTCATTCACATACAATATCATCTCTTATGAAAAACCAACACGCTCAACATGATTAGCACATCTTTTTGGTTCGATTAAGGCCTAGTGTTTTCATACCTAAATTTTGGACTAGTCCCTTAACTACTTGAATTAACTTCATGTTGGAATGACACATCCTACCAACAAAGGCCCAATAATCAATTCCATTCAATTTGTTGAGACTTTCTCTTATAATAGAATATTTTCGAAGGGCTTTGACACATTTTAAAATTTTCATATGCGTGTGAGAGCAAGTAATGTTGCCCTATGGTTTTCTTTGCAATAGATTTTGGCAATACACGATGTGCCACAATATGGTCTTTTGAATAAGTATCTTTCCAATTGTATTAAAACTAGCCTAAATACTTCTAAAAACATGATCAGTGATCTCTAAAATTTAATTTTTCTTATGCCTAACATTATCCTAACAATCACTAAACTGTGTAATTTAACAAGGCCAACTAATTGACATTTAAATGCACAATTTTTTTATATTCAAAATACTCTTTAATAATTTTGTTGCACTACCATTCAATAACTCATTTAGGTAACTTACCTTCAAGGATCACTATGGAAATTTCATCCACATGAACATATTTAGGAGTTCTTCCTTGCACACTAGATAGATGAGGTAAGGAAGGTGAACCCAAAGTCTAGAACCCATCACCATGACATAACCAAAATTAACCAAGAGATTGTAGCAGTTCATTCACTTGATGGTAAAGATTGAGAATGCACTGGACATGCTTATGTCCAATATTAGGAACAACTAACTATTCAAAAACCGCTTACATCACATGAGCCTATTCACAAATATGAACATCTAAATTCGCCATCTATATACTCTATGTCTACCAAAATTTGGATGTCTTCTTAAAGTTGATCATTGTTTGTTGATGGAACATTGGTTGAAGGTTCATTTGGTGTAAGAATTGGAATGTCCTCCATTGGATGCATATGCTTCACCTATCATGATGAAGTAGAGATCATCATGGCATCTGATGTTCAAGGATTGAGGTGGTGATTTATGAATGCCTATGTTTTTCCATACCCAAATTTACCTTTTCTCTTATTTCATTGATTTTTTCAAGGGTTTGCTCCTTCCTATCAAATTTTCTTGCTTGATTTCATTTATTGCACATATTCACAAGGATCAATGACAATAAGAACTTGACAAAAATTGTCTTCCCAATCACATTAAACAAAAAAAATATTGAAATAACAATGTTTCATGGGAAATATTTGTGCTTGTGTAGAGTTGACCTTGTTTTTTAGAGACAATTAAGTTGTTCTTTGTTCCTTTTCTATTTTTATTCAAACAAATATGTGCATGCATTAGTGTTTCGATAGTTCCAAAATTGACCCTAAAACCATTAATAAGTCATTTGTATGGAATATACACTGCAAGAATGGGATATGGGACGTATTAAAAGCCTTGGCACATCAATAGTGGGTCTCTTGGCCTAAATCATGCTTCAAGGTATAAAATAATGGATTCTAATGCACTATAAACTTCTTCTAGGACATGGTATGGGGTAAAAACCTAACCTTTTATTCTAAATATTCCATTTCTATGGACCAAGTGTTTAATATGAAGCAAAAGGTAAATTCAGTAAATGCTTCATCAAGAATTCTATAAACAATTATACAAAATTTGTGCATTAGTGATAAAGTGGATGAAGGGCTAATGCTTTTCATTATTTTTGGTGATTCTTTGGAAATCAAACATCTCTACTAGTCACATTATAATGTTTTGAAAATTAATTTCAATATCAAATAATTTGGGCCATAAAATTAACATAGGTCATACATACAGTACCATTTGAGGCCATTAGTAGCTTGCACCAACACCAAATTAATAATCGGTTTTGAAAAATAATGTTGGCATGGACATAATAATGTTCCCTATCTATAGGGAAGAATCCCTCTTGATCTCATTGACTCTCCCTCACTACACTATATGGACACTTCACACAACCCCTTCGTAGCAACGTTCTACCCAAAATCTAGTCTGCACGTAAGCCCTATAAGTATTTTATGTGGCATTAGCATGTCGTACAAGTATTTTATGAAACATTAGAATTCCCTACAAGTATTTGAAGAACCTAGGCATATAATATACTCAAAATGCAGCCACACAACGTGTTACCAATGTTGAATTTTAATGCTTAGGTCATGCACATGAGGTTTATTTCATTTTAGCATTACTTGAACCATAAACACCACAACAGAAATACATTAGCTACAATAAACCAAGATCACAAGAAGAATAACCATGCATAAGAACACAAGTAGTATCATGGGAAAACCCTTCTCAACCAAGGGAAAAACCCAACAATCCTTTGCTTATATTTCTAAGAGAAGATCCACCATCCACCACCAAACCCTAGCACACAAGAGGGTTCTTCTATGACCAAGAAGGACTAGTGCCTAGAAAGTGCGCACCTAAGTCCTCATAAATTCAGACCATGTGTTTAGCATATATGAGAGAGATGATCCACAATGGGGATCTATCTCTTATTTATACAAATCCTATTACATCAAATATATGCGTTTATTGGCACAATAGGGCCGACCTCTATAACTTAATAATATAATTAATCTTTGACACAATATTAATTATCTTTACATGGTGGGGCCGACTTGTACCCTTTACAACACATATTATGGTTTTACCAAAGTCTTACTCTTTGACAATATAGAAAGGGATCTCACACATCTTCTAGTGCTCAACCACTAGGGACACATCCACCTGTGCTCACCCACAGGGACGTCACTCTCAAAATATTAACTCAACTGAGTCCACAGGAATACCATCTGGAGAACCATCTCGAGCTGACTCAACAAAGTCCATAGGAGTACAAGGTAGGAGATAATCTCAAGCCGAATCAACTCAGTCCAGAGGAGTACAAGGCTGGAAACCATCTCAAGTCATCTCAACTTAGTCCAGAGGAGTTGGCAAGAGACCACACGTCATCACAACTCAGTCCAGAGTTTGACACACACCCATCACATGGGCACACCCAACACATGGGCTCTCTCACAGATCGTCTCAACTCAGTCCAGAGGAGAACAACCTGGAGAATGTCACACAACGCTACAATGATCAACACTCCCTCTCATCTAGGGAGGAATTCTCCAACAGGCCAAGTCTCTCATGAAAGCACTCGAACTTCATCCTGGCAAGTGGTTTGGTGAAGACATATGCAACTTGCTCGTGTGTAGAAAGGTATTGCACATGTAATTCTTTCCTCTGCACCATATCTTTGATATAATGATATTTGATCTCAATGTGTTTCGATTTATCATGAAACACCGGATTCTCAAAGAGATTTACACAACTTTGGTTATCACAATGGATAACGGTGGAATTCATCTCATGTACAAATAAGTCTGCAAGGAGATTGTGAAGCCACACTACTTCGCGGACTACCACACATCATGCAATATACTTTTCTTCTGCGGTACTCAAAGACACAAAAGTTTGTTTCTTGCCGCACCAGGAAACCATGGCAGTTCCCAAGGTAAAACAACAATCAGATGTGTTCTTCTGGTCCACTGTGCTCCCTTCCCAATCTACATCAGCATATCCCTGCAATCTCATGTCTACACCAGAGGCATATCTCATGCCATAATCAATTGTGCCTCGTAGATATCTCAATACATGCTTCGCTGCTTTCTAGTGTGTCTGTATCGACTGATTCATGAACTAACTGAGTATACTCACTGCATAACATATATTAGGTCTGGTGTTAACCAAATACATCAATGATATAATCAACTGTTTGTAAAGATGTGGATCAATCTCTCCTGAATCAGTAGAAGCCTCATTCATTTTCTTCAAATTCATCACCATCGGTGTAGGCATGGATTTGTAGTCCATCGTCCTGAATTTATTCAATAGCTCCACTGTATATTTTCCTTGACTCAGGAAAATCTCATCAGTCCTCTGCCATACTTCTATTCCCAAGAAGTAGTGCATCATACCAAGGTCTTTCATCTCGAATTCAGAAGTCGGTGCACGCTTGCATTCAACAATAAGACTTTCTGAACCAATGAGGAATATGTCATCAACGTATAGGACCAAAATAAGGCACTCGTCACCAACAATGTGGTAGTATAGGTTGGGATCAACAACACTCTTGTTGAAGGCCAAACTTGTCAAGTATCCATCAATCTTCTCATACCAAGCATGGGGAGCTTACTTTAGTCCATACAAGGCTTTCTTCAACTTGCACACATGAGACTCCTTCTCATGTATCACGAATACATCTGGCTGCTTGATGTAAAATTCTTCCTCAATCTCACCATTGAGAAAGGTTGTCTTTACATCCATCTGATGTAGTCTCCAACCCATGGATGTAGCTAGGGAAATAATCGTACGGATGGAAGTGTATCAAGCAACATGAGAAAATGTCTCCTCATAATCTATTCTCTCAACCTAAGAGAATCCTCTAGCCATAAATCTCGCTTTGTACTTCTTGACACTTCCATCAGCTGCATGTTTGATCTTATAGATCCACTTGGAAGTCACTATAGACTTCCCTTCTAGTCTCGGAACAATATCCCACACATCATTCTTCATGATGGAATGATACTCTTCGATCATGGCATATTGCCAAACCTGTTGACCTGCTGCTTCTCCATGACAAGAAGGCTCAGTATCAAGGATGTGGCTCATATCTGAAATATAGCTCGAAAATCTCGGTGGTCTCTTGCTCTCTCAAAATTTATCACGAGGAGCTGCATGTCCATCTGCCTCCTATAGATTCTGTCAAGCCCATGTAGGCCTCTCTTAACCTACTGCCATGTCTCCGGGAACATCAACTAGAGCTACAGGATCAACAGGATCAATAATTGTCTCTCTATGAACTATTGAAGGGGGAGAAGTTATTGTTTCTTCCTTCTTCTCAAACAGTTTGACTCCCTATGAGTCAAGTGACTCCCTTTGAAGTCTGAAGGATAAACATCTTCCTTTTTTGATGTTGCTAACCTGGAGACATCCCATGTCTTCTCAAGTCCTCTACTTCCTCTACAATACTTTGTTGGCCTCCCGCACTAGGATAATAACCAAGATGACCTCCCATAGGGATACCAATCAAAATGGCCTCCCATACTAGGATAATAACCAACCAAAAATTGGATTCATGTACCAGGGATCATGGCCCTTCAATAATGAAATAAGAAATTTGGCCTCTCATACTAGGATAGTAACCAAGATGGCCTCTCGTAGGGATAACAACCAAAATTGCCTCATGTACTAGGATAATAACCAACCAAGAAGAAAAAATTGGACTACCGTACCAGGGATCATGGTCCAAGTCATGAGGGCTCCCATACCAGGGATAATACCCTTCATTATAAAAAAACAAGCTACTATAGAGTAATGATGAATTCCATTAAGGAAAGTAGTACAAGACTTACCTTAGTCTTCAATCATGCTCAATCTTTCTTTTGGTCTTCCTAAGAAGACTGAGGTAGAGAAGAACTCCTTGTCATTCTTGCTTGCATTCCTTGACTTCTTTTGAGGTGGCTAAAGTTTCTTTCCTCTCTTCCCGCATAGTGACAAGGGCTTGAAACCTTTCACATCACTAATTGCAAGTCTAGTCTCCTCACGAGAGCTTGAATAAGATGCACTTATAGCACACACTCAAAAGTCACCCCAAGGATCAATCTTGAAACAAGTTTTCATAATTTTACTCAAAAATTCTTCAAACTCAGATTTAGACATACTTTCTGTAGCAACCTGAAAACTTGTGCTCAGAGATTGGCCTCAGATATGGCCAAAGAACTTTTCTTTGAAAATGTCTCATATAGATTTAAAAACTCGGTCTTTTGCTGCTCTAAACTCTTCCTCAAATAGCTATGAAGAATTATCCCAAGATGTTATCTGACTTGCCTTGAGAACAAGCTTATATCTATGTCAGGACAACCTTAAATTTGGCCTCTAACTTGCTTAGACAAACCTTGGATATCCGTTGCCCATATCTGTTGAAGTTCACTCTTAGATCTGCCCCTTAATACAACCTCAGATCTACCCTGTATCCTTAGAAAATTTGGTCCAACTGCTTTAGATCTTGCCTATTATAGACTTTGAAATATTTGCCAAGACAGATCAGAAAGAAAATCAGAAACTGTGTTGAAGAACATATTTGAACTCTGCTAAGAATGCTCCTGAAACTTGGTTTAGTTACTCTGAGATTTTCACCTAATACATATATGGGGCTTGATCAAAACACCCATGTAACTTGCACAAAGGACAAACCTTAGATTTGTAGCAAACAGATCTGAGGCTCGGTTAAATACTCTTGTAGATATCAATAGAAACCATGCCTAATATCCCTGATATTTTCTCCAAAATAGGCCTTAACTTGCCTCGGAACATATACAAATTTATGTTGAAGTACTGCCTCAGAAAACACTTTAAAACTAGTCTGTAATTTTTGTTAGGGGTCGGTTTAGGGCTCCTTCTAGCTATGAAAACCCCAAATGGGTTTCTTCTTGCTACAGTCTACCTATAAGACCCTCAACAGAACTCGATCAAAGGCTGATAGGCCTGTGGCCAGCCTTAAACTTCACTTCATAATTTAAGGGAGGGTCTGACCCTCTCCTTTACACCTACGATAGGAACTGCTCTGATACCATGTTGAATTTTAATGCTTAGGTCATGCACATGAGGTTTATTTCATTTTAGCATTACTTGAACCATAAACACTGCATCAACAATACATTAGCTATAATAAACTAAGATCGCAAGAAGAATAACCATGCACAAGAACACAAGAAGTATCATGGGAAAACCTTTCTCAACCAAGGGAAAAACCCAACAATACTTTGCTTATATTTCCAAGAGAAGATCCACCATCCACCACCAAACCCTAGCACACAAGAGGGTGCTTCTATGACCAAGAAGGACTAGTGCCTAGAAAATGCGCACTTTAGTCCTCATAAATTCAGACCATTCGTTTAGCATATATGAGAGAGATGATCCACAATGGGGATCTATCTCTTATTTATACAAATCCTATTACATCAAATAGATGTGTCTATTGGAACAATAGGGACGACCTCTATAACTCAATAATATAATTAATCTTTGACACAATATTAATTATCTTTACATGGTGGGGCCGACTTGTACCCTTTACAACATATATTAGGGTTTTACCAAATTCTTACTCTTTGAAAATATAGCAAGGGATATCACGCATCCTCTAGTGCTCAGCCACTAGGGACACGTCCACCTATGCTCACCCACAGGGATGTCACTCTCAAGAGATTAACTCAACTGAGCCCACAAGAGTACCATCTGGAGAACCATCTCGAGTCGAATCAACTAAGTCCATAGGAGTACAAGGCAGAAGATCATCTCAAGTTGACTCAACTCAGTCCAGAGGAGTACAAGGCGGGAGACCATATCAAGTCATCTCAAATCAATCCAGAGGAGTAGACAAGAGACCACACGTCATCACAACTCAGTCCAGAGTCTGTCTCACACCCATCACATGGGCACACCCAATGCATGGGCTCTCTCACAGATCGTCTCAACTCAATCCAGAGGAGAACGACCTAGAGAATGTCACATGACGCTGCAATCATCAACAACCAATGGGTAGTCTCTAAATGAAGAAAGCACTTCTAGACATTTTCCTCTAATGACCAAATTCTTTGGTCAGTTATAGTGACCCTTCCACTCTCTAGTAATTATTATTGTGACAATAATATTTGATAATTGTTATGATGTTGTGCTAGATATATTTGGCCTACTACACATATATGGGTACCATGAATATGTCTTGAGCACCATGAACGATTCTCTAGGTCTAACTAGTGCCAAAGGAGGAAAACAAGTCCCTTAGGCCCCAAGCGAAAGCTTCTAGGAATCAATCACCATGAAAAACAACATGGAACCAAAACTCTCTATGGGGTCTTGGTCATTTGAATTGGATATGGACACCATTGGAAGGTTTTGTATACCATGGATGGGTCATAAGGCCTTGAGCATCATCAACGAATGCAAATAAGTTCCTTAGGATCTTATCGAAGCTTCTCAAGATTAAGAGCATTGAACAAATCCTTTAACCAACACATGAGAATTTTGTAGGGATTCTTTGTCCTCCAAGTGGGATACAAGCACAATGGGTAGGTTTTGTGCACTTGAAAAGGGTGTCAGGGAATACACATGGTTGAGGTAGAAATAATGTCTTTAAGCCCTAATTGAACCTTCTCAATCTCAAGCAACATGAGTAAAACCTATACATCATGACATGATCCCTCTCTAGGGAATATTTGGTGTTGAGTTGAATATAGGCACTGTTATGAGGTCTTAGGCATCATTGATGGGTCTCAATTTATTAACCATAGTCATGGGAGGGGAACAAGAGCCTCTATCCCTAAACATTTCTTCTCATGATCAAGTGGTATGGATGAGTCCTCAAACCACCACATATGACCTCTGTAGGGTATCATTCAATTCCAAGTGGGATATCGACGCCACGACTAGGTTAGTTGTGAACCAAGAATGGGTCTCGAGGTCTAACTAAGGTCATATTATGAAAATAATGGCCTTGTGCCCTAAATGAAGCTTCCTAGGATCAAGTACCATGAACAACACCTACAATCCATGAAGCTTCTTAAGCTATAACACCATGAACACATACTCAAACCACCACATGAGAGCCTTGTAGGATATCTTCAACCTACTAGAGAGATACATTATTAAGCCATAAAATAGGCCCTAAATAGGAATGTGTCTTAAGCCCACACTAGGAATGGTTCTTGGGGCCATGGTCAGGGTTCTTTAACATCTAAGTGGTATATAGGCATCGTGAGTAGGCTTTATGCAATGAAAATGGGTCTCAAGGCCTAAACATGGTTAAGGGGGGGAACAAGAGGTTTAAACCCTAAATTAACCTTATTGATCTCAAGCACCATGGTTAGGGGAGGAAGAAACTTGGGCCTTATACCCTAAATTTAGCTTCTTGGGCTCAATCACCATGAACAACACCTACAAACCACAACATGTGCCCTTTCTAGAGAGTCTTTGGCAACAAAGTTAGATATGGTTGATGGGATGGAGAATGAGGCCATCACCAATCTAATGGGATAACTAAAGGTCTATTTGAATGAAAATGATATCCATGTCTCAATCCCAATAATTCCTTAGTATCTTAGCTAAGCTAGATATTAGAGGACAAAGCACATGCATATGTTAGCACAATTGTATGTGTATGTAAGAAAGTATTTTTGTTACCAATTGTATGTAAGAAAGTATTTTTATTACCTATTGATGTTATCTCAATTGTATGCATATGTATGTTTTACTTTTGTTATCTTAAATTCTATAGAGAAACATATTTTTGTTCCCAGTTTTACGCATATATAAGCCCAATATTTTCAATAGTTGTGGCATCAAAATATATAATAGTGTATTATAGGAATGTTATCTCTTGTCTTTTTAAAAATTATAGAGGTCAATGATAGCTCGTCTCTCTAGTTATAAACATTTTCTCTTTTTAATCATCGGTTGTATGGGTAATGGTATTAATTTCCATGTCCAAATTTGGAAAGGGATGCTCTATTTTCCCCTTGGTTTGTATATGTAATGTCAAGTTCCATTATTAATATAAGTTTGTTGATGTTCAGAAAAAATAGTTAAATCGAGTGAAAACATATATGATTAATAAGATTTCACCTCTACAACACAAGCCACAAAGATTCAAAGACCTCGAAAGATATTTAGAATGCAATAAAAAAAATACTTGAATCCCTAGGTTTTTAAAACCCATACCTAAACACGTGTATGTTCTTCTCTAATCTCCTCTCCTCTCCAGAATATTTTGTGAACTCCTCTCCTATTCATTATATTGTATGATTTCCTCTCTTCTTATCTCCTCCAATATCTTCTAATTTGAACATATCTCCACTCCTTTTCCCAACTCTACGTGTCACAACCAAATGACATAATGGGCAACGAGAGCACATTTTGGGATTTTGACCACAATTTTTTTTATTTTACATTTTTTTATTATCAATGTTATTGTTTCTTAATTTATGTCATGATTAATAATGTCTATATTAACATCTAAATAAACATATATTAAAAATATAAATAAATAAATAATCAAATTTACAAAACTTAAGGGGCTTAGTGGGCAGGTGGGTTAGTGTGTCAATGGGTGGATAAGGAGGTTAGTGGGTCATCAATGAGTGAAAGGGTCAATGTGTCAAGGGTTAGTGGTTAGTTGTGTTAGTTAACTTGTGTTGACTAATAGTCAACATTAGTCAACACGATCAACCATTATTGATGTGGTCAATATGGTTAACCACAATCGAGCATGGTCAAGATGGTCAATATGGTTAACCACAATCGAGCATGGTCAATATGGTCAACCATGGTCTACATGGCCCACTATGGTCAATATGGGATAAGGGTTTATAGGTTAGGGGTTTACTAGGGTTAGTGGGTTAAGGATTTAGTAGATTAGGGGTTAATGGATCAATGTGGCCAGCCATGGTTAAAATGTTAAATATATTCAACTAAGGAAATCATGTTCAATATGATAAAAAATAGTGAAGCATGATCAACAATTCTCAACCATGGTTAATATAGCAAACTATAAACCATAAATAATAAGTAATAATAGTAATAATATTCAATGTGGTATTGGATATATGGTTAAATAGGGTAGTGTTATTCCCCCACTAAGATTCTAAACCCAAAGTGACGTGTTCACCATTAAGGATTGGTTTCCATGTGTATGCATGTCATGATATGATTCTACAATCATGTGTTGCATCACCCATGTACGTTGATCATTCCATACAGTTAGGTCCAAGTGCAAGTCCTAGATGACTTTGGGAGAATAGATCCCCCCAACTTGCAACTTCTCAGTCAAAGGATTTTTATTCACAATTAATGGGTTATGGGTTAGTCAATTAATGGGGTTAGTGGGTTAGGGTATTATGGGTCAATGGCTCAATATGGTCAATCATGGTCAACTATGGTCAATATGGCCAATATGGTCAACTATGGTCAATATGGTTAATGTGCTCAATCTGGTTAATATAGTTAAGATGGTCAACAATGGTTAGATGTTCATTGGATTGGTGGCTAGGAGATTGGCTAGTTATCAATTTAGGGGTTAGTGGATTAATTAGTTCGAGGGGTTTTGGGTTTGTGGGTTAGAGAGTAAGGGTTAGTGGTTGAAGGAGTTTCAAGTTCTAGTACATTATTAGGGTTATTGGGTTACAATATTAGGGGTTAGTGGGTTAAAGCATTCAATATGGTCAACAGTGGTCAATAAATTTAACCATATTCAACCATGGAAAATATGATCAATACAGCCAACCATGATCAATCTAGTCAATATAGTAAAGTTTGTCAACCATAGTCAATATAGTTAATATGATTAATATTGTTAAACACATTGACCATTTATTTGATCAATATGATAAACCATGGTCATTATCATCAATAATGGTCAATATAGTAAACCATGGTCAATATGGTGACCCATGATTAATATGGTCAATGATACTCAACCATTGCCAATATGGAAACTATGGTAAAAAATGGTCAATGATGGGTATTTTTGGGTTAGAGGCTTAGCGATTAGTGGGGTTAGTCACTTATGAGATTAGGGGATTTGTGGGTTAGAAATTGTCATGTTATTTATTAAGGATTATCTGGTTAGTTCTCAATGAGGTGTTAGGCCTTATATGGTTAGTGGGTTAGAGGATTAAGGATCATGTGGTTAGTGGATTAGTGGTTGGTGAGGCGTTACGGATTAGATATTTAGAGCTTAGTGGGATTAGTCAATTAGGAAATTAGTGGGTTTGTGGGTTAAAAGTTAATGCATTAATTGGTTAGTGGTTACAGGGTTTGTGGGTTACTAGATTAGTAGTTCAACGGTTAGTGGGTTAGAGGATTAAGGGTTATTGATTTGATGTGTTCAAAATGGTCAACCATGGTCAATATGTCCAACCATGGTCACAATAGTCAATATGGCCAATGGATATTAATATGATCAATGATATTCAACCATAATCAATGGCGATTAACCATGGTCAATGTTGATTCAACCATATTTAATGTGATCAACCATGGTTAATATAATAAATAGGGTAAACAATAGGCAATGTGATCAATATTGTAAAGATTTCAAAAATCTAACTAATATGAAATTTCCACCTCACTTCTATGAGGTGGATATACTTCATAGAATTTTCAACCTTAGTGCTAAAACTAATTTCTTTTAACAACCCTGCAATAAAATTCAAATCTACCCAACACTACTTCCAAACAAATACAAATAGGTAAACATCACAAAGACTTCAATCATAGATCCATTTAGCAACCCTTGGGGCAAGATCTATCTAAATTAACATATCTGAAAATCACTTCAACTTTAGTGGAATATAACAACAACAAATCATCTCTGAAAGTTTCATTAAGCAGTAGCATTCAACTTTGTTGTTCTTATAAATCAATGTATCAAAATAACCATGAATCTTTCTCAATACATGAGAAAATCAAATTTACATCACAAATTTAGGACAACAATGGTACATTGCATATTATTACAGTTATGAAGATAAAACACAAAACCTTAGCTCATCCCAAGTTTATACAACAAATCCTTTCAACTCATCCAAATAATGACTTTTTAATTCATCCCAAACCCTATCTATGGCATCCACAATCACTACAAATCCTAATCAACAAGACAAAATCCAAGTAAGGCATCCCACCAAGATCTATAAGCAAATGCTTAGAGCTTCCAAACAAGGTAGCATCACACCAACTATCAAACCCCAATATATCCCACTTATATCACACAAGCTATCAAAGAAATTCACACACTTTCATCCCACAAGCTACAATACTCAACAATTGCATATCATAAGCAAAGGTACCATGGTGCTAGCATCCAAGCACTAATCCTTGTTACAAGAGTAATACATCATCTTCCAAGATTCTCCAAATATCTAGCGTCACACCATCAATCTCTAAGATACAAAGTAATTGTTGTTAACAAAGACATTATCGTCCCTTTATATAGACTAATGTGAGGAAGGCCAACAATAAAACATGGATTGGATCCACAAGTAACCGTAAGATAAATAAACAAACAATGTTACAAATATATCTCTCCTCAAAGCAAGGTGTCAACATGTCACACTAGTATTTTTCAAACCCCTAAGGTGTTGTGCCCTCCAAGCTATGTGTCCACATGTTAATCACTCCTCCTCTATGATGGTGTCCTCCACTCAATGGCTCCTCAACAAAATCATTCCTCCCCAATGTTTGTGTAAGGTGGCTACATGCTCTTAGGGCTAAGCACCCAACCCCTAAGTGCCTAATTCCCTCTTCCAAAGTGGTCACTTTGTACGTACCAAGCACTCATCCTCCTCAAAAAGTTCACCATTGTAAAATATGCTAAATACACCTCATGTGCTAACTACCACATCGAAAAAGTACAACTCCCTAGCATTGATCCCAAGACAAATATACACGCAATATAAGCACTACAAATGGAAGTTAAAAATTAACAAAGGGGATAGGAGACCACAATCCTTTCACATCCCATGAAGTTCTATCCTAGCTAGGTAAAAATACTTTCGAAGCAACCAAAATCTAACACCCCTCTTAGAGAGGAAATTGTCTCCAAGACAAATCTTCTCCATATGTACCTCCATTGTACTTACAAGACCAAGTTTACTGCAATCTTAGAATTAAACACTAATCCCACCAAAGGTTCTTTAACTCTCCCAAACATCACTCTTCTCCATCATGGCATCACTCCACACCTATTTTGTGAAATTGTAAAGCTTATCCATGGAAGATGTCCATGTAACATGGCTAGTGAATCTATGAAGAGTGCCCTAACTAAAGTTTTAAGAACTCCTACATGCTCTTGTGCACCTTGTAATGTTTGATTAATCCATCTCGATTTACAACACACTGAAGTAGAGGGTAAGGTGGCATCCTTCCCTTGGAT
This sequence comes from Picea glauca, assembly GCA_000966675.3. Classification (NCBI taxonomy): domain Eukaryota; kingdom Viridiplantae; phylum Streptophyta; class Pinopsida; order Pinales; family Pinaceae; genus Picea; species Picea glauca. Next base: position 390,283 of record JZKD02S1673867.1, read on the forward strand.
CTCCTCACCAAATCTAGATTTGATTACAGTCTATAAAGACCGCCAACTTGAACCTCTTTCTCCACAAAACTGGTTCAATCTCTAATGATGACCTCATGAGCATCAAACTCATCCACACAATGTAGATATATCATGTGAGAAAAATAAAGATGGTTCTTTGTTAAACCAGTAACAAGCAAAACATCATTCAAATCATAAAAGTCCCCTGAAGGGATCCAGAAAGAGATGGAACCCAATCCCTTCATAAGATAAGTGGCATCATCACCCAACTTCACTCGCAATCCTACCTATTTCTCTCAAAACTCATTGAATATCTTCCTGTCGTAAGTCATATGTCT
>JZKD02S1673867.1:401976-419195 GCA_000966675.3 Picea glauca
TTCTGTAGCTCATTATAATTATCAAGACTCTAATAGGGGCCCTTTAAATTTTGTAAAAATATAGGGGGGAGTTGTTGGGGCCCAACAGGTCACTAGCCCTTTAGATCCAGATGAGGGACCTAGATACACAGAGCCTGTCAGAGAAGAAGACTACGCATATGAGCTGGAAAACATCTATAAATTAACATCTAGAAAACAAGATTATATCAACCCTACTGTCGATGGGAATCTAAGATGGCGAAGTGAAAGCGCGAGTTCATCAGATTCAGGAGAAGTGTTGGATAACTGGAAGAACCATATGTATGAAGTATCCATAAGGATATGTGCTCGAGTGACCAGAGAAGTTCATTGGATTGGCACGAAAACAAGTAACTTACCTACCTTTGATGGTCTGAATCCTTTAGAATCCTTCTTAATGGACTTTGAAGCAATTGTACCAGCACAACATATGTTGTTGGCTATGGATGAGGCCTTGAAAGATACACCAGCGAGATGGTGGGAGACACAGACTAGACACAATGTCGAACCTTGATGACAGCGCGGTTTTCAGCATAAGTACAGATTGTGAGACATAACGTATTTAAGGAGGCATCTGGCCTCCCTTTGGAGCGAGAAGAGGATGAATGGACTGCACCATTCCAGAAATTGAAAGAATGTTACCACATTAATGCCGACGAAGATGATGATCCGAGAAAGGTAAACATTGCTAAGATAGAAGGCCACAGGAATGTGGAAGGACCAGGAGTTGAACTGCCATTCATTGGACAACCGATCAAGATAAAGAAAGTCAATATCGGGACAGAGGAGACACTGAAGCTTGCCAATGTCGGAGATTACTAGGATGCTGCTACCATTGACAAAATTACAGAATTATTGCATGAGTATCAAGACTTGTTTCCCACCAAGTTCACTGATATGAAGGGTATCAAAGGACCTATGGGAGAAATCAGAATACCTTTGAAACCAGATGTGAAGCCAATTAAGAAAGGACCCTATAGATTGAATCTGAAATATAAGAAAAAAGTGAAGATTGAGCTTGACCGAATGTTGGAAGCAAGGATTATTGAACCTGTCGAAGAGTCGGAGTGGATCAGCCCTATGGTGGTACAATACAAGAATACATGAGAAATCAGGATCTGTGTGGACCTCAGGAAGTTTAATGATGCCTGCCTACATGACCTCTTCCCTATACCATTCACAGACGAAGTGTTGGATAACGTGGGAGGCCAGGATGTATATTGTTTTACAGACGAATTTTCAGGATACCATCAGATCCACATTGCCAAGGAGGACCGTCATAAGACTACATTTTCCATAAAGTGGGGATCCTACCAATATACAGTAATTCCATTTGGATTGAAGAATGCACCAACCATCTTTTCTAGGGTGGTGGTCGAAGCATTCAAATAATTTTTGCATAAAGTTTTAGAAGCATACTTTGATGACTGGACTGTTTTAGCTTGTTGAAAAATCATATTGAATGTCTAAGGTTAATGTTGGATAAATGCAGACAGTGTCAAATTGATTTGAATCTGAAGAAGTGCATCTTCTCCTCACCATTTGGAGTATTATTAGGTCATATTGTATGCAAGCAAGGATTGTTGGTAGACCCATCCAAAATTGCAATTATAGTTGATTTGCCACCTCCTACTTCAGTCAAACAACTGTGCACTACACTAGGACATACTAGCTATTACATGAAATTTATCAAAGGATATGGTCAGATTACTGTGCCAATGGAGAAGTTATTAAAGAAAGACTGTCAGTTTGGTTGGTCAGAAGAATGCTAGCAGAGCTTCGACACATTGAAACAAAAGATGGTGACTACACCTATTCTGGTCTTTCCAGATTGGAGTAAGGAATTTCATGTGCATGTTGATGCATCTTCTATTACATTAGGAGCAGTACTGGCACAACCTGGAGAAGGGAACATTGATCATCCATTATCATTTGCCAGCAGAAAGCTATCCACAGCTGAAATCAATTATACTACTACATAGAGAGAAGGATTAGCCATGGTGTATGCATTGCATAAATTCTGACACTACTTGTTGGGAGGACACTTTAAAATATTTACTGATCACTTCGCGTTGAAGTACCTAGTCAACAAGCCAGTGTTGGGGGGGGGGGGGCGAATATGCATATGGCTTCCCCTGTTTCAAGAATATGATTTTGAGATCATAGTTAAGCCAGGAAGAATGAACAAGGGACCTGATCACCTGTCGAGGTTGGAACATGGTGAAGAACCCACCATTTTGTAGGATACACTAACATATGCACAACTACTCGCCATTAGGAAGGTGGATGACCACTTCACATACATAGTCTAGTTCCTGTCAACAGGAATGGATCCAAGTGAGTATACAATTTCCCAGAAGAAACAACTAGTGGTGTGTGCTGTAGATTTTTCACTGATAGCTAGTCATTTATATAAGATGGGACCTGATGAGATACTAAGAAGATGTGTGATGGAGGTAGAGCACCCACTGATCCTCATAGAAGCTCATGAAGGCATCTCAGGAGGACATTACGTAGGGAAAGCAACTATGCAGAAGGTTCTGTGAGCTGGCCTTTGGTGGCCTACGTTACACAGAGATGCTAAAGAGTATGCCAGAGCATGTGATGTATGCCAAAGATTTGGAAGACCATCCCGAAGAGATGAAATTCCCTTAGCACCGCATATGACCCTACAAGCATTTGAAAAATGGTCCATTGACTTCGTGGGACATGTAAACCCACCAGGGAAGCGCACAAGAGCAAGGTATATTATTACTGCGACAAAATACCTAACTAGATGGGTCGAAGCCAGAGCAATCAAGGACTGTAGTTCAAATATAGCTGCGTGTTTTATATTTGATGACATAATAACCAAGTTTGGATGCCCTAAGATCCTCACGAGTGATCAAGGTACACACTTCATCAATAAGACAGTGGAAGCCCTGACTGAGAAATTTGCAGTCCACCATCAAAAGAGTACACCTTACCACCCACAAGCAAATAGAACGGTTGAAGCATTCAACAAGATCTTCGAGACAACATTGACAAAGATTTGCAACATAAATAGGGATGACTGGGATTTAAGAGTACCAGCAGTACTCTGGGCTTATAGAACCACTTGCAAGAAATTAACAATGCAGACTCCCTTCAAGTTGGTTTATGGGCTTGAAGCTGTTGTCCCAATGGAGTACTTGGTACCAAGCTTAATAATTGTTGCATTTACAAACATGGATGATACCGACACTATTCCTGAGAGGCTTGCATAGTTGGTTGAACTGGAAGAAGACAGATTCATTGCAGGATTCCAACAACAAGCTCAGAAGGCACGCGAAAAAGCCTATCATGATAGGCACATCAAGAAGAAGGCACTTACGCATTGTTATTTAGTACTGATGTATAATAGTAAGTTTACCAAACACTCGGGGAAGTTCATAACGCATTGGATCAAACTATATGAGGTCGCTTATGTTACAGAAGGAGGAGTTGCGTAGCTAAATACATTGAAGGGAGATTGGAAGGAAGGATTGGTGAATGGGAGTCGGCTGGAGTTGTACTATGACAACCAGCTGCTTCGCAGCTCTCAGTAAACGCAGGAAGAAAAGGATCCAGGTACCACGTGCAGTTAAAACTGGGTACCAGACACAGAAAATACAGTCTGCACAAGGTTGGAAAGGAGGCATAAAGAAGAAAGCAAGGGTTACACTGTGAAATCTAAATTCGAAGTAAAACAAGAGGATCAAAGCTCAAGTGCCTCGAGACGAGTCACATGTGAGTGTTGGGGGGCTTGTTGGCCCTTGGTTATGGAAGGAAGCGAAGAACAAGGAAGGAAACATAAAAAGAGAGCTTTGCGGGAGACACAATAATTGTCACTGAGTCGAAGTAAGAAAAAGAGTAGGAAGGATGGAGCAAAGTACGGAAAAGCAAGTCATTGGACGAGAAGATCAGGGATGACAGATCAGAAAGGAAGAAGGATCATGGACAACTCAGCAAGTAGATAAATCCATCATTGGATTCTTTGGAGCACCGCAAGATGAAGAAATAAAGGCAGGTTGGTGAAGCCCGAAAAAAGTGGGTCAAGTTGACCTAGGGTTTTAGACACCTAGGGTTTTGGTAATTAGGGTTTTGACACCTAGGTTTCGACCTGAGGCTTTCGGTGAGGGATTGTAATATATAAATAGAGGTCGAAAGGACCTAGGTCGGGTTGGTACTAGTGTTGGGTATTGATATTGATTGTTGGTGGTTAAGAGAGTATTGTACTATGAGAGAGGAGTATTGAGAGGGAGAGCCTTCTGGTATTGTAAGATATTCAGCTGAGTGCGAAGATCAAGTCCTGTAGCTGGGTGCAGAGGAAGGTGGGAGATAGAGAGAAGAAGAAAGAAGATCTGTTGACTAAGAGCGCAGATCAAAACTATAATCTTTACCTTAATATATCATAAGCACAGTTTTGTGGACGTAGCTCTAGAGAGAGGGTGAACCACGTATATTTTGTGTTGTATGTGTGATTGATGCTTGGATCTTTGTCATTGTTATACTATTACTTGCATTATTGTGTTAGATTAGATGTATGTCTATGTAGAGTAGATCTAAATGATAAAGAGATATAAGAAAGTTGCATTATTGTTGTCTTGGTTCCACTTGATATTCCCCTAGTTGTAGACATATCTGTCCTGCAAACCCCCTCTTAGCTACTTCGGGTGAGACTGCATCTACTTCGCAGGTGTTGTCGAAAGGGCCAATAGCTAGGGCTTGTTGGTGTGCTCTTGGAGTGAACCTTGGGTCTGCCCCTGTGCCAACAATGCCTCAAGCATGTTCCAAAATATGCATCAAACATGTGTCAAACCATCCATGATACGCCTCAAAGCATATGTCATAACCTCCTAGATATGCCTCAAGCATATACCATAATCACCAAGATATGCCTAAAACATATACCATAGCCTCCAAGATATGAACATCAAAACATATAGAAAACCATACATTTTATCATATGAAAACCTGGAGCATAAGATCTCAGAGCATCAGACCTTCCTCAACTTCAACATTAAGATAATAACACCTTCTTCGAAATTTTGCATAGATACGCAATTCATCCACTGTCAACACGTGGACACCCACGATTTGATTTACTACAATCTGTGTATACCCTATACGCGATTCGTCCATCTGTGACTTGTGTATATACATGCTTCACCCATCTGCAAACCGTGTATAACCTTAGAAAAATGGTATGGTCACCTCTATACACTTTGCTCTCCTAGACCTCCTTTTTCCTAGGCCATATTTGCTTTGCTGAGATCACCAATCCTCCTAGCACAAGCGTAGACCCACTTATGCTAGCTCCATTCCACAAACACACACTTGCTTGGATGTCAAATGAGAGGTTCTTGATGTGTATTTATACCCTTCCAAGTAGCTTCCTTACTTGATCTTTGAATTGACTGGTAACTTCTTGTTTGCAACGAATTTTCTCCTTCTCCCTATTTTGGGGTCGACTTATAACCATTTAGGGGATTTTTAACCATACTTTGGGGCTTCATCTTTAAGAGGGTAGAACTTCTCAACCGTGAGGAACTACGTGGTGTACTAGCTACTGTTGGAAATGGCATGATGAGGACTATCCATCTATGAGAGTTTTGCATGTATTTTAAGTATCCTTCGTACTCTTTTCCTCCAATCAACTTCAGGCTTCATGACCACTCCTCTAGGGCTTCATAACCATATTCTCAAGGCTTCTTTCACCATACATTATAACTTCTTTTTTTAACCACTAGGGCTTCTTGTAGGTTTCTTCAAATCATCTTCCCGTGAGGGCCATTCTTAGAGCTATTCCATAAGGGGGGCACTTTGGAGATTCCTTCAAATAGACCCATCACTTCTAAGGGCTTATGGACTTCTTCTAGGGTTGAAATCAATGACAACCAACTTTTCAACAAGGTTTTCTTTTGTTTTCTCTCTTCCTCACATCTCGAGATATTTCCTCAATCTCACCCTTAGATGTAGGTTTGAGATCTGATCGCCCCACCAAATAGATGATTGTGATTCCTCCTAACTTACAACACTGCATTTTTGCAAGGAGACAATTTGGTTTTTGGACTTAACCATTTCGGGATCCTTCTGGACTCTTCGCAGGGATTTTTACTAGACCCTCTTGATTCTACACTATATGGCATAATGAACTTGCAAACAACACTAGGTTTTCAATCAAATTTATAAGCATAACCAACCCTGAACGAAATCATGGGATATAACCATCCATGCAATTCTATTATCATATAGATACAAGGACTTGCTAATAGAGAAAACATTAAAACTACTAATTGGGGATACATACTCATAGCCTTTATACAAATATTCCAACCCTTAAGTTCTTTAACATACATCCACATTCATAAATACAACGCAGGTGGAATTTCGTTCCTTTATTAATTACACACAATATATGATTAGTCATCTAGAACTAGAAGACACTAGTCACTGTTGAAGGGTGTGCCACTTTCCACCCAACCATAGGCACAGTTGCACCATTTATCTCTACAACTAGACACCCCCTAGTGAGAATATGATGCCATGAGAGGTATTTCTTCTTCTGCTCAACAAACAACAAGGGACAAAGGTTACTCTCCCTCTCCCACAAGATCCTGGAAACCTAGTCCTCAATCCACCAAGCAAGGGGGCCTACGGTGATTGCTTGCTCAATCACTAAAACCCTCTGCAGCCCTGTGTATCAGCTTGGTTCAAAGACATTGCCGACAGTTCATGTGCCCAAAACCATACATTCCTACACGTCCCTCAATTCTCGTTGGAACTAGAGGGATTTCACACACTCCTCTTCATATCTTGGTCCCCAGACCCATTCATGTGCATATTTTTTTATGTCCCTTCCTGATGACGATTTTTCTCCTTTTCGTTCCTTCCTTAGCAAGATTTTGTGGCTCAAATAAAGAAACATCTAGATGGGTACTCTGCCCATCCCCCCATTAACTCTTGAGGAATACTTCCCAACTACCAACTTGACTGGTAATTAAATTCGTTGGGATGGAGGACGGTTCTGGATCTGAGAATTTTTAAATACAGCAACATACTGCTTGGCAGGGTTCTTCTCAACCAGTGATGGTTCCCCTTATTATTTCTTCTCATGATATCACATCTGCATAGGCGACACCTTGAACAATTATTCAACAATTTTATTTTTATTTACTAACAAAAATATACATAGTATTTTCTTTAGCAAAGGTTCATCATTTCCCAAAATCCACACATAATAGATCTGTCCATAGTATTTTGGTAGTATTATAATTATATTTTCAAGATGGGGAAAACAGGGGTATTACAATCCTCCCCCCCCTTGAAGGAACACCATCCTCGGTGTTCTATCTGTCGTTGTGATCTTTATGTACAATAGTGAACAAAAACGGGTATGCATGTTTCATGGCATCCTCCATTTCTCATGTAGCTTCATCTGGACCAAAGTGTTTCCACTACACCTTGACATGTGCAATGGTTTTGTTCCTGAGTTGGATTTCTTTCCTCTCTAGTATGCATTGTGGCTATGGTATGAATTCCCCATTTGGTTCCACCTGGATCACATACTGGTCAATTATATGATTAGAATCATGTACATATTTATTTAGTACTAAAACATGGAAAACATTATGCGCTTTCATTGTGGGGGGGAGTGCTAATCTATATGCTACATGTCCCACTCTGTCGAAAATTTCAAAGGGTCCATAAAATCGAGGTGCCAACTTGGCACAAGTTCCCATTCTCAAAGAACTTTTTCTGGGTCTAATTCATAGATACACGTGATGTCCTACTTTGAACTCTCTGGGACCTATTTCTTTTTGCATAGCTTTTCTGTCTGTTTTGGGCCACTTTCAGATTTTGTTTTATTTGAGTTACTTGTTGTTCCATTTCTTTGAGCATATTTGGCCCAAGTGTAATCATGTTCACTAGGTTGTTCCAGATGATTAGAATGTTGCATTATCTTCCATAGAGAGCCTTAAAATGACTCATTTTTAAGTACTTATGATAGACATTGTTGTAGGAACATTCTACCAGTGATGGGTATTCTTTCCATTTCTTGGGCTGATGTATCACATGCATCCTTAACATGTCCTCCAATACTTAGTTTACCCTCTCTGCATGCCCATCAGTTTGAGGTAGGTAGATTGTACTAAATAGTAATTTAGTCCCAAAATCAGTCGATCCAGGTGGATATCAATGACCACCCACCTATTCCAACTGGCTCAAAACAGTCTTTTGGCAATTTACTATTTTTAACAATTTTTCGGTTCCTAAACTTTCAAGGCTATTTGAGGGCCTAAATGAATTTTTTTCAAAATCCGGCCTTTCATTATAACAAAGGATTTGATTGAGCCCCCAAACTGAATCTCCTCATCAATACCTTTACAAAGAGATATCGTGCACCCCAAACAGATATTGTATGCAAAATTTACGCCCCTGGGAAGTTAATACACCAAACTAGCCAAAACGGGGTCCACAAAATTGTTGGCTTTTCAACTTCTGGGGTTAGGGTTTTGGATTTTATTTATGTTAAAAATTCATTTGGAGCCTCATTGTAATAATCATCTTCTTGTGAATGTGAGTAGTCGTCACATCTCTTCTCAGAGATAAACTCTCACCATTCTAGCGAGTCTTTCACTATGTATTTCTATAGTTGTGTACATTTTGCTCATTAATAAAAAAATGTGGATTATTGTATATGTTTGCCTCTATTTATATATCCGATACATCTCTATTATATTATTGGCTCTCTTGCAATATATCTGTATATTTCTGTTTTATATCTCCGCTTTTATTTTGTGCCGAAAATAATCTGAATTAGTGGTATCAGAGTAGGCTGCTCTTGATCGTTTTTCAGTGGATGTCCCCGACGAGGTCCAAGTATAGAAAGTTGTGTATCGATATTGTCTCTCCTTAGTACAATTGCTCTCACACTCCCAAGAAACCCTTCATGGTGGAAGAAAATAAAAATGACAGAGAAAAATATTTTATCAATTCGTTGCTTGAGCAAGCTCTCACACGATAAAGGGATGAAATAATGGAGATTTTTTCCTACATCCATTAACACCTACTGATAACTGCAGGCATGTCTTCATCAAGAAACCATTTTGGAATCACCTCTCCTTTCAAGGTACAAGTCAATTTTAATTTTCCTATATTTGAAGGTCAGATAGATGCAGATGCCCTAGAAAAATGGTTAAATATGCTATAAGGTTATTTCTCTGTTCACAATTTTTCCGACAGGGAAAATATCACCTTCGCACTCCTTAAGGCTCTCCCCCATGTTAAACATTGGTGGAAAAATTACTGGGAGAAAAGCTCCACAGAGGAGTCTGGAATATATGGGGTCGAGCCCACTTGATATTTTTTATGGATGCGATCAAGGAACAATATTACCAGGTTGGTAACTATAACGACCAATACATGAGATGGACCACACTACAACAAGAGAGGGGCCAAACATTGCCGGAGTTCACAAATAATTTTCATGCCTTGTGCACCAAGATGGATATTAAAGACTCTGAGCGACATCTGGTTCTAAAATACCGCGAGCCTCTACATAGGTACATCCAAACCGAAATGAATTTCCTAGACATCTCATCACTAGGAGTTGCCTATCGATATGTTGTCAAAATCGAACAGAAATTTAGGCACCAGAATAAACGAGAGTTTGGGTCTGCAAATCCACAACAACCAAAGTATGATAAAGACAACCCTAACAAACAGCCTCCCGAAAACCTTTCCAAGCCACAGGAAAATAAGGGTAAGGGAAAGACAAAGAATGACACTCGAAAGTGGTGCAATTTCCATAAAAGCCCCTGGCACAACACTAATGAATGTCGTTCAAAAAAATTGTTGGTGGCTGAGATCAAAGATAAGGAGTCGAACCCTGATTCAAAATCTGATTCAGAAAACAATGGAAAAATACAAATCATCGATGTAGACCCTACTTCTACTGTAGCGACCTCAACAATTCAACAAGAAGAACCAATATATCCTGAAGAGGGGGAGTGCCTTTTTTATTCACAAATGTGGGTGAAGGGGACCCTGTTGCATTTTATTGTTGAGAGCGGAAGCCAGAAGAACCTCATCTCAACAGAGGTCATCAAATAGTTGGGATTGTCGACAACACCACACCCATAGCCATACAACATCGGGTGGCTTCGTCTGGGACACAATCTTTGTGTCAGCCAGTGGTGTCAATTGTCATACGACATCCAAACCTTCAAGGATGAGGTATTATGTGATGTTTCCCCGTTGGATGTCTATGATGTTCTCTTGGGCCATCCATATATGTGGAAGTGTCAAGCTATCTATGAGTCTCAACATTGTAGTGTCATTGTTACTCTAGGAGGTCATCTCTGTAGGATACTAGAGGTAGTTTCGACTACTGTCCCACCTAAACTATGCTGCAAGGTAGTATCTCATACTACAAAATTCAACTTCTTCATAATTTGTTCAAAAGGTGAACAAAAGGACACTTCAACCACTCCATCCTTGGCCCAAGACCTTTCTATCCAGCAGAAGCATATTGCAGAAGAGAAAGAAGATATTTTTTCTTCACCTACGAGGGTGCCTACACACTACCCAATCAAGCCAAGATACAACATGTTGGTTGAATATATTCAACCCCGCCAACAACAGGTTCATGACAACCTTCAACAAGCCAAGCAATGCAACTTCCCCTCTCCCTTCAGATTCAACAAATGTTTTCCCCTCTCCCTCAAAAACTCAACGCAATGGAGACCATTACTTCCTAAGGAGGGAGGATTGATCCAGGTGGATATCGATGGCCACCCACCTATTCCAATTGTCTCAAAATAGTCTTCTGACAATTTAGTATTTTTAGTAGTTTTTCGGTTCCTAAACTTCTAAGGCCATTTTGAGGGCCTAAATGAAGTTTTTTTGCAATCTGACACCTCCATGATAACCAATGGCTCTCATTTGTTAGAAAAAACAGGATCGTGGAGCAATAAAAAAAAAAAAATGTGGAAATAAAATAGAGAAGATACACAATACAATAGAGACACATATATATGTGGTTCACCTAGTGTGGGCTACGTCCATTAGAGAAATTTCCAGGTCCTTTATTATTATCCAACAAATGAAGGGATACAACCTACAACACACCCGTTGTAACTTCCTCTTCCTTCTCTCACAGTCTTCTCACTTAGAATACAATATTTGCAATGATACATAGCCACAATACATTTCCCTCATAAAAGAGGGTTGTCTTCTAGGGAAAAAAACCCTAACATAACTTCTATTGTCAGATCTACGACCTTATAATGAACGGTCCAGATTTACTATGAAATCACAATATACATTTACAAGGCAATTTTTCCTTCGGGGGCTTCGCCCCTGAACCCCCACCAGGGGCCCGCTTGCCCTCGAACCCCACAAGGGGTAACCTCCCACTGCACTCCCCCCGCATGGAGGAGTGTACATTATTCTGGGGTGTAAAGTCTTCATGGGGTATAAACACAGCTGAAAACAAAGACCTCTGAATCGGAATATAATCAAGCTCCAAAACCAACAATCTCCCACTTGGAGATTGATCTCAACAACTCCACCGTTGTTGTATCTGTTGGACTATGATCCTTCTTGGACCTAGAAAATTTCTCATCTTCATCTTCATGCTTGAAGACCAACTGAAACTAAGACACTTCAACCTTTTTCCTGTCTTATTCTCAACCAAAGCTTTCCATTTCTTAAAAGTATAAAAAACAACATATTTTTTTCGATTGCAATAAACCAAAGTTTTTCTAGTTGCATCATCAATAAAATTAACATAATAACAAGAGACATGAAGAGATGATACCTGAGTTGTTCCCCATATATCTGTATGCACAATCTCTAACCTTTCACGCTTCTTTTTTTTTCCTACTCTGAGAAATCTGACTCTCTTCTGTTTTCCATAAACACAATGCTCACAAAAATCCAAATAAATTTGTTTAAGATCTGGCAACAAATTTATTTTGTGAAGCATCTACATCCCCTTCTCACTCGTGTGTCTAAGCCTATGATGCCACAATGATGTATCCACTCTTGTAGAATCTAAAGAGGTAGAAGAGTCAGTATTACGAGTACATAAATACAATGTACCTACCTTCTCTCCTTTTGCTATCACCAATGATCCTTTGGTGACCTTCCACACCTTATCTATAAATATGGATATGAAACCTTCACTTTCAAACTTCCCTGTTGAAATTAGATTTTTCCTTAGATCTGGAACATGTATTACCTCTTTCAACAACCATTGGTTTGCATTCCTTTTCTTTATTTTTACCTTTCCCATTCCAACAATTTTGCATGGTGCATCATCACCCAAATGAACCTGTCCAAAATCACCTTGAACATAATCTAGAAGATGTTTCCTATGAGGTGTGGCATGAAATGAAGCCCCTGAATATACTACCCAATATTCATAAATGTTATCTACAGAAAGAATAAAATCATCTTGTAACACATCACCTATTACATTTGCTTCCTGTTTTTTCTCCTGTTGTCCATCTCTTTGTTTCTTTGGAGCTCTACAGTCTTTCTTCATATGTCATTTCTTCCCACAATTCCAACACTCTATCTTTCCCAGTCTCGATTTGGATCTTCCCTTCCTAGAATTCTCATGGTTCCCTGAGCCATTTCCTCTATCCTTTTGTCTTCCCCTGTTCTCCATGTTCAACGGATTATCTGATGTCTCACCTGTGTTTTTCCGTTGCATTTACTCACTAAGGATAGCACCAAAAACATCATCAAATTTTGAAGTGTTTGAAACAGAGATAGAGTTACTTACAACCATGATCAATCCGTTCCAGCTTTCTGGCAATGAGCACAAGATTAGAAGAGCCCTGACCTTATCATCAATGTCCACTTTTATAGAACTTGGTTGATTAGTAACCATATTAAATTCATTTAAATGATCTGCAACAGACCCACCTTCTGACATCTTTATATTAAATAATATCTTCATTAGAAATACCTTATTGGACGTCAAGGTTTTTTCATACAGTTTAGCCAATGCGTCCATCAGCTCCTTCATTATCTTTTCTTTCGAAATATTGAAATCCATCGATGCTACCAAGCTTAGTCATCTCGTACCTAGTGCCTTTCTGTCAAGAACTTCCCATTCTTCATCCTTCATGGCCATCGACTTCTTTGTTATTTCGTCGAATGGTAGGAATATATCCTTTTGATATAAATAATATTCCATCTGCATCTTCCATAACTGGTAGTTTTGGCCGTTAAATTTCTCGAACCTAAACTTTCCATGTTCCGCCATTTCTCCCACTCGAACCATGAACCCTCTTTTCCTGTGAGGTACGTTTTGCTATGATACCAATTGTTAGAAAAAACAGGATCACAAAGCAATAAAAAAAAACAAATACGAAAATAAAACACAGAAGATACACAATGCAATAGAGACACAAATATACGTGGTTCACCCAGTGTGGGCTATGTCCACCAGAGAAATTGCCAGGTCCTTCCTTTATTATTATCCAACAAATGAAGGGATACAACCTACAACACACCTGTTGTAACTTCCTCTTCTTTCTCTCATAGCATCCTCACTCAGAATACAATATTCGCAATGATACATAGCTGCAATAAATTTCCCTCATAAAAGAGGGTTTCCTTCTAGGGGAAAAAACCCTAACATAACTTCTATCATTAGATATGCGACCTTATAATAAATGGTCCAGATTTACTATGAAATTACAATATACATTTACAAGACAATTTTTCCTTCGGGGGCTTCACACCCGATCCCCCATCGGGTAACGTTGTCCCCTGAATCCCCGTCAAGGGCCCGCTTGCCCCCAGACCCCGCAAGGGGGGGTAATCCCCCCCCTGCACTCCCCCGTATGGAGGATTTTACATTCTTTTAGGGTGTAAAGTCTTCGTGGGGTATAAACACAGTTGAAAACAAACACCTCTAAATCATGAAGATAATCAGGCTCCACCACCAACATGATTGAGCCCCCAAAATGAATATCCTCATCGATACCTTTCCAACGAGCTATTGTGCGCCCCAAACAAAGATCGTATGCCAAAGTTATGCCCTCGATAAGTTGATACACCAAACTACCCAAAACAGGGTCCACAAAACTACTGGATTTTCCTCTTTCGAGGTTATGGTTTTGGATTTTCTCTTTGTTAAAAAGGCCTTTGGAGCCTCATTGTAATAATAATATTCTTGCGAATGCGAGTAGCCATCACATCTCTTCTTAGAAATAATATGCCACCATTCTAGCGAGTCTTTCACTCTGGATTTCTACAGTTTACTACATTTCGCTCATTAATAGAAATTGTGTAGTATTGTATATATGTGCCTCTTGTTATATATCCAATATATCTATGTTATATTATTGGCTCTATTGCAATATCTATGTATATTTTTGTGTTATATCTTCACTCTTATTTCATGCCAAAAATGATCCGGATCAGTGGTATCAAAGCAGGTTGCTCTTGATATTTTTTCAGTGCCTGTCCCCGACGAGGTCCGAGTATAGCAAGTTTGGTCTCGAGATTATCTCTCTTGAGGACAATCTCTCTCGCACGCCCAAGAAACCCTCCATAGCACAATAAAAGAAAAGCTACAAAGCATAAGATTATATCAATCTGTTGCTTGAGAAAGTTCTCACACAACAGAGGGATGAAATGATGGAGAAATTTTCCCACATCCTTCAATGTTTTTTGATAACAATAGGAACGTCTTCATCAAGCGACCACTTTGGAAGCACCTCTCATTTCTAGGTACAAGTCAATTTTGATATTCTTGTATTTGAAGGTCAGATAGATGCATATGCCCTAGAAAAATGGTTAAATATGATAGAAGGATATTTCTATGTTCACAATTTTCTCGACGGGGAATAGATCACCTTCGCACTCCTTAAGGCTCTCCCCCATGTCAAACATTGGTGGGAAACATACAAGGAGAAAATTTCCACAAAAGATTCTGGAATATATGGGGCCGAACCCACTTGTGATTTTTTTGTGGATGCAGTCAAGGAACAATATTACTCTGTTGGTAACTATGACGACCAATACATGAGATGGACCACACTACGAAAAGAGAGGGGCCAAACAGTGTTGGAGTTCACAAATAATTTACATACCTTGCGCACTAAGCTGGGTATCAAAGACTCCAAGTGACATCTGGTTTTGAAATACCGCGAGGCTCTACATAGGTACATTCAAATCGAAATGGATTTCTTGGAAATCCCATCACTAGGAGTTGCCTATCAATATGTTGTCAAAATCAAATAGAAATCTAGGTATCAGAACAAATGGGAGTTTGGGCCTACAAATCCGCAACAACCAAAGTATGATAAAGATGACCCTAACAAATAGCCTCCCGAAAACCAGTCCAAGCCACATGAAATGAAGGGTAAGGGAAAGACAAAGAATGACACAGGAAAGTGGTGCAATTTCCACAAAATCAGCTAGCACAACATTGATGAATGTCACTCAAAAAAATCGTTGGTGGGCGAGATCAAAGATAAGGAGCCAAACCTTGATTTAGAATCTGATTAAGAAAACAATGGAAAAATATATATTATCGACGCAGACCCCACTGCTACTGTAGCGACCACAACAATTCAACCAGAAGAACCAATAGATCCTGAAGAGGGGGAACTCCTTTTTCATTCTCAAATGTGGGTGAAGGGGACCCCGCTGCATTTGATTGTTGATAGCAGAAGCCATAAGAACCTCATCTCAGTAGAGGTCGTCAAATAGTTGGGATTGTCGGCAATACCACACCCACAATGATACAACATCGGGAGGCTTCTCCAGGGATGCGATCTCTGTGTCAGCCATCATTGTCGATTTTCATACGACATGGAGCAATTCAAGAATGAGGTATTATGTGATTTTTCCCCACTGGATTTCTGTGATGTTCTCTTGGTCCAACCATATATGTGGAAGTGCCATGCTATCTATGAGTCTCGACCCCGTAGTGTCATTGTTACTTTGGGGGGTCATCTCTATAGGATACCAGAGGTAGTTCCAACTACTGTCCCACCTAAAAAACATCGCAAGGTAGTATCTCATACTACAAAATTCAACTTCTTCACAATATGTTCAAAAGGGAAACAGAAGGACACTGCAACCACTGCAGCCTTGGCCCAAGACTTTTATATCCAGCATAAGCATATTGCAGAAGAGAAAGAAGATATTGTTTATTCACCTACGAGGGTGACTACACACTGCCCAATCAATCCAAGATATAAAAGGTTGGTTGAACATATTCAACCCCGCCAACAATAGGCTCCTGACAACCTTGAACAAGCCAAGCAACACAACTTCTTTAGCAAGGAAAACAACTCACCAAGGTTCAAATTCAACAAAATTTTTCCCCTCTCCCCTGGAAACTCAACGTAATGGATACCATTGCTTCATAAGGAGGAAGTATTGATCCATGTGGTTATCGGTGGCTACCCACCTATTCCAACTGGCTCAAAACAGTCTTATGGAAATTTACTATTTTTAGCAGTTTTTCGGTTCCTAAACTTTCGGGGCCATTTTGAGGACCTAAATGAAGTTTTTTCATGATCAGACACCTTAAAGAAAGTCAAAGGTTATGATTGAGCACCCAAAATGAATCTCCTCATCGATACCTTTCCAACAAGATATCGTGCGCCCCAAACGAATATTGTATACCAAAGTTATGCCTCCTGGAAGTTGTTACACCAAACTACCCAAAATGGGGTCCACAAAACTATTAGCTTTTCATCTTCCAAAGTTAAGGGTTTTGGATTTTCTTTATGTTAAAAATGCCTTTGGAGCCTCATTGTAATAATCATCATCTTGTGAATGTGAGTAGCCATCACATCTCTTCTCAGAGATAAGCTACCACCATTCTAACGAGTCTTTCACTATGTATTTCTACAATTTTGTACATTTCGCTCATTAATAAAAAATGTGTATTATTGTATATATGTGTCTCTTGTTGTATATATGATATATCTCTGTTATATTATTGGATCTCTTGCAATATCTCTGTATATTTCTTTGTTATATCTCCACTCTCATTTTGTGTCAAAAATAATCTGGATCACCAACAAACAAAGACTTCCAAAAATTCGAAGTAAATTTAGCATCTCTATCTGATATGATTTCCTTAGGTATGCCATACAACCTAAATATTTCTCTCATGAAAATATTGGCAATGTCTATTGCCTTGCAAGTTGATTTTA